>VZRS01006245.1:114776-291749 GCA_013398055.1 Ifrita kowaldi
TTTTCTTGGCTTATTCTGCATCAGTCTTTTATAGGAGTCAGGACTGGGATTAGTATTTCCATTTCAGTGTCCATATCAACTGCACTGCTTTCCTGAGAGGATGTCTTTTCGAGGATCTTTGGGAGTGCTTGTTTTTCCTTGCATCAGTGGATGTGCTTGTTCCATCTATACTCAGCTTGTCCTAAACTTGATTGATTTCTAGAGTTCCTTTACCTGCTGATGGGCTGTCTCTATTTGATGCCTAAATTTTTCACAGTTGCTTTCCAAAAGGTATTCTTTTTTCTGCCCAGCACATTTTAGCATTGGTATTAGATTCAAGTACTGGTTATATTCTAATTTGATCTCTCCAGCGTTGATTTCTGTTTTTTTGCCACACAAATGATTACCTTGACTGATCTTCACTCTCCTTGTATTTATACCTCTATGCAGGTTTCTCTGTGTGGTTTGGTTGGTGGGTTAACTTCTTGAAATACAACATTTGGCAGCTGAGGGGTTTCTTTTTGGTGGTACATGTGGGTACTGCAGGCAAAGTGCCTTGAGATCTTGGGCTGACAGATGAAAATAAAGTTCTTATTGTGATTTTTTTTTTTAATTGGTTAAAGAAACCCAGCATTATTGGCTTTTCTTCACTGTTTCATGCATTAAAGAACATCTTAGATCCAGGCATGTAGTCAGAGTTGTGATACTTTAGTGTGTTTGAAACTTTGGGTTGAGCAACCCTTCCGGTCCAGCTTTGATCCAGACTTGAAGTGAAATAAGACAGGAGGGAGCCCTTGGAGATAAATACTGAATGCTCTGTGTGGGGAGTTGAGCCACCCACATTATTGCTATTAATTGTAATGATGGTTGTGAATCTACATTCTCGTGCATCAGGTTGCACAATTACCCCTCTGGTGCCATTGGAGCATCTCTTGAGGTTCCCTCTTTGCTTTTTGCCATTAGCCAGAGCACCTGCCTCCCCTCCAGAGTCCCCCATGGGATCCACTTCACCACTCTCCTCTAACGGGTCTCATTATCTGGGGTATTTCATCAGTGTTTACCTCAAGGACAACATCTAAATAACGTTGCCAAGCCAAAGTAATAAAAACTGGAAGGGACAATGTGATGTTGGCACCCAACACCCAGAGCAATGCCCTGCCAGGTTCCCTCTCACCCTTCCCACGGGTCAGACCCAGAGTGACCATCACAGTCAGATATCCTGCTCCATAGGGATGTGCTGAATCCAGAGCTTGGACCACAAGCACGATCCATTTTAGCATTTGAGTTTCTGTGCTGTTGCAGGAATGTCCAATTTGGCTCTAGATGTGATGAGACAGAGATGGTCTACAGGAAACTGTGGCAGTGGGAAGGCACTTTGGCCTGGAGATGCCAAAATCTTCCTTCTGGCACGGGGGCTGAACCATCCCTGGTGCAATCTGCAAATCCTGTTGGTGGCACTCCACAGAGGGATCTGACCCCAGCTGCAGTTTCCTTGCCCACTTAAGCACGTTCATTCAGCTTTGCCAAAAAGGTGATGGGTGAAAATTGCTTTTAGTACCAGAAAAAGAAGTTTGCAATAAAACCTGTCTCCTTGGGTGCACTAATTCTATTTTACAAAGAAAGAACATATTGTTTTAATTAATCATATGAAAGCAAAATTAGCATGATTATGTGAAAGGTGCTGTAAATCATTCTGATCCACATCATTGAACAAAGAGCACTTAGTTATTCCAGAGTTGTTAAAGATTTTATCTACCCAAGTGAAAATTCAATTAGCACAAACCAGTCTCATATAAAACTAAGGATCCTGACTGCAGGAAAAACTTTGTGTGTGAATGCTACCTTGTGCCAGTTTGATAGATTACTGTAATTAACTGTATCCCACGCAAGCTAAACAAAATTTACAGAAATGTTGTTGTACAAAAGGAATATCTTCTCTCTCGTTCTTGGCTAGAAATTTGAATAGTCTCCATAATATTGTTGTGATGCTCTTAATCCATGTCAAAGTGAAAAAAAAAAATGCTGCCAACAAATGCAGAGGGCTCTGACACTGTTTGAGCACCCTCCTGCTGCATCAGAAACAGGCACCGCATTTAACGTGTCTCAACTTGAATTCAATTAGTTAACCCAAGATGTTTCAATTAAGCAACTTGAATTCAATTAGTTAACCCAAGACATTAATAGAGAGAGACAAACTAAGAAAGAAATGAGATTGCTTAGAAAAAAGAGGCATATTCCTATTCCTGGCCTTCCTGGGAGACTGGCAGAGTGCTAGAGGGATAGAAATGGAGGGCACAGCAAGTTATACCAGAATGCATCATCCTAGTGCAAAAATTACTGTACAAATAAACCTGCTTGTTCTTGGACCTGTCTTTCCTCGCCTGTTAATTGTATTTGTCAGGCTTTGGCTGAGTTCTTCTCCTGCAAGGAAGAGCTGCTGTTGGTGTGTGCAGGGTCGGGCTCTTTGCTGGCCCATGTGTGCAGTGACATATTGATACAGATCTTGGGCTGAGACTGGTTCCTGTGTCACTGCCACCCTCTGATGCTCTGGTTTGTCTTGCAAAACACTTCATTAAGCAAACAGCAGTGGCCTGCTCCAGTGAGAGTAGCCAGGTAGAGAGGAGCTGGTGGTTCTGTTTCAGTGTTCCAGGGAGGGTTTTATGACTTCTGTGTAGCTGGGGTTAAGCAGAGTGTGCCCTGTCCCTTATCCAGGCATAATTGTATTTAGAAGATGAAGATTATCATTATTATCCCCCAAGATTTGTACAATAGTCTCCTTTGGGCTGGATCATGTGTGCTGAGGGAGGTAGCCCTTTAGGGTCCTGAATGTAATTGCTGCATGTTCATGTTGAAAATGTGGTGGTTCAGGACATGACCTGGTAGTGTCTGGTGTCTGTCCTTTGTCTCACCTTGGGCTATATTTCCTGTGGAGAAATAGGAAAAACCAAAATAAAATTGTTCAGTCTGAAGGAAGAAAAAGAGAATAAAAATCCACTTCTCTTTGGTTGCTTGGGTGTAAAATGTGACCAGTCTCTTGTGTCAGTTGTTTGCTTTGATTGGATTTTTTGTGTAGCTTGAGCTTCCTTTCAAATTTAAATAAATTGTCCCAATCTGGATCTGAAGATGGCTCTGTTGGCCAGAAGTGGCACATATTGAGGGTCTTGGCCCTTGCAGCAGTACCACACCAGACTGTCTGACTTCCAGGGTCTCTCTCGCTTTTTGGACTGAAAACAAACAAAAAAAAAGGAATGTAAGTAAGCCTTGAATTGTAAAATGGGCTCCTCACCCTGCTACTAAACCTTGTGGCAGATCTTGGCATGTTTGATAATCAAAGAGTGCCTGGATAAGATCTCTGTGTGTCCTACCCATTGCACTGATCATCCCTGTTTGATTCAGATGGGGAAAAAAAATCCTTACAAATTGCAGAATTGCTGGCACTGCTTTCTGTAGCACCTGAAAGTGTCTTGGACATCTCCCAAACATGTAATGGCCTGGTCTGATTCTACTTCTATTACAGCTCAAGCACTGGAAGTCCTGGGGTCAGATCCTCAGCTGGAATAAATGAGGATTGCTCTGATTGCAGTCAAAGATCTCTGCCAGGAGGCATCAGCAGAGGGGCTGCCTTCTTTTTTTTTAAGGGGAAAAAGTGGGAAAATGGAACTGGTAGCAAAGAGAATACAAACGTCTGTAGATATAGGCAAGGTAAGTAAAAGTGTGGCAGGGGGGTGTGAGGTGGAGAAGATGGGAGCAACCACTTGAAGCAGCTGTCATAGAATCATAAAATCGTTTAGGTTGGAAAAGACCTTTAAGATCATCGAGTCCAACCTTGCTGCCACTGCAGTTTAGATTACTTCAGTGGAAACATTTACCTGCAGCTCAAGTGAAAGGTCTGTCTGTGTGGCTAAAGTAATGTTTGAGCTTGTTTCTGCAGAGGTGAACAGGCAGGGAATTCCTTTTTCTACTTAAGAAAGAAAAAACCAAGTACAAACCCCCAGAAACGAGCATCCCCCCATGCTAGTGAGGGCATCACTGGGGTGTGACTGCTACACCCTCTGTACAACCCCCCCATCCCACAGCAGCTCTGCATCCAGAGCAAACCCCTCTTTCTCAGCAGTTCACCTTCCCTGCCAGTTTAATTTCAATACAGTTGGATTTCAGCCTTCCTCCTCTTAATCCCCACTTATTTCTTTAAACAGAAATGGTCAACCATTTTGGGGCAAGGTGGATTAGTGGAAGCATTGGCAGAGAGCAATCTCTGTGTGGGAAAACCCTCAGCATGTTTCCTCCAGTGCCAGATTAGCTCAGCTGGCCCCTGCTGAGGAAATGGGTCATTGCTAATGTTGTTTAATTTTACTTCTCTGAGATAGGATGTGGCTGCCTTAGCTCTGCGTAGCTCGGCTCTATTTCGTTTGCCACTCATGAGCCTCTGTGCCTTTCAATAGCAGGATGGCAGTGGTGGCACTTTTACAGAGCTCAAGTGGGTCGGTTGTGGGGTTTTTTGCCCTCCCCAAATTTTGCACTGGTTTAAAGTCAATCATCCACTGAGTAATTTCTTCATCCTTTCCTCTTTGGCCCGCTTACGCTTTCTTGGTCTGTTTGCTGATCGAACAGTAACTCATAAGATTACAGCTGTCAGCTTGTGGAGTTTATTTGCCTAGTCACTTTTTGTTTTGCAAAATTAATTAGATAAGGATAGATTTAAGTGACTGTGGAAGTTGGTGATGAAACATTACGTTCTCATTAGCTGGAGCAATTCAGTTGCTCTGCTGTAATCTGCAGAATCTCCACAGACTCAACAAGACGGATGTGAGTGAGAGGAGGGGAAGTTTTGCAGTGACCTCTTGCCAGGGGGGTGGTGGTGGGATGGTTCCTTGCAATCAATATCCCTCCTTTGGAAAGGGCATCCTTCCTGGTCAGAGCCATGGAGCGTGACCAGGAGGCTGCTCCTGTTTTTTAGGAGCAGAGTCAGCACTTCTGGTGCATCTCCAAGGCACTTGGCTCTCCTCCCCTTCCCACTGCTAAAGGCTTCCCTTTCCCACCCTGTCACTGTAGATTTCCCTCTTGGATAGGCAAAAATTATTTCTTCTTTTACAAATGGAGAAGAATAGAGAGGAAAGGAAAGAGAGGAGAGAGAAGAACAAGCCAGACAGAAATCTGTGTAGCAAGTGCGATGGAGTCTTGTTTCTGGGCTGGTGTGTCCAAGCATGTGTGATTTGAGCACTTTGAGTTGCTTTTTGTCATCACAAATGCTACCATGAGAAAAAATAATAAGGCTTTCTATTGGGATGAATAAAGAGTGAATATCTTAGAGTAAAATAGGATGTCAATGTTGTCCTAGATTTAATAGCCTAAAAAAGTAGATTTTTGGGGACCCCCCGTTTTAGAATTCATGCTTCCATGTGCAAATGGCTGACATGGAGGCTAAATGGAAATCTTCCATGTGGTAGGATGGAGCTCTGCTCCTGCAGAGAGGATGAGCTGTCAGGAATGTTGAGCTGCAGCCTGAGAGCAAAAAGGTGATGGAATTCCTGGGAGGCAAACAGCTGGAGCTGCACTGACATATGGCTGGGGCACGGATCTGGGGCTGGATGGGTCCCTTCTATAAATAATTGCTGAGGAATACAGCACTCGGGATGCAAAGGACAGAAAACAATGCCAAGGACAAAAATGCACAACTAGGGAATACTCTGAGAGACTGGAATGAATCATAGAGTGAAAAACAAAGCAGACCAGGGGAAGGTTCTGGGGTTATAGCAAATAATGATGCACCTCTGCTGCAAAGGGCCTCGAATGAAAGGCACTTGGTGAAAGTGCTTTATAAGCTGTACACCGGACTGAATTCCCACTGAGGCTGATGGAATTGCTCCCATTAATTTTTTTTAATGAGTTGATTTGGGCCTCAATGGCCATGTTTTGATCCCCTGTGCTTTGTGGATGTTTTCTTACTCTACTGGACAAATATATCAGTTGGATTCAGCTGGACTGTTTGAGCACCAAGACTGTGCTAATTGTGAGTTGGTTTATTCCTGTTGTTGTTTAGGACCATGAGCTCTCATGGGATCAAGAACATCTTTGCCTACCAGAGCTTTAAAAAACATTTCTTCTCTGGACACAGACAATGTTCTGGTGCTGGCAGGGCTGTAGTACCTTAAGGAAAGATGGAGAGCTGGAAAAGAGAACTTATTTGCAGCTCTGGGGAGAACTTGGCAGATTTTTTTAGCTGAGAAATCAAGACTGGAGGTGGGAGCTTGTCAAATCAAGGCTCCCTAACCTTTTTCTTCAAACCAGCGTAAGAAATTCACCTGGATTAGATGCAGGACTTAAGTAAAATTAATTCTTTAATCTGCTAATGATACCAAGCAATTAGCTTGTCAGGTATTTGTAGCTGACTCAAAAATATTTATATTTTTTAGACTTGAAATGGAAAATAACACTTTGCCCTTATGTCTTTAGAAGTGCCAGACATGCAGCTGACAGCAGCAGGAATCTGAGGAGCAGAATGCCCTTAGTGGAGGCCACCCAGGGGTCGGGTTCAGATCCCCATCTCCAAAGCTCTGCTGGATCTTTAACTCTTGCAATACTCCCTCCCAGACCTTCTGGTTAGGGTAGTGCCTGGACACTGACACCTCTTTGCTTTTTCCTTCTTTCCCTTTAAATTACTAACCCCAGCTATCTCGGTTTATTTTGAAGTTTACTATGACCACGTACCACATAATTGCAGATCTGAGTGTAAATCAGGAAAGGCACTTGGGGCTTGAGTTTTATTGTCAATAAATCATCAGGAGAATCTGGGAGCTGCAGTAGGGTGAGGTGTACCTGTGGGCCAAAGGGGTAGGACACTGTAAGTGCAGTGAAGCAGGAGAGTGGAGAGAAAAAAGAACTAATTAATGCTTATTGAATAAAACTATTCTGCTCTTTATCTGTGGGAATTAGATTTAGGAAGAATTAGATTTAGAAGAGGCTCGAGCAAGCTGATTCAGTGACATGGATTTTGGTGTAGCACTGAGGCCAGCGTTGTTTGCAGAAGCAGACACCAAGGTCGTGTCTTTGAACTACACATGCTTTCGATGGGAATAAAAATGAAAGGCATTCGTGGTGTCTTTGAACTGGTATCAAAAACAAGAACTGGAGGTCACAAAGTGACAGTGAAGGAATGGATGCACCCGAAATATTCGTGACAAAAATTTCTTCAGATGGGTAGAGCTTGGTACTGCACAAGAAATCGGCTGCGTAAAAACACCCTGCAAGAAAAGGCTGGAAGGGAGCAGAAAGGGTCTGCTTTGGGAAAACAGTGCTGCAGCCTGTAAATCAAATTGTTTGGAGTGATGGCTGCGCCAGTGCCTCAAAGGTCTGCTGTGGAGAGCAGCAGTAGCCAGGCACCACGAGAAGACCTGGGTCCAGAAAGGTTCCTCCACACCCTTGGCGGGGGACAGATGTTCCTCTCCGCTGCAGCTGGTTTAGTACAAAGGGTTGGCGAGTTGGTGGGTGAGGTGAGAGAGGCAATGTGAGTTACACGGGAAGTTTAGTGCTGGTTTCTATTCTCCCCCAGCTCTTTTGGAGCTTTTCCTGGAGGTTTCACTCCTGCAGATATCCTGGGTCCCTGCAGTACAGCTGCTGCTCGACACGGCAGCATCCCTCTGTGCCGTGCATGATGGGCATGGGGAAGGACAAGGGCTCCCAGCACAGGCCGTGCCACTGGCAGGGCTCCTTCCCAGGTAGTTTCTTGTTTATTGGTGAGTGTTCCATGTCTGCAGCAGAGGAGTTGGAGCCAAGAGTCTCTCTGAGACAAAGGCAACACAAGGAGGGTGTTTGAGCTGGGGAAGGCTGAGATGTGTCTTGAAACAGATTATAACAGTCAAGTGTCTAAAATGCCCCACAGTTTTTTCCTTATGGACAGTACCTGGCTGCAACAGGACCCTGCTGAGACTCCTGACTCACTGCTCCAGCTCTTCCTACCTAATATGTTACAACTCAGCCCCGTGGAACTCAGTTGAGCTTAAGACAAAAAGTTTGCCTTGACTGAGTATGTGTTGTTGGTTTGTTCCAGCTTACTGACCTTTCATGGCTGCTTCCTCGCCCTCCTCCCCTGTGATGTTTCCTCCTGTCTGTGATTGTGTCAGCCTTATCCATCCATCCAAGGAGGAGCGTCCTTAGGAAGGGCTGTCACTCCTGATGATTGACAAAAGGAAGGGCATTTGTCCTTTTGTCTATCAGTGTGATAAGCAAATCCAGTGCCAGTCATTTGCATGCAGGGAGGACGGTTTCATTAAGAATTTCATTAAGATGGTAATGTTTAATGTTTCCTGGAAAAAATGAGTTTTTAGGTTGTTCAATTATATAATTAAAGTCAGAGAATTAGGGAAGATTGCAAGCTGCTTGCATAATGTGGGCAAGTTTAATGGTAAAACTTGTAAATAAGCTCAAAGGAAATGAGCTTTCTTTATGTTACTTGCCTTGAATGGAGTTTGTCTCCTGCAAGGGTGAGGGATAGGGAGAAGGGCAGAGGGGAACTTAACAGGCTCTGACAGAGGAGAGTATTAACAGACAGGGGTCAGTTTTCTTTGAGTTTGAGCAAGAGGAGATGGGTGACCTGGTAAAATGCAGAAAGTGCTGCCAGGCTGGACCAAGCTGCTCTGTGAGCTGTGCCAAGGCTGGGATTTCAGAGTACTTCTACTTTATTTAGCACAGCATCGGGGTCCAATGGCTTTGGCGTGGTGTTTTGCGAGGTCGTTTTTTCCCCTCTGCTGTTATATCTCTGTCCCCACATGAGTGGGGTTGAGATGCTGCACAGAGGCTGTGTTAGAACTGGCTGCCTGCTCCGTGTGTGGTTTCCCAGAGCACAGGAGGATCTGAATGTGGATTTGTGTCCAAATGGCTCATGAGACTCCCTGACTCCTGTCCTGCATCAAAACCCCTGATCTGTAAGCAGGGATCTCCCAGGGAGCTGCTGTGCTCCTGCATGCTGAGGGTTACCAGCTGCACGTAGTTATTCCAGAAGATGTCCAAATCTTTTCAAAGCATCCCTCAAATGTCAGTCCAGAAAAGTGACATATAAAGGAAATTTATTAGGGAGAATTCCCAGCAGAAGCTCAAGCAGTATAACACCTTAAAAAGAAAATGGTGACCTGACAGAGCTGCAATGGTGTCATGTATTGTGCCTCTCCTTTAGTACTTTATATAGCTTATTTTAAGGAAATGACTGTTTTGGATGCACCATTATTCTTTATAAGGAAGATCTATATTTGAGTGATTTGAGAATGACAGCTGTTTCCTCCTTGCTTATTTTTCCTGACTTTCACAGTGTTCTAGTTAATTTCCTTGAAGGATTTAAATTTGTTTAATTTGTGACTTTTGAATGCTGTCCAGCATATTAATATTTCATAGGGAAAATAATTTATATTAATTAATTTATCAAGTACTCTTTTACTCATTCAGCTTGTGAAATATCCACAAAAAATTCCTTTAATTTCTTAAATCCCATCATTTTTCTCCCCCAATCAATAAATCTTTTGCAACCTTTCCTTGGATTGTGAGATGGTTTAGATCATTTCTTTCGGAGCATGTGGTGATGTTGCATTTTTGGACACAAAACCAGGCTGTGTATTTTCCAGTGCTAATAATCTGGTCTTGGTGGCACAGTTCCTTTAGCCCCTGAGTGAGCTTTTGCCTCAATATCTGTTACATGTTCTTGCAGATGAACACTTTTGATTATTTTTTTTATTCTTTCCCCCCAACCTCTGTGCGTTCAGCAAATCTCAGCACATCGACAAGAATGATGCATGGGTCTTTCATTATTATTTATCTGCAATGTTTTATGAATCAATGAATCACATATTTGCCTTCTGCCTGATAAATACTTGGCTGCAGGGAGAAATGTACCCACCCGGTCATTAGCAGTCAAAGAATGGTGTGTCCTAGGAGAATACTGCTGGGTCAATAAAATTGTGTCTAGGCATTATGCTGGACAAAAGGGGATTACTGGGGTATTGAATGGGAGGTGAGTGATTATTGATTGAAGTATTTGTGTTTTGAAATAGCTCTGAATAAAAACATACTGCACGTGTTGTCACCTGTCAAACTTTTGGTTTTTCCCTGTGCTAATGGAAGCCGTCCTTTTGTGCTGCTCATTAACAGTGATGTTACTCACCTGCTCACTTGTGGAGCCTGCCCTGTACAGACTTGATTTGTGGTTCTGAGTTGTTGCCAGTGAAACTGTCACTATTGGGACTCACAAGGTGCAGAATGCACCGTGTGGATTTGCCCCTGACCCGCGGGTCCAGCCAGGGCCAGCCCTTGCCCCACGGCTCAGTCTGGCAATCACACAGTGGTCTGGAGCAAATCTCTGCTTCAGCACCACTCTCCATTTAACATTTCCGTATTTCCTGTCGTCGGAGCATTGAGAAGAGTGGGGATGTATTTTGCTTCCCAAATTCCCTGGAGGGATCAGATTTCTTACTGCAAAGTAGTTAAGAATGCTGCGTAGATGGGGAAGATTGATGAGCAGTAAGTAAAATATTTGAAGACGTGTGTAAGACAAGCTTTGCATGGTATCCATTTATCATCTTGAGTAGATTTCATCTCCAAGCTGCGTTCAGACTTTTAAAGGAGGAAACGAGGGCCTCTGCTCTTGGAACTGCAGCTTTAGAGAACTTCAAGGAGCAGCAGCCCCTGCACAACGAGTCTATCTGTGGATCTTTATTGAACTGTTACTTGCTCCACATTTATTGCTGCAAAGGCTTGGTTGCTGCTGATGGCAAGAGGGACACAATCAGGCATTTCAACAGTGTAATTACTCTGGTGTGGAGGCAACAAAGTTGTTCCAAGGTCATGTTGTCACATCAGAGCAGGCTGTTTCCTGCATCTCATTTTTATGCCCACACACAAAGAGACACTTTTCTGGCTGATATTTATAGAGAAGTCCTACAGTCATTTTAATTATGCACAACATACTGATGCCTGCTTCACTGATCATAATTGCAGCTCTGACCTGTTTTATTTTGTGATTTAGATGCTTTCTTTTAAGCATTGCTCTGGGGTATGATTTACAGCAGCAGGTACTGGAAGTGAGGAGACAGCCATTGATAATCTGGCTTTGGCTGGTGGAGGCTGAGACGAGCTCTGGGCTGTCACTGAAGGGCTCCTACATGTTCTTGAGCAGTCTTGCCGTGCCTCAAACCCCTGCGAGGGAAGAGACCAGGTGTTTGAAGCCAGGCCTTTCCCATTCTGCCCAGATGACCTGTCTTGTCCATCCCCTCTTTTTTTTCCTCTCTCAGCACTTTCCAGCATGAAAAGTTCACAGCCAAAACCTTCACACTCTGTCTATTCCTTCTGAAAGGGATTTTATTTCCCATCTGAATGACTGGTCATGCAAAGGCAAGTCCAGGAGAAAGGTGAATGCCCTACCACAGGCAGCCTCCTGCATGGTGGTGTCCAAAAAAAGCATCCCAGCACTACTGCAGTGGCCCTTCCTTTGTCACATTAAAGTTTCACCAAGCAGAGAAATCCGTATCTTGTAAAACAAGGAAGTGTAGGAACGTGGCATCTCACAAGGAGCAGCAGCCCTGCCAGTCTGCACGTTGTAGCAAAAGCACCCCCAGGGAGTGTCTGAGGAGACTTAATTTTTTAAATCCCTTGTCATGTTGTTATGCCACTCGCTTGTTTACCAGCAGAGGTGTCAGAGGACAAGGTCCATGGAGCCTCTGCAGTGCTTGGCAACAAAACATTTGTCACCTAATGCTTTTAAGTGGTTCCTCAGGGCAGGAAAAATGTGTTTGGGAGAGAAGACGACCCATTTCCATCTTTCAGAAGTCTTCCTCAGATGGAAGCTTTGCTAGGAGGGATTTCTGCTGATGAAGGAAACACAGGATGCAGCAAGCCCTTTGGAGAGTTGTCTTTCCGTGGAGTGCTGGTTGCAGAGCCCTGTTTCGATCACTTCAGCCCCATTAATAGGTCAGGGCTTGCATCTGTCCTACCACATCCAAATCCATTCTAACCAGCTCATCAGTACACGAACCCTCTGCACACAGGCCTTGTGCTGGATCTCCTGAGCTAAGTCTGGAATCATGAACCCTAAAATTGAGTAACCCATGACCTGGGGCTCCAAATAAGACCATTCTGGCTGCAGCAAAGTCTTGGGATATTCCACAGGGTGAAAGGATGATGATTGCTGAGTCACTGAAGTACACCAGGCACCCTGTCACCAGGCAGGTACAGAGTAGGGGTTGGTCCCTGTGTCTGCTGAGGGAACTGGGAGCAGTTCAGCTCTTGCTGTGCATACTCTTT
This sequence comes from Ifrita kowaldi, assembly GCA_013398055.1. NCBI lineage: Eukaryota > Metazoa > Chordata > Aves > Passeriformes > Cinclosomatidae > Ifrita > Ifrita kowaldi. Next base: position 127,038 of record VZRS01006245.1, read on the forward strand.
TAAAAACAAATTCAGCATTTCCCCTGAATTCTTCACTTTGTCTAAAGGCAGCTGGTGGTGGTGGTGGTTGGATGGACTGCAGAGCCACATCCACGAATGACAGACAGAGATTTAATCAAAAATTAGTGATCAGGAAGGTGGCTTGCTGCTTGCTGTGCTCTCCCCTGGAGTCAGTTCCACTGTGTTCCCCTCCAAGGATGGAGTCTGCCTTTTTTTTTGCTGTGGTATTTTAAAGAAACATGACACTGCATAACTCTTGCAGGAGAATGTTGTATGTTCCATTGCATAACACTTTAATGGCTGTGGGACTGTTCAGCACAGGGCACCTAGCAGCCCACTGGAAGGGACTATGGCTTTTCTCATCCCCAGGGTAATGGTTTGTAGTGCAATTACCTGCTCTGGAATGGGCTTAATGCCACTTGCTGAAGCTAGTTTGGAAAAGAAGCCACGGTAAGAGAGGAAATGTCCAGATGTATTTCAGTTGGGTTGTTGTTTTGTTTGCTTTTTGTATTTTTATTTTTCTGTGGGTAAGATAAATGCAGGAAGTGTTGGCCTTATCCTGTAGCATTCACAGGCTATTTCTGCTAATTTTTTCAGCAGAAGCTGCAACAACAATTCCCCTTGTCTCAATGTATCTCAGCAATGCATCTTCAGCCCAGGTTCATTGCACTGGTGTGAGAGAGCTGGGAGCAGCCATTCACCCCATGCTGACCTGAGGTGTGAAATTCATTTTACCCAAGCTACTGAGTTGCTGTGATTGTTCCTTATTGTGTGAGAGTAAATAGAATGGGAATCCTCTGTGTCCCCTCACCTTCTCTAGTTGCATCACATCATCTGCTCCACAAAGCTTGTCAGAAGCTGTAAACTTGTACAGGGATTTCAGGGTGGTGTGGGGCTTGTTTGTGTGGATTTGGGGAGGGTGTTTTTATTTGTTTTCATTAAAAAAAAAAGGAAAAGCAAAAAGGGAAAGGGGATCCTGCCTGTTTCAGAGCTTAAACCTACCCCACTGAGCATGGTGTAACTGCATTATTTCTGGGTGGATCTCTGAATCATGTAGGAGGTGCAGGCTCTGCCTGTCTGTCCTTGCTGGGAGCTCATTTCAGATGGCTTCTCTGCTGGGTGCTCATAGCACCTCTAGAGCACAGCTGGTGAAAATAAACAAGATGAGATGGATTACGTAGGTAGTGAGTGATAATCTATCTTGAGGAGCTAAATCCTGAAAGTTTTTTGGTTTTTTGTGTTTGTAACCTGGTATCCAATGTGTCCCTGCTTCCTTGCTTGAGTCAAGTGGAAGCTGTTTGGAAGTTACTAGTCCAATGGATTTAGGTACTTGGCTCCTTCAGTGCTAAACCCCTTGATTTCCCTTTGCTTTCTGTCCTTACAATCTCAAGGTGTCAGTGAGTGATTTCTTCTGTCCTTCTGTATGATGGGAAGAAGTCTGACAGTGTGGATAGATGTCACTTGCTATCAGGTGCAGATATGAAAAGGCCAAGAAAAACATAATGAAATCTTAAGTAATTTCCTTTGCTGTCTTGAAGCTGGGAGGATGCTTTATTTTGATGTGTGCTTCCTTTTTTTACCAAACAGCATTTCTCTTTTGCTCTTAACCTTGGGTATTAGCAGGTCAAATGAGGCTGGCAGGGGACAGAAAAGTAGAAAGAGCAGAAAGCAACCTCTGAACCCTGGGGCTCCCCTGCAGCACGAACACCACAGACCTGTGCTGGGTGAAGCAGTGCTCTCCTGCCACAGGCTACAGCTTGGTTCTGACTCAAATTCATGTGGATGCTGGGTTTTGTAAGTGTAAAGCTTTCTGGGATCTGCCTCCCTCACTTAGAAGTTGCAGCTTTTATGCTGGCACGTAGTTATTGGAAATCACCAAAACGCTGCCTGTTTTTGCATGTCATTAAAACCATCACTGTCAGCCTTCTAATTCCAGAACACAGCAATATGCTGACAGCAAAGACTGAGGAGAGTGGTAATGACATCAGCAGGACGAGCATGGGAGCTGTGAGGGGTTGTGTTTGCCCCGAGAGAGCCTTCCCCAGCGAGCAGCAATTGCACGGCTCACCTTCCCGTTCCGACCTGGCAGTAATGCACCATCAGCTGAAAGCCAGGAGCTGTTTATTGATTATTACACACCGTCATTAACCAGCACATGCTGAACAGGGGCATTCAAGTAGAGAGTGAAAATCTGGCTTTCGACTCCTGGGACTGATTTTCCAGAGAGGTGAAAGCAAACCTGTGACAGTCAACAAATTGGGAAATTCCTGATGTGTCACACATCACTGCCAGCCTGTGGAGCAGCTCAGGAGGATTTGATGCAGAAATATGAGCCATTAACAGACCTCATATGTTGTCCATGTTCTCACGGATGGGCCAGGGTGTAAAATTAGCCAGGCAGTACAACAGACTGCAAGCCTGGCACTTTGGGAAAGTTCACCTTCCAGAAGTGCCCAGGATGGGGTGATGTCACTTTGAACGTGCTGCCTTTCTGTTTCAGCAGCTATTGGCCCAAAACAGCTGAGGCAGTGATGATGTGGCATTGCCAGCTCAAACGGGGGAGGTGAGCTTGTAGGCAGGCAGAGGAACAGGACTGGGTTTTTTCTGTTTATTTTGTGGAAATTTGAGTTGCACACTAAATATTGAATCATTCAGTGGTGGTGCCAGGGTTTGTTGCTTCACCCTTTTGTTCTTCAAGCCAGGTCCTTGGGTTTTGGGTGTGTGCTGCTGAGGCTGTCACCAGCCCTTCTCTGCTCATCACCTGAAGCCACCTTGTGCTGTAATTGGTGAGAAAATGTGCCAGAACGGGCATGTGTTAGAGCAGCTTACTAATTTTTATCAGACAATAAATATTTTCATTTATTCTCTGTTGCAGAAGGGGCCTTGGTTACTCTTTGGGAAAATTGAACAGAGATAATAGGTTTCTGCTAATGCTGCTCTTCTATCTTGCTTACTCAGAGCTGACCCTGTCTCTGTGGTGGGGGACCAGCCTGTCCACTGAACGTGTCCCTGCCAAAGCAAACCGTGTAAATCTAATGATATTACACACTGCTCTCAAAGATGGAGAAAACATTTGTAACACTCTGGCTTATCACTAAGCTGCCCAGTCATGGAAGAAGCAGAAAGCTGGTGTGTTCAAGTAATAGTGTAAAAAATAACAGAGGAAGAGAAAAGTGTTTTAAGAAATCCCACTGTTGTGTTAGCTTTTCCTGTCAAAAAGACCAACATTTTGGCTGGGTCAGCATGACTGTAACAGCATCACTGAGATGTGGTTTGATGCAATATTTGTGGAGGTATTGTCGGCAAAGTTTATTTTAGTTTTTCCCTACTGATCTCATTCCCTATTCTGTGGTTACACTGAAAAAATAGGCATTATACACTCTCTAAATTATTAAGTTTTTCTTTATGGCATTACCCACTGGTGAGCTTTACTAACAGTTATCTTCCTCCCAAAGTACAGCACTGCACAGCAGATTAGATTGGTTTTGTGACTTTGCAACCAACTTTCTTTCTAACCTTGGGTGAACCTTTTGATCACAATTATGTCTCAGGGCACCGTTGTTATTAAACCTAATGATATTTAAACATAGAATTGAAATAAAATGTTGTGATATTAATGGGTACTCTGACATAAGCCTGCCTCTTTTTTTTCAGAAGATCTCAACTGAGGGCTTTCACTGAGCTTGGGGACAGCTGACCTTTTGTGCTTTGAGCTATTGGGTTGCTTTGTGCCAACCTCCAAACCTTTGTATGGCCAAGGACTGCAGGTCGTGTTCAATTTACGGGGTTGAGAGAATCCAAAGCAGCGCCTCTGCTTGGAGTGGACACCACAGCTCCTGCAGCATTTGGGCTGTGCAGGGTATCTGGGGGGTCCAGGGGCACCCTGTTGTGGACTGCTTTGGTTCACATCCACCTGGGATGGCCTGGGAGCTGCTCCCAGTCTCACCAGCAGTGGTGTGCTGCTGCCCAGGGTTGGGCAGTTGGTGGTGTGTAAGAATTAAGAGCCCCGTGCTGAGCATGGCTCTCAGCCAAGGTGATTTTGCAATGTCTGTGTTACCTCTGTTGATGGTTTTGGTGCCTTTAGCCTGATTGAATTGGTGTCTCATGCCAACAGAAAAAGTGAAAAGATCTCTGGTGTGCCCAGTGTGTTTGATGTGAAAATCTCAAAGAGCAGAAATCATTGCTGCATCCCTGATCTCTCTTACCTTTGGCCATTTGTGGCTCTTTAGTAGAGCAATATCCATATAAAGCTGTCTAATTGCTTGGGAAATCTCCTTTCCAGGCTCTCCCCGAGTCAGCCAACGCACTTCCCTGGACATGCTGTTGATAATGAGTGCAAGGTGTAGCCCCAGGGACATCCTCTTGCTCCACCTCCATGTTTTGCTCAGTTTCTCTTTCAGGAGAGGACCGAAGGTCATGAGGGGGGTTCCCAGAAATGATCCATCAGCGCAGTGAATCCTGTCGCTTCCTCCCCATCGCTCACTGGAAGGGGACACTGCATTCTAGATATTGGACTTAATTGCTTTCTGAATGACAACACATTAGGTTTAATTACCCATAAAATTGAAGTACAGAGACTTTGGGTCCAAAATAATTTTCCAGCTCAGTAATCTATATGTGCCCAGCCTCTCAGCATGGTGTCCTGTATTTCCAAAGGCGTTTCAGGGTGCAGTGGACACACGTGTGTCCATCAAAGCACTTTTACCTGGAAAGACTCCTTTTGCATGTGGCATTTGTGTGATTGCAACCAAAAAGCGAGATGCTGGCTGAAACAAGTCTGCAACTGTGGAATAACCTCTAGGATTACTAAGTAAATGTAAAATTCTCCCAGGTCAGAACTGTAGTGTTGCCTTTTATCTTTTAGCTGATTGCTCTTGTAAAAAGTTACACTGGGAAAAACTAAACCCAATAAAATAGATGACATGCATCCTCTTTTAACTCCCTTGATATTAAAAGAAATAAGCCAGATCAAATGCAGAGGAAATAACTACAGAGCAACTTTAATCTGCCTATGAAATCTTGTAAAATTAAAAGAGAAAGTTGTTCTTGCTCCTATATTGAAGTGAATAGAACCAAGATTAAAAGAGACATCCTTAAAAATTCTATTTCTTTCTGTTTCTCTTTGGTTTCCCCCCTTCCTGATTCCAGCCATTGGGTTCTCCTGCCCCGGGTCCATCTTGGGCACTTTCAGCTGCATGTGGTGTCTCAGGTTTTCATGTTGTCATCTGCTGGGGCTGCATGGGCAATCAAATTGGGCAACACTTAAATTGCTTTAAAGTATAGCAGAGATGAGGCTTGACAGAATGAAAACAGGGCCATTCTACCATTGCTTTGGTGGTTTTTTGTGGTTTTTTTTTCTTCTCTTTTTCGCTTTTCTGCACACAGCTCTCATGTATTCGTAGGAACCCGTTACCAGAACCCCCCCTGCACACCTCAAACATTTCAGGAAGGGAACATTGTTCTTTTTGTGAATAAAAATAACTGGAATTAAACAACTGGTATTGTAAGCATTAAGTCTTTAAAAGAGATTAGGAGATTACTCCCTCACGCATTGGGATATTCTTTTTCAGGGGGAAAAATTGTTGAATAGTGAGAGTTCTGGGCCAGTGTCCGTGCACAGGCCACAGCACTGGGAGCCTGTAGCACTGAATCTTGCACCTTCAGCCCCATAGAATAATTCCCCCTTCATCTGGAAGGAAAATGGTAGATTTTTTCCTGTGTAGCTGTGACTATGTTCCCATTTCTTCCCAGTCTGTGGGAAGAAGACACAGCAGAGTCTGCTGTTCATGATGGCCCTGAGTTCAAGGAATTAAATAAGAGGGGTACAGGTTAGGCGAGCTCAAGCACGAGCATGTATTAATTACCTCTATTTCCATGGTGGCTGGCTGGGGTTCTGCTTGCACTGAGTCACAGCTTTGCTTATGCCTGCTCTGTATCTCGAAACCATCATGAGATTCCCTGTTGCTTTCCCTGTAAATCATTCTTTGTAGAACAAGCTGCATACCTCACTGAGCAAAAGCTGAACATTCCCTCCTTTATCTGGAGTATATATTATTCTGCTAATGCTCATATGGCTACTTTTTATTTTTTTCAAGGTCATTAGTCACTTGCCACGATGATAAAATGTGATGAACAGCCCCATGAAAAGTTCAATGAAATGAATAACTAGCTTTAAACTATTTTATGAAAAAAAAGAGAAAAAAAAAAGGCAGCAGTAAACCAGGCAGTGTGTTTCATGTACATGGGTTTTCTATGATTAACCTTGCAAGGCTGAAATTTAGTCTTGCGCTTTGATTTTTAGATACCCTTATGAAATTACTCTAATGATCAAGAATTTCCTTTATTATTTTCCTGTATTCTTTGTCTCCTCAGATAAGATGTGTGGTGGCAGGAATTTCTCTGCCTCTGAGAAATAATGCTATTCCTTGTGTGTATTTATTTTTAGTAATTCCAGAGCTTTCCCCCGTAAGCCACGGAGTAGATGAGTAATGAACTGGTTTCACTTGGAACTGTTCTGCTCAATACAGAACATGCTGTGACAAAGTAATAAATTCACCCCAGAAAGGGTCTATCATAGTAGTGGGTATCCTGATATAGTGAGAGCCTGGCTCTTCAGGGGGAAGGATGCTATAAAGATATCAACCCTGCTGTTTGTATTTACCTCTTCAGGTGAATAAGTGAATAAATCAGATGCAATGGGTGTAAGAAAATAAATAAATTACAGTGGCCTTCAGGCTGAGCTAGGAGAATGACCTGTGCCATGGTCTGATCCACCACCTTGCTGTGAGCACATCAATCTTCTCCTGTAGTGACACAAAGGATTAAAGACTCATCAGCGGTGTTATCTAATTTAAAGGTGTCCAGTGAGACCTGAGGAGGGTTAGCAAGTTGCTCTGAGGTTTTGGTTGGAGGTTGTTTTTTTTTCCTGGGTAAAACACTGCGCTTATGAACAGAAATGGAAGTGGGTGTGACTTTTTTCTCCCTGCTGAATTTGAAGGTTTTCAGTTTTCAGTGTTTTAATTTCTGGCAAATTTTTGTTTCTTTAACTGCTGCAATGCACACAAAGGTGAGATTTGTCCTTCTGGGAAGCTCAGCACAGGTACATTAATCTCTTTGAATCCCAAGGGCTCTCTGAGAGAAGTCTTGTATGGATCTTGATTCACCTTTGAATAGCAGTGAATTTTTGTTACAACCATAAATGAGGAGCAATTTCAGTGTTGCCTTTTTAATTTTTTGCCCCTTTTTTTTCCCCTCATGATTATATTCTAAATCTTATGCTATTTTACTTCATAAATAAAGCTCTTCAAAAGGGTCTTTAAAAAGAGTAGGCTTTTGCATTGAAGAATTTTCTTTCTCCCCTTCACTCAGAGAGTCTCCCATATAAGTGAAAGCCTGGGAAACAAGCAGAACTACATTTTTTCTTGTCATGTCTTGCCACTGTAATTTTTGAAAAATGGCTGATCTAGGTTTTTTTGGTAGTTAATTGGTGGCAACTGCTGTAACACTTTGCATTCCTTCCAGTTAGTGCCCTGTGCAAAGGTAAAAAGGCATCTAAGCAACCTGTGGTGTTTTGGTGGACCACCAGATGCCAGCAGAGTTGGGAGACACCTTTTTCACTCGTATCCTGGTCCCTGGGGTGACAATGCAGCTGCAGAGGTGACTTGCCCAGAGCTGGAGAGTGGGCTGGGGGTGCCCAGAGCAATTGCTCTGAGCCAGGCACCATCTCCTTTGAGTCCTGTCACTCTCAAAACATTGTGCACACGAGAGTGTAGCCTCACAGATAAATGAGGGATAGACCCACTCATTCCACTGAGTCAATGTGCTAAACCAGCAATATTTTGGAGATGACTGCTCCCAGTTTTGGAGTGCTTGATGCTGGCCAGGGCCAAAACAAGATGCGCTGTGGGCAGGCCTGGTGAAGAAATACCTCTGCTTATTTCTCCTGGGGCTATAAGTGGCTTGAGTTTCCTGAGGATGGCTTCTTGTTGTCAAATTATCAGTTATTATACTGTTGTTGAAATGCTAGACTGAATATCTCAAGTGCCACTCGAGTTGTAGCAGCAGATTTGCTGGAGAGCAGTGGAGACAGCAAGAGAACACAATGCTCGCCCAGGGAGAGGTTGAAGCTGTCACTTCCCTCTTTAATGGAGACAGGAAAGGTAATTAACAGCCAGCGTTGTGTACAGATTCCTATTTCATGGGGAAGATGACTCATTTTGGCTCTGAGCAAGCATGAGAATGAAATTAAACCAACGCCTGGTGCCATGCCAGTGACTTTGGCATTTTAAAAATATCTCCCCTCTGTGTCCCAACACAAGCTCACTATATTTTCAAAATCAGTACGTGCTTGGTGGGAGCAGGGGTTTCCAGACTCTCTCTGTAGGTGAAATATAGCTTTTATTTTCCTACTTGCATCCAAATTAATTCATTTAGTAACCTCACTGTGCATTAGCTGTGTGGTTTTTATGTGCATCAGCCTGTTTCCATAGAGTATTTAAAGTGTACTGGCTCAAGGTTGGATTTATTGGGGCAGTCAAGGAGTTTGTAGAAGGGTGTGTTGGGCAGGATACCTGGAACATGATGTTGGGAAAGGCTGCAATTATTCCCTCTGTCGGGATTGTGCTCCCTACAGTTTTCTCCTGCACCCTTGACAGTCAGGATGGCTGAACCAAAGGGCTGTAGGTTTTTTGTGTGTGATGAGTCAATAGGAAACTCCAAAGAAAGCTGCAATTTATGCATTAAATTATGGGCAAAAGTGCTGCAAATGAAGTGCAAGACACACTGTAATAATTAGAGCAGCGTATTCTTTGTTCAGTGACGTGGATTTACTCTGTCACCCTCTTTGGGAAGTGACTGATGACCAGTTAGCCTGGCCTTGTCCTTGCTTCTCTGTCTTTTCATTCTGCAAGTCTTTGGGGTTTGGTCTCTCTGAACAGTCTGTTTCCACATTTGTGCCTGTCAGTGGGTGGCTGGGTGTCATCAGCAGTTCGTGAAGAGACTCTAAAGGCAGCATTCAGGTCTGTCCGAGGCTGGGTGAGGAACCTCTGTGGTGGGTGGGGTGAAAGAGGGCAGTTCCCTGCATCCTCAAGGAGGCAGCTTCCTAAATGCCACCCCCTGACACGTGGGAATTGCTGCTGAATGGGCCTCCTGCACTGAGAGGGAGATGGGGAAGAGCAGCAGCTGGCTGAGGGCAGGACTTCTCCTGCCCTGTGGAGCAGCCTTGAGTCTGTCCCTCTGTGCTGACCACAGTTTCTCCAGGGTCACTTGTGCTAACACAGAGCAGGGAACAAATCAGTTAGAAATCCAGCTTATATTTACCTTTCACAGGTGTAAAGGACTATCCAGTGCCTTTTTACTCCCCTGGCAATGTAATAACCAGAAATAAGACATATTTTGAGATATTCTAAATAAATTCCAGTGCTTATGCTGTCAATTCTTTGTACAAGGTGGTAGAGACCTTGGTTTATTTTTTAAAAATTTATTTATTAAGGAAAAACAGCCATAAATAAACCTCTACTGATGGACTGATTCATTACCTCCTCCCCCGCCCATTTCCAAAATAACAACCCAGATCCAGCCCCCCACCAGCTTTACCACAGCAGGAGCAGAATTTAGATAATGAGGGCATGAGGAAAAGGTTACCAAACAAAGCTAAGGCAGTTAAATTTAGAAAAGAAAGAGCTAACAGGTGGCTAGAGAAAAGGGAGGGAGGAAGACTTTGGAGAGGCACTGAATAGAAGTGTGATTGCATTCGTTATGGGGTTTGTATAATAAGGAAAATGCTGGGAGTAAAATAAACTCCATAAAGAACTATTTAAAAATGTATTGTTTGCAGAAAACTGTAATCAATCTAACTGACAGTCAGAAAGGTCTATTTAAATTGCAGGGCTTCTCTCCCTTGCACTCTTACCAAAATCTGCTTCAACAAATTGGGAAGAGTATAGAAACAGATACTGAACATGACAAGTTAAACAATTTTTTAAGTTCCAAGTGTATTTGCACCTCTCCCTTTCCTTTATTTTGTGGTGTGGTCTGGCATGGTTTTGGTCCAAGGGCTCATCTTGGGCTGATGACACCAGGATCCAAATGCTTTTTAGACCTTTTCTTGCTTGTGTGTCTTCATACCAAGTTGCTTTTTGCCTCAAAGCCAACTTTTATCAAAGGAAGCGTATAAAGCCAGAGATATAACACAAAGTCATTTACCTGCTGCTTTCATTTGGCAATGATAGCTTTGACTGCAACTGTGCTCCATAGCCTGACTCCTAAAGCAGAGATTAATTGTCCATGTGGGGGACTGAGACGTAGCTAAAGAAAGAAACAGAATTTTGGCCAATGCCCTTGGTCTCGCTTCTTATGATGTTGGAGGATATTGCCTGGAAGAAGGATTTGGTTCACAGTGTGTGATAAGAGTGACTTTGTGAGTAACACAATGCTGGGTTTTTTGTAGCTGGGGTTTTTTTTCATTTGTTTGTTTGGAGGTTTTTGTGGTTTTGTTGTGGGCATTTTTTTGTTTGGTTGTTTTTTTGGTTTGTTTTGGTTTTCATTTTTTGTTTTGTGGTTTTGTTTGTTTGGTTTGTTGTTGTTGGTTTTGGATTTTTTTGGTTTTTTGTTTCGTTTTGTTTTGGGTTTTTTGGGTTTCTTTTTTGTTAATTGGTACCAAAGCTCTCTCAGTTTTTTGTTTTATACAAAATTGAAGAAAATTCTGTCTTGGCCACAGGGCCAACATAGTTTTCAGATATATTTATCTAAAGAGATAGGATTCATTTTTAGCATTAGTTATCTGCAATGCTTCTTGGTTCTATCCATCAGTAATGGACTCCAGAAATGCCTAGCTCCTCACATATGGAGTCTAAATGAATTTTCATATGTAAATGTTAATGTTGCATGCATTTGAAGTTGGACAGAGGAATCCCAAATGAAGTGCTCCCTGTACTGAGCTGGAATTTGGGAGTCTCAGCTGCACTGCATTTCAGAGGTTTTTGTCAGTATAGCAGTATTAAGCCCTTAGGTAATATATTATTGTTTATACTTAGTGGAAATCCTCCTAGGATTACTTTCTTTTTTCTTGTAGAGTGTGACTAGATTAAGGAGGTGTATTATGAGAGTGCTGTATCACTACTGGGCTTTATCTGAAGGAGTAACTTTAATTTCTACTGTCCCTGAACCGTTCACTGTCAGCTGTGCATTGATAAGGGCACGGTCCTTTATGGTACCTAGATGTGGCCTGTGCCTGGTGTGTCAGAACTCAGCATTATCCTGAAGATGATATTTCAGTCTCTTTTTATGATTCAGGGACAAACTCTTGAATTTCTTCTTTGACATGATGGCAACTGACATCATTTTTAGAGATATTGATTCTGAACAGGAGCATTTAGGTAGTGTCACAGCCATTGTTGCATGGAGAATAACAAGGTTTTTCTTTCTCTCTCCTGTATTAATCCCTGGAAAACATAGCCCTGGCTGCCTCAGCCAGCTCTAAAAAGGAAAATGCAGCATGCAGGCTCCTGGTCTTCACTCAGTGGAAATACTTTTATTTTGGACATCCTTTTTATTTAGCAGTTTGGCCCAATCTCAGATGGCCTTTCGATCCAATTCTGCCCTGACTTTGATTGATGCTATCTCTCTATTTGGGGATTGACTAATTAAGGCTATGCTATCTAAAATCAGTTTGCTTTGCTTGTTGGTTTTTTTGTTTTGGTGTTTTTTTTTCCACTGAACTACTTTGAGTTTGAAACGGAGCAGGGCACTCTGTTGTACAACTTCTTTTAAAGTGTTTTGTTTCCCAGGGTTAAAACCAAATCAGATTTAAAGTCTTCTCTTTACTTTAGAGTTTTCTCTGATACAATCTACCTGTACTTATTTAACCCAATCACCCTATTTCAGATTACTGTGTTGTTAATTACAGTATTGATTACCTCCTCCCCTCGTTCCTTTTTTTATTTTTTTGGCTTCTTAACTAGTAGCTTGGAATTCTGCAGGGGAGTTTGCATAGCATATCCTTGAAATTACACTTGGAAACTATTACTTGGACAGTTACGTTAGAAGCATTCTTGGAGGTCATTACAGTTTTTGTCAAGAACAGTTTAATTCTCTGCCATTTCCCACTTTTGTTATTATTGTGGATTGTCATGGGAGCAGGTTAATTTGGTCCAATTTCCTCCTCGTGTTCTGTCCCTCATCTCATGAATGCAAACACGTGGAAACTGGACTCCGCAGAAGATTAAACCTGTGGCAACAAGTAATTCCTGTGACAGAGGCTTTAATGAGAAGAGAAAAAGCCCTTAAAATATCTCCTTTCACTTAATAAGGATAATCTGAGCAGTGGTAGGAAAACCGCAGGAGGACAGCTCTGACCTGTGCTAGTCACGTTGTGAGCCATGGTGGGACTGGCCTTTGGGCATGTGCATGTGAGAAAGTGACTCCGTGGGCAGGCAGGATTAAAACCCATCTCTTTGAAAAGCAAAGAAATCTCCACAGCAGTGACCCGGGAGAAAATGTGCCTGAAGGGCCAGCTGCTGCAGTGGCTTATTCTGCACTGTCCCTGCCCCTGCTCAGTGCCAAGGACAGTGTGGAAATAGCCATCACCTGGTCAGCCAAAGCCAGTCTAGTGGCACATGTGTAGGAAAAGGCAAGAGAAGTGAATAGGCATTGAACCTGTCTCAGCCTAACCTTTCCAGTTTTGGGCAATTGCTGGCTTTGGGGCGTTCAAATCCTACCTTTAGGTACTAAGTCTTCATGACTTTGTCTAGTCCTTTACTGAATCCTTTTAAAACTCTTTGTCTTGTGCAATAACTTGTGTCAAGGAGTTCCATAAATTAACTGTGTAAAAAAGCACTTTATTTAATTTGTGTTAGACATGCTGCCTGATCATTTCATCAAATTCCACCCCTCACTCCCATTTATGAAGTTGGTAGTAGGTGCCCTCTCATTACCTTTCCACTCTGGATTTTGCAGACCTGTTATTCCCCCTTTCCATCCCTCTCATTCCATGCACTAGAGAAAGCCCTGGAGGAATTCAGACCTGTTAAATGGGAGAGGCCAGCTCGGAGCTGCTCCTCAGGCTCTGAGTCACCCAGCTGTGCCCTGGCCCTCCAGGGCAGCACTCTCTCAGTGTGTGTAGCACTCCTGTGACACTGAAAGGACCCATCCCTACAGCTGTCCAGGCAGGATCTAGCATGGTTTTTAGGGGAACTTTTTTGTATCTGGAATCAGTGAGTTTGTTGTCGCTTGCCAGAAACACCTGCCTAGGGAAAAAATCATTACTTTTTGGGAGTTCATTGATAGCAGGGCTCTGACCGATAACCAATCCCAGCTCTGGGTTTCTCCTAAGACTCGTCTGTTGCTGACTATTCTCTTGACCTATCCCTAAACCTCAGCATCCTTTGACCAGAGGAGCAAAGGGAGCAGGATGAAGAATAGATGCAGTATTTCAGTGAGATTGCCTGGTCCATCATTTAGATGTGAGCGTGAACTTAGCTCGGCAGGTCGGTCAAACCTTCCTCCTGTGCTGGCATCTCAGTGACTTCAGTAAAAGCCAAACACACATAAACCATGTGCTTCTGGTTTCTCCCTGGATCAGGATGAGAGTGGTCTCCTTGCTGTGGCTTGGCTCTAACCCTGATCCTCCTGATCCTGACCTGCTAGGGTAAAAGTCAGTGCCTGCTCTGTGCTTCCAGGCTCCCTGGTTGTCATTTGGAACAGTGAGTCCTCTGCCTCCCTGCAATCTGTGGTGAAGCATCTCTGTATAACTTACAAGTGTTACTAAAAGACTGCCACGGCAGCAGCTTGGAGGTTACACCCACCATCTGAGAGGCTGTTGCTGTTGCAAACTGGCTCATTTATGTGTGAAGAAATCAATATTTTTATAAGCTGAATGTTGGGGTTTTTTTTTCCCCCGGTTCTGGAGGCTCCCAAAAGCAAGAATGTTTCCATCAGGTATTAAAATCTGGCTTTTGCTTTCAGCAGCAGGCAAGGATGTGTGTTATTACTGTATGTGGACTAAATGTCACTCAGGATAATAGAGAGCTGCAGACAAGCACTGCTCTAAAAGCAGGCCCTTGTCTCTCTGTATTTCCTCAGCACACTGAATGTTTGGCTAAGCTCCAGGAACTTCCCAAACACAAACAAGCGTTTATGTATTAAGTCTTTTTATCAGTCTATGCTCTGTCTGAGCTGGGATGTGGGCAGCCTTTCTAATAAGGTGTATGCAGAATTGTTAATGGATTTCCCATCCACCTGGGCAACAAAAATATCCCAAATTTTAAATATTAAGTCATTAATAGTTTGGGTTTTTAGAAGTACATCGCTAACTTCCTTTCACTTAACAGTATTAGAAGAATAGGGTAATTATGGATTTGATAAAAAACATAATTTTTTCTTAAGTAGATGGATTGCTGCATGTGCATGGTGAGGACATGAAATGCAGGTTGAAGCTTCTGGATGTGGCTTGTGCTGGAATGAACTTTGGCAGCACTGGCCCATCCCTGCTCCTTGGTCAGTGGGTGACAGTCCCACCAGCTTCCAGTTAGAGCAGATAACAACCAAACTGATAACGCTTGTGCAGCTGTGTAAGAGCCAGCAATTCAGGATTTCTCAACGCATTTCTAACAGAAATGGCACCAACTACCTCTAGTGGCAGGGAAGGGTGGGAATTGGGAACAGTAGGATGCTGTGCCATCTCCAGTCCCCCAACAGTATTTAGGGGTGACTGCCCTGGAGTCGTTGCAATCTCATTGGCATTTCAGCTTGATGAAGTTTGAATTGCTGATGCTCAAGATGAGCTTGTTGCAAACTCTACTAAAGGATTCCAGGGCTTTTACTCTGCCTCCTTTCCTTCCCCAGGCTCGCTGAAATGAAAAAGGGATGCATTTAAAATACATACATTTAAATATGTAGATGTATTTTAGATTTGAAGATGCAATCTGTGGTTCAGTCCTTAGTTTATGTCTCTTATGGCAGTGGGATGATCTCCAAAACAAGCTACTACCCCTGAATGCTACCACAGCAAAACTTGGTCTCAAATAGTGCCTTGAAATAAAGTCTCATCAGCTGCAAGATGTGCTTTGTATTCAGATTGTTGATCACATAGACTCATTTCCCATACATTGATGGGTCCCACGCTATCCTCTCTCTCCTTAGGCAGCAGCAGATAGTCCTCAAAAGCAAAATTTCAACATAAATGTTTGTCTCTTTGGATTCCAATTTCTCTTGCATCAAATAGCATCTGAAATGATCACATTCATGTTTTCATCATATAGGTGAGTAGGAGTTATTGAGTAATACCCTGGATCACTGTGGGGAGCTCAGCACAAGTGAGCTGCATGTGTGCGGGTATGGAAGGGGACGGGATTGGGGTCCCCCAGCTGCATGTCCTGTGCTCCCTTATCAGGATCCTTATCACTAAAACAGCTGAGACAGGAACACAACACGAGTGGGGACAAAGCAGCTCTGGAGAGCAGGGGTGTGACTGTGGCAGCTGCTCAGGAAGGTGGCTTAGAAGCACCAGGTCTTGCCTGTGTCCAAGCTGAAGGTTTCAGAGAGTTGTGTGGGGAGGACACTTCTGAGCGAGCTGCTGTCACAGGAGTGGGCTCACGTGCTGAATGAATTGGGCTTTGAGGAGTAGTCTTTGATATGCCACACTGTTTCTTGAAAAATCAAATATTTGGGTTCAACCACAGTTCAATTTTAAACCTCTAAGGTAATACTGGAGTTCATCGTGCCTCTTTCATTCCAGGAGTATTTATTTATTTTTTTCTCACCCCTGTTTCTGGCTGGTCCCTCTTAGCGTGCAGCTCTCCTTGCATCTAGAGATCAAAAAATCCTGTCTATATGACAGGGCTATTGAAAGTAAAAGGGGGATAAAAGAGTGATAGCTGGGAATAAAGCCAACGTTGTGATTTCTCAAAAAGCACCCTTCTGAAGTGCAAGTGCTCCGAAAAGGCACCAGATGTTGTGTGTGTGTATTTTTAATATAGCTTTGACTAGAGGGAAGACATAAAGATGGTTATCTCTGAAAAAGGGGTTTTAGGGCAGGAGATGATGAGCTGAAGACCAAATGCTCCTCTTTGTTTGTACTTGTCAGGGAGAGGAGGAACATTGCAGCTGATTGATCTTTGGGCTGGATCATCTGTGGCCAGTAGGCAACAGACACTTCACGCCACAAGTTTCTCAGCACTGGCCTTTCTTCTCCTCAAATGAAGAGGAGATGCCTTTAGCACCTGCTGTGGCTTGGGATTCCTTTACTTGTTTGTGGGATCCCCTCACATGTGCTGGAGGCAACGAACCTCCCCTGCAGAGCAGATCTCCAGGGCTGTCAGGAGGGAAGGAAAAAGTGACAACAGCTGGCTCTTCCCATCCTCCTGTTCTGCTGATACTTGCACAGGCACTCTAGCTGGGGGAAATAGGTTGCTGATGGGGTTCCTTGTATAAAGTTGTTATTGGAGAGCTGTCTGCAAGGTGGGGGGTAAGGCTCAGGGCTGCAGGGGGAGTCAGATTGGTTCCTGCAGTTCAAGATCGATGCTGGGGCTTGGCAGCCAGTTTCAGTCCTACCAGGGGCTTCTTCCTTTCTTCCTGTTCCCCATTTTAGCAGGTCAGGGTGTCTGGTTGCCCACAGCTGGATAATGCACTTGCCTTGACCCCTGTGCATCTCTTCAGCAGAGACCTCAGGCCAGGGAGAGCTGCTAGATGTGACCCAGATCACACTGGGACAAATTTGTGAAAGCAAATGTGAGAGAAATCCCCGTGTTAAATGGTTTGAAGGCACATGGCTAACATGACCTCACTGAGATCAGAGGAGCTGTGGCAGCAGTTTCTGCTCAGCAGCTGTGAATTGTGAGCGTTGCCGAGCCTCGATTCTGTTTCTGAACACATCTCCACTGGCAGGGTGAGCTGTGAACAAAACAAGATGTTTGGGAGGAAAGGGAGTCAGCTCAGAGGGCTGGGAAGGCAGGGAATTTTTTTTTTCCTCCAGTCATTTATCTGAACAACTCAAATTACAAAGTGAGGCTGCTAATGCTGAGGTAGCCTGATGATTGCCACGGGGGTCAAGGAGCCACTGCGCTCCTTGGTGCCAAATCACTAATGCTCTGAGCAGCTCTAAGTGGTGTGAGTCCCTTTCTGTGTCAGCCACTTCTGCTGCACAAGAAGAGAGAGAGAGAAAGAGGAGAAAAGGGAGGGAGCAGGAATCTCCTGGAAAACCTGGGAGACTGCACCAGAGCATGAGCCCTCCTGGGGCACATTAGCAATCTCAGTGTTGTTTGTGGGCATATTGTTAAGGAAATGTATCAAAATAATAGCTCTGTTGCAGTTTCTCTATGAAGAATGCTTATTTAAGCATGATTTCTTCCAAGGCATTTAGTGTTTTTCTTTTCTTTGGACAAACATAGAAGGGTAAAATGGATCCATCCACAAAAGCCCCAAAAGCTGCTGCTTTCACCAGCAGAGCTGGCTGTCAGCTGGGATGGCCAGGAGCATCACTCTTGGAGCATCTCAGTAATTGGACTTTGCCAAGGAAGAAGTAAATAAAAGGTATCCGGTGAGGATTGCTCCAATAGCTTGGATTTCACAAATTGAAAACATATTAACTTCTGACAGCTCTGTTCTTCTATAGACAAAACAGCTGCATTCCCAGGAGCTCTGTGCTTAAAGTTTTAAACCTTTTCCCTTCTGGTGAATTCCTCGTGCATCTAAAGAAGGCTCCCACACCATTATTAATTTTTTTTTTACACTGTTTTGCACCTTGGTTTATCATTCAACACCAAAGCCAGAAGGCTCAAAATGTTCTTTTGCATCTGATTTGGCAGCATTTCACATTCACTTGGCGCTGGGACATGTGTTTATGTCTCTTACTCCATGGGGTATGAGGCAGTAACAAATTTGACCCTCCAGATATTTCTTACATTTGAACCCAGGGTTAGAGGTATTCTCTGGGACTCAGCAAGATTTCCATTCATTTTTCCTTTCTTCTGCCCATCCTGCCTCTGTTCTTGGTGCCTGCTGATATAACTGAAAAGAAAACCTCCCTTAAAGTTTTGGAGACAAAAACCATCAGGTGCATCTTAGAAACAGACTTTTGGTTCGAGTTCATGGCTGCTCCGTCCTGCTTGGCTGTGCACAGTGTATTCCAGACTGGGAAAGGCTGGGAGGAAGGAGACTTGTTAATATCTCATAACAGCCCTTTCTCAAGCTCCTGGAGGGAAAGCTCAGTGCTTTGCCTCAGTCTGCCAAAATAGTTGAGTCAATAGGGGCCTTCTTTTTTTCTTTATCACATGAATGAATTTGGCTCGTGGATTTTCCAGTAAATCACTAGAAAACTATTTGTGATTTGGCCTCCTTTGTATGACTTCTGCTCCGACTGCCAATTACACCAAATAGAAAAACTGACAACAAGGCAGATTTATACTCCTTGTCTCGATATAAATTTGGGACACTTTTTGCTTAGTAATGGGTTGCAGCCAACCCTTTCCTGTATCCACGAGAAGGAGAGGTAGATCCAAGGTTGTTTTGTTAACAAGTAGAGATGAGTGGAGCACGAAAGACTTGCGAGGCAAATGTGCCAGGTAATGTTGGATGGAACTGGGAGCACTGTTTTCCAGGCTTCTTGGGAAGCTGATGTGCTGCTTTTATGGCATTTTCATGCAGACATCCCTTGAAAACATCCTAGCCTTGTATACATCTTGTTTAGCCTCCAGTGATCAGGTCTGTGCCTTTGCAGAGAAGAACCCAAGAATTCATTTCTATTGAGCCTTTCCAGACGTTGCTAACTGGCTTTGAAAACTTCAGCTTATAATTACTTTTGGTTATATCAATGTTTATATGCTACTGTGCGTGCTATGGGCCAGATGGTACAGCTGTTGTTACCTGCATTGCAGATGCAATTTGGCCCAAATGGTGGTGTTAAGTCACCCCCAAATGTCTCTCGGGTGACAGAGTTAAATATTAGCTTGTGTGAGTGTTATTTTGCCCTCCTACATATGAAACAGGGCAAAGTAGGTAGGGTGAAAGGAAAAAAAATATGTAACCAACCAGTACAGCTGATACAAAGCTAATCCCTGGCAGCAGCTTTGGGACGTCTCAGCACAAATGAGACAGCAGCCTTCAGACTTCACTAGTCATCCCAAAAGAACAGGTCCCAGACACCTGGGAGAGGATTAGGAGAGTGCAGAAACATAGAGGCTGTGCTGTTTTTGCAATCCTTTCCATCCCTGAGCTGCTCTCTGCAAAGACATCCTACAGATCCAGCTGGGCAGAGGCGAGGCTGGAGACAGCAGGAAATTTCAGTGCTGCTCAAAGTGCTTCTTCCTGATCAGGGGGATTTAGTGTGGTCGCTTAGAAAATAGGCAGCTGGATTGATTTAGCAGCTGTTGTAGTGTGTGGTACCTAATATACTTGACATCTGATGGAGGGAAGGCAAAGAAATCAGGGAGGCAGGCTGAAGTGACCCGTAATCACAGCTGGCAGCACTCGTGATTTTACCAAATGTCTTGGGGTGTTTGGTAATGTTTGAGAGTCCTGTGATTATGCAAGACTGTTCCTTTGCAAAGAGGGAAATAAAAGGCATTTCAAGAGGCCATTCTGTCCTCCCTTTCTGCATTCTCACTGCTGTCTCTGCTGTGTGTCCCAATGTACTCGTCACCTTATTTGCCATGGCTTTTGTCCTTGATGTCTGCAATGCATCCGAGCTTAGGCTGAGCCTTTTGAAGTGACAACTTGGAATTAGGCACCCGAGTCTTAGGAGATTTGCTGGACTTTGGCAACATTGCAAAACTCTGCCTTGGTGATGCTTTTGATGCTGTGATTCTCTTGTGAAAACCAGAAACCCAGGTTATGTCTCCCCATTTCTGTTTGCTATTTATAATAAAACTTGCTTTGTGATCTGACAGTTTTTAATCTCAGCAGAATCTGTGCCAAACTAGGTGGGGTGACTTTCTGGAGTAATTTCTCGTGTCTCTTTACCATCCTCTTGGTATCTCCTGATATATTGTTTTTGTGTGTTGCTGTTGTTCTGTGCATAAATACATCCATGGGAGCCACAGCCAAATGACTTCAGGTCTTCAGGACTTCCCGAAGACTGTGGGCTTTTCACAGGCTGCTTCTCCCAAAGAAATCAGGGATTACTACACATTTTACTGCCTTCTAACCCTTTGAAAAGCCAGTTCACTCTGGGCTGGGCAGATGTTGCAGCGGTATCTGCACATCACTGGTGGGTTTGGCTGATTTGGGTTTCCTTTTGAGATCCGCTGTGAGTTTTCCAGTTTCAGGTAATAAAACATGTCAAGGAACTAATATTTTCTCCTGTTTCTCTGCTGCAAAGTTGCAGCTCCTGGCCCTTCTAGAAGCAGGCAGAAGCTTGGTGTAGGTGGAATTAAATGGTTTTGTATCTCAATGGGTCTCCTCAGACCTTGAACTGCTGAATGTTGCCTAATCTAAAATAAAAGGCTGATACTCATTATAGTCACACTTGTAAAAAAGGGAGCAGTCTGCAGGATTTGGGGCCAGCATTTTCTGAAACTTTTACAGAGTGGAGGTACTTAAAAACTGAATTTTGCAGCTCTTCACTTTATCAAAGGTGGGTGTGATCCAGCCCAGTGCAGAGCTCCCACATCTCTCTGACTTCCAGCAGAGATGGTTATTTCTGGTCGGGTTTTTCCATGTCTAGAGGGGGTTTGCCCTGCTTATCGTAGGCTGGAGCCCAGGCAGTTAAATTTGGAGTTTCACAAAGAAAGTTATGTCAATTTTTTTAAACATTAGTTTGTTGGGGGATATTTAAATAGAATTGATGTGCTCAGTGCATGCGCCCTTTTCCAATTCTTTTTGGTTTGTGTAACTCATGTTTTCCTCACACTTCACATCCATAACAAAAAAGGAAAAGTTTCTCATTTACTTAAACTTTCCCCAAGTTCCAATACTTGTTAGTTCACAGAGCATGAAGAAGCTGAATGCTATTATATTTCCTATTTACTGTTTCCAGTTATAATACCCCTCTTAATGGTGTGAAATATAAATGAATTATGTGCCCTCATTTGTGGTTGCAAGTTGCTGTTATAAATAATGCAAACAGATGCTCATGTGGTAGTAAATGAAAATTTTTCAAAAAGAAACAACAGGAAGAATGGAAGAAAAGAATATTTTTTCTGGGCTTGTGGCATGCAATAATGTGTGACTGAGTGTGCAGAACTGTTCATAGACACACTCCTCTCTTCGTTTGTTTGGTTTGGTTTAATTTAAATCTTTTGTCTTAAAAACTGTTTTCCAAAATGCCATTTTGGCGTTGCCTTGATTTTCCTGTTAGATGTGAGAAATATGCTTTAAAAATAACTTTCATTGAAGAAAAAATTAGAAACCTGATATATAAATCTTTTGGTAGGACTGTGGGGATAAATGTTTTCTACAAGACATAGAGTGCAGGTCTGGTTTTGAAATCAGTGAAGCAACAAAGTTGATTTCTTATACCTAGAATACCATAAATAATTCATTTAGTATTGCAATTTATCATTACTCACAAATAATAAAAAATTAAGTTTCATATATTTGTTTTAAAAAAAAAAGTTTTCCAGCAGTGTTTTAGGAACTGCATCCTTAATTGTAAGCACAGATCTCCTCAATTCAAGAGTCAGATCTGCAGGTACTATTTCTTTACAAGGCTGAGGCCATATCTGCCTCCCCCTGCAAAAACCTGCTGCTGCTTTTGAAAATGAGGAACTGAGAGAAGAAAACCCAAAGGCATCTGTCAAAAAAAATTATTCTGGCCTGAAATTAATAGAATTGGTCATATAGTTCATATTATTCTTTGAAGTATTTTGTTGAATTGCAACACAGATTGTACAGTCTTGAGTGATGAGGGTCTAAATACATTCTTTCTAGCTTTATTCTTTAAAAACCGAAATAAAACTGATCATAATTCTTCATTATGTGTTAAGCATCAGTAAAGTATTTTGTTCAGAAAAATACATATGTTAACAGCTTTATGAGTTATGCAAGTATTACATTCGAAGACCATCCTTCTTGCTCCTTTTGGCATTGCATATTTGTTCCCATTTCTCTTTTATTCTTCATTGCCAGTTTGGACTGTTTGGCTCGGGCACAGGAGTTTATCAAAATAAAAAATGTTTCATTTTAGATAAGTGTGAACAAGGGCTGCGAAATGATTAAATGAAAACAGGAGTGAAAAATATCTCCTTGTACATCAGCAACTAGAGTGAGGGTTGGGGTTTTTTTTTATTTTGGTTGGTTTTAAACTGCCCATTGAGTTTGTATTTAAATGTCCCCAGTTAGCTGTTGTGACAACTCCTGCAGCATCTCCTTGTGCTTGTAGCTTTGAGGTTACTTAGAATAACTCATGCCCATGCTAGAGATGGGAAGCATCAGGGCTGTTTTGGGGATTTTGGAGTGTCTGGATGGAACCTGAGCCCTCTGCATCTCTGTGGAACTTCTGGGAGGGAATAATTTATACCTGTATTGAGGCCACAGTGGTGAGTCTCCATATCCAGCACCGAGATAATGTTCATGGTCTCCAGCATTCAATGAGTTGTTAAGTTTTTCCAGCAAAGCCAACTCAGGGCTATGAGCCTCAGCTAAGGATGTTCTTGGGGGTGCTGAGGTGTTCCAGCAACAGACACAGTGCTGCTTTTTGCCAGACTCTTTTGCCTGGGTGAGTTCCAGGGGCATTTTGTCTTCTCTCCGATGGGCCTGCTGGAGAGGGGTTCGGTGAGCGCACTTTTCAGATGATGATAGAAGAAAAAGACTGCCATGAAATCACAACAAGGATCCTCCTCCCCTCTTTTCCTTGCTCTCTACCTTCATCTATCTCGGCAAGCTTGAATTGCAGTCCCATTGCTATTAACCTTTCAGCTGCTGGCATTTTACCCAGAGCGCTCGGCCCCAGCTGGCAGCGGGAAGGGGAGGATTGGAGCGGCTCTGAGGTGATGAATTGGCGTTGGCACTTTGCTCAGCGGCCACTCTCTGCAAAGTGGGAAATGTTCAGTGCAGCTCTGTGGTCTTAATACACTCCAGGTACCACCCTGAAATCGAGGAGCAGCAAAGAAGAGGGGGAACTGCAGCACTTGAAGGGTTATTTTATTTCCTACCTTCCACAACTAACCAAACAAACTTTGTCAGCTCTCATGGCAGCCTCCTGGAGGGGAGCACCAAGTTAGCCTGTCTCTCCCAAGGGCTGGTCCCTTCTCTCTCAATCCAGCACCCAGTTCCAGACACGCTGTGCCCTCAGGTTTCCAGGTGTTTGCTGGCTGTGGTGTTGGTGCTCCACGCTGTGCCCTCAGGTTTCCAGGTGTTTGCTGGCTGTGGTGTTGGTGCTCCACGCTGCCGTCAGTCCTTCCCCGAGTGCCGCGGACGCGCAGCTCATGATCTGGCTGGCTCCTGGCTGTGTCTGTGCCAGCACTGCCATCTGCTCCGTGCAGGGCAGGGAACATTCTGTCCTGGCTCTCTGTGGCCTGTCGGGGCAGCACACGGCAGGTGCTCTCGTAAAACGCGGCGCTGCGATGGAGCCCGGCGTTCCTTGGCAGGGGAGGCAGGGAGGGAGGCTGCTGTCCGTGGGAGCTGTTGGCAGATCCTCCTGCAGCATCCACTCTGAGTCTGCCAGGTCCCCCAGGTACACGGCTGGGCACGAGCAGCCTCTGCTCTGGTGCCTTCAGAGAATTGCACTAGATAAATGTCAACAAATGACTCTGCCTCCAGTTAATGAAGTGAGATTTTTGCCTTTAAGAGCTAGTTGTCCATCTCTTCTGTATGAGAAATGCAGGGCTTGCTTTTTATTTTTTTCCCTAACAATGTGGCAGAATTTACAGATGTGCAAATACTGTGGGCGACATCTATTATTTAACTTTCATTACCATTAATATGAATTAAATTGATGGCATTTGTCAGGATGGTTTATGTGTTGTAGAAGATGCCTTAGGGAACTGCTTTTGAAAGAGGAGAATTTCAGGAAAAACGAAGTTGTTTTAGTGGCTAGAGGGAAAGGGCTCTGGAGATTAGAGTTTAGCTCTAGTGAGAGCAGAATTTCCTTCTCTGCAGGACCTCGTGTAAATATTTCAAGGCCAGAGTTTCTCCCAAACTCACTTCCTGTTTATACAGCTTCCTGAAGTGGCTAGGTTTTCGTAACAGGTCTGGTAACACAACTGAGATATGAGTTTAATAATACTGTGTCCATTTCAGGAGAAAAATGTGCAAATACAAGAACAGGTGGGAGGTAAAACCCACCTATATTTGTTCAGATGTGACCGAGAAGTGTTGGCTGTGATTTGCACATTCTGTAGACCTGATTGTGCAGTGATACAACTGGAAAATCTGTCTTGCTGGAGCTCAAAGGTGGCTGTGTATGAAAGGACATGAGTGGAGAGATCCAGGTGTACAATTTTTGGTGTGTAAGAGTTGTAGAATCATATATTCAAGCATCAAATAGCATTGTTGCCTGAGCAGGCCAGGTATCTTAGAGGCTGGGTGATCTGCACCTGGTAATTGTTTCGCTGTTGCTCTCATCTGCTGAGAAGGGGGAGAGAGAGAAAAGAAAAAAGAGGGGAAAAAAAAAGAAAAAAAGAAGAGTTTGAACAGAAGAGTTTCAGTCTAAGAACAGTGGAAGTACTGCAGCAGGAGCTGTTTCCTACCTCTACTGGCTTCTGCCTCTCAGGGGGCTCTGCCCAGGCAGCGTGTCTGGCAGTGCCTGCTTTAGTCAGTACTTGTGTCTGTGTGGGTGAGTGCTGTGCAGGCAGCAGGCCTGCCTAGCTCTCTTAATCCCTTTCACATTTCAAATCTTAAGCAATTTCAGAAGAATAAACTCTTTTTTTTCCCTTTTCTTTTTTTTGAAGTGGATTTAAAGGAATGGGAGAAAACAAAAAGAAAACCCAAAATCCAAGACCTTAATACCCACTCACTGGTATTATGCTTAACTTAGGTTAATGCGAGGGACTCAGTCTGAGATAAGCAAGCCCAAATGCCTGGTTTATAGTGGTGCAGATCTCCCTGCAAGTGGGAGATTTGAGCTGCCATCCTCTCCTCTTCATTCTCTTCTGGATTTTATTCTGGACAATGAGTATTCCTTTAATAAAAGCATTGACTTGCACAGCAGGCTGTGTGAAAGAGCCTCTTAAAACCTCCCAGGAAATTGGTGCTGGGCAAAAAGTGAAAGATGACCCCAAATGCAGTAGTTGCTGAAGTTTCACCTGAGCCACTTGGGCAGTAGATGCAGTGTAGTACAAAAATAGCCAGCAGCTTTTCCCAGCCTTTTCAAGAGCAGGAATCAGTCCTGACTAGACACAAAACTCACTGCTGTCAATCTGTACACAAGGACTCACTGTGTGCCAAGAAAGCACATCAGTGTTTCTTCTGCAGGGGAGCAGGTGAGCAGAGAGAGCTGCTCAGTCCCCTGGGTCTCCCCTGCTTGGGCACGAATGCTCCTGACATTGATATTGGGTGCAAACCTGCTGGTTTGATTTCCCAACTTGTGTGGGGACTGTCTGCTGAGAAACCCAGGAAGACTTCACCTTCTTCTGCATTGAGCATGAAATGGTAGCAATTTCCTAAACTCTCTTGGCCAGGGGTGACCTGATAATGAGGGAACTTCCTCTCTCATTGTGAATCCCCACAATCTCATGGCTGCCTTTCTAATGTCTACTGCAAAAAAATCTACGGCCATGGACCACCTGTTTCTGACTCCTACACGCCTCTGAGGAAGTGTTCCCATTAAAAATTCAGAGGTTCTGGCTGCCACTTTGGTTTATTCATCCTGCCCATGTCCAGCAGTGGTTTCTGTAAGTGCTGGCCAGCAGAGCAGTTCGAGCTGCAGTTTATCTTGGTACGGAGTATGGGCAGGAGCCCTTGTGAGGAGCGAGCTCCCCAGACTGGAATCACTTACAGTTTAAGCTGAAAGGTCACCTACCTGTCAAAATCTTCACAGTGCTGATTTTTCAAGCCATTTTTCATAGCAGGATGAATTCAAGACCCATTCAATCTTTTCATTGTTACTAAATATGGTCTTTATTCTTGTTCCCTGGATCTAGGCACAGCAAGAATAAGATTTGAGAGAGGCTCTAAAAGTTTCATGTTCTGGGACAGAAAATGGGAGAAGCAGCCCTTTCCTTTGGATTATTTTCCAAGGAAAGAGGTGTCACTTCCTCAGAGACGGCCTGGAGCAAGTGCCATGCACCAGGCCAAAGAAGTCGGGGAAGCTTTGAAGAAATATCTGTTCCATCTATGAGTATTTTATGTGTCTGTAATGGGTTTTCTGGCTGAGCTGTGGGCTTTGGGGTTCTCCATCTGGATCTGCACCTCTTCTCCAACTTCACCTTGTGTATGATGCTGAAGAAGTAAAGACATTGCTTGCCTCCAGACGTAGGGGAAGTTCAAACATTTTGAGATTCAAGACTGAATAGTCCTCTTCAAGTATTGAGGCTCCAACTGCAATGGTTTCTTGAGAAAACATTTCATTTTACGTTATCAGTAATGTTTGAGAGAATAAAAACAAAATGAAAAGGAAAAACCTTTTCAGAGAAACTGCTTCGGCCTTCACAAAAATACCATGGTTTTCCTGGGAAAAAGATTTCTCAGTTCTAATCTCTTATTTGACCAAGGTTTCAACTTAGATCTGATTAACAACAGCAGCTCGCTTTTGTATCAGGGCTTTTACATGATAAAGGTGCATTTCAAACTCCTGCTTTGCATTAATATTATTTATTCAATGTTAGACCACTGCCAGGGGACAGGTGGGGTCCGCCTGAAACAGGCAGCAACCAGCAGGGGAGTGAAGAGGGATCAGAGCAGGAGCTTAACTCACATTTCTTTCATTCCATGCAGGTGTTCTCCGTTTATATTGGGAGTTTTAAAATTACCTTGATGCAGAATGAGAAAACTTTTTAAACCCTCCAGAAATTTTACAAGTTCTTGAATCTGATGCCCCCAAATTAGTAATTACGTCCGTGGCATGAGATGAAGTGTCTCAGTATTGGAATACAGTAGATATCTGCCTGTGAAAAATTAGGTGCTGGTTTATACAGTTACATTAATGCCTGTCTGAGGAAATTTTTCACTGACCTTCCAGTCTCTGCAAATCAACAAGTGTGGAGATGTTGGACATGTAGTTATCTGGTGTAACATCCAATGGGTAATTTGTTCTGACAAGTTTTATGAGCAGGAAAAAAACCCTTCATCAAATGCGTGTCTCACTTTCTGACCCCTCTCTGTGGTTCATTTACCTCCTGGAAGAACCACCTGCTTTCTGCTTTGATGCTCCATTTGCAGCACTTGAGGGAGGAATGATTATAGTGGCATGCAGCCACTGGTTAACTTCTTTCCAGATGTGTGCTCCAGATGGCTATCCTGAGGATCCGCCCCAGACCCAGATTTCCTGTTTAGCACTGACAGGCTGGATTCGGGCTGAAACACAATCTTCTGCAGTGCTGTCCTCCTTTCTAGCTGGTAGCATCCATGGAGTGCTGCAAGCCAAACACAGTCCATCGAAAACCACACTTTATCTGTTCTTGACTCACAGGAAACACTAAAGATGATGGGTTTGATTAGCCCTCTAGAAGCCCATCTGTACAAATGGCTGCAATTTGCTGCATTTCATGAAGATCAGGACTGACCCTCTGAAACTCAGTGTGTTGGAACTGGACAAACTGAGCAAATGCAAATACTATTTTTATTAAGCATTCAGTGGGTTCCCACTGTATCATGGCTTCTCTCCGTGCTGCCTCTCTCATGTTTTCTGTTCCATCTCTCTGAACAATAGCACTAGCCTCTCTATTCTTGAGCTCTCTCAGGGTGTTGTTTATCATCTTTCTTTAGTAACAAGCAGTGTAGCTCAGTGATATAATTTAGCTTTGTGAAGTCCCAATCACAGCAGAATGCAAAGCGGCTCCTCTCATTCCTCTGGAGTTCAGAAAGGCTGGAACAAAAGGAAGAAAACAAGCCGTGCTCTCTCCTTGTGCTCACTTCTCTATCTCTGCCTGCTTCCTAAAAAAAGTCTTGTATCTCTTATTTTTTTATAACATAGAATCAATATTTTTTTCCACAAGTTCCCTTGATCATCTCAGGGTATGGTGCAGAGCTAGGCTGAGCATTCTTCTCTCAAATCACGTCCCCTGCAGGTGTGATACTGGGCATAACAAAGCACATCAGGTCAACTCTGTCTTGCTGTTGATGCTCTTGAGTTGGGATCAAGTCACCTCAGGGCATAGAGTGACTCCTCTGCAAGAGAACATCTGCTGGGGCACCAGGATGCAGCACAGATCACAAGGAAAGAGTGGAGCCTGGAGAGCCCCAGCAGCTTTGCTGTGGGGGATTTGTTGTTTCCTACTGGGTTACAACACACAGGTGCCTGATCACAGCCCTTGGAGTGGTGCTGCTGGATTAGGACAGACTCAGATGGTACCTTCTGGAAGGAGTCACACTTTCGAAGCTGATAAAGCCTCTCAAGCAGCATGTTGCTCTGGCATTGGTGACATCTGCAGGAACTAAAAAAAAGTAATAAATTATAATAAACAGAGGTAGGAGGGCCTGGTGCTTCATATTGTAACTTTTCAAAGGCTTCACCCCTGATGTGTGTCTCATAACTCCTTTCTGGGACAGAGCAAGAGGATGTAGCAAATGCTTGTGGGTGTGAAATCTGGCCAAAGCCAGAAGGACACAGAGCTCTCAAAAGCCTCGGTGTGGGGTTGTGCCAAGGAGCCTGATGACCTCTAGGGCCACCTGGAATCACAGGACACAGGGTGTCCAGTACACGGTCACAGCATGAAACCCCAGATTTTGGGATCCTGTGGCAGCTGGAGCCTGTCTGTGCGGTGCTGCAGGAGAGGAGCAGCGCTGCTCACTGCACTACTTTCCATCAAGTCTTTGAGAGCACTTTCAACACCTTATTCCAGGAAATGTGCCAGGAAAGGGCAAGCATACCAGTTATTTATAGGCCTTCTTATGGCCCTCCTTATTACTGCCTGGAGTCCATCAGGGTAGGCATTTATGTACTGCTCTGACCTTTTCTGCCAGTTCAAAGAACACAGACCCTCTGGTTCTCTGCTGACCTTCCAGCGTACTCTCTCTTGGGAAGATAGGAATAAGAAAAGAATCTTGAAAGGAAGAAACATTTTCCTCTCATTGAAAGATCCACTGTAAGCATTACTGGCAAAGAAAGAGCTTTTGTACTCTTCTGGCCTCCTCTGTCATGGGTGTGAATCAAGCAAGGAATTTTTTGTTTTGTCACCTTGGCTCAGGATGATAGGAATAATTTTTGTTTGTGTGAAGTCACCGTTGGGGAAGTTTTCAATATCTCTTACAAACAGAAGTAAAACCCCCACAGCAAAGACTCCAGTAATCTTTGCTGATCTAGATTGACTTATTCAGTGCATGAACCAGATCATCAGCATCACCAGGGATTCCCCCTTGTCCTGTGGTGGAGGGATCAGTGGGGAGAATGAACCAGTGTGAGTGAACGTGCAGGTTGGTTGGTGAATACACACATATTTTCATGCTTGGAGACCTTTGTAACCCCTCCCCTGGCATTAGGTGCTGCTTGTTGACTCTTGTGTTGCAAAAGGTCAGTGGTATCCCCCTCCCCAGGGCCACTGCTTATCACAGATGGTATTTATGTTTGGCTAAGCTTCAAACAATTCTGACCTTCCTTATTTATTTTTTTTTAATCTGTGTGATTTAGTGCTT
Organism: Ifrita kowaldi; assembly: GCA_013398055.1. Lineage (NCBI taxonomy): Eukaryota > Metazoa > Chordata > Aves > Passeriformes > Cinclosomatidae > Ifrita > Ifrita kowaldi. The sequence continues at coordinate 156,699 of VZRS01006245.1, forward strand.
TTTGGAGGGTGGGTGGAAAAAGAACTCTTCTTCCAGTCTTTCCAAGGGTCACCCAGGGGAGCTGTTTCCTTGCAAAGGCCAAGTTATCTCCTTTAAGACATAATTTCTCTGAGAACAGAATAATTTAAAACCTAATTTTCTTACTTAAAAACCTGGAATCTCTGGTGTGTGGGTGAGGGAGATGCAGATGTTTTCAGACACTTGGGAACTGCTTACTGTTTGGTTTAAAATATTTAGCTATTTGCATGCTTCATTTCGAGGTATGTAAAATAAATGGAATCATAAATCACTTCTTAAATATTCTATTTTGTCCTGGGTGACTGGAAATAACAGATGGTTGCTTACAGGTGGGTTTAATTTTGCTCTGAGTTAGCAATGGGTTAGAAACCAGAATTCCAGATCTTAGCCCCCTAAAGCTTTGGGTCTATTTGCATCTGTCTTGGGAGTTTTGTGAGGCATAAGACTTGCATTAAGTGGGTAACAGCTGTAAGTCCAGATCAGAGTCATCCTCAGCACTGGGGCAGTTAAGGTCCAGGACTAAGGGAATGTTCCCAACCTTCTGCTTAAAACTGCTGTGAAAGTAGGGAGGTATTTAGATGCCGTGGGTGGGGCTGTAATTTCTACCTTTTGCAAAAGCTGATTGAAAATAATAAATCTGGAGAGCAGGAGGGTGCCAAAAGGAAACCCCTGGCACAGGCTGGGTAGGCAGAGGTTTAAAGCCCACTCACCCACTGCCCAGCTCCTCCTGGCAGTGTGTGCACCACACACAGGGAGATAAGGCTGAGCTCTGGCTGCAAATGCCTGCGAGAGCCAGATGTGTACATGATGTCCTTGTTTCCTGTCAGCCCTGCCAGTGCTTTTTGTTTCCATGCAAGAAAAGAAGAGAGTGGGATAAAAGAGATTGTGATCCTCTGCCAGGAGGCTCCTGCTCTCTGCACAGCTCCCTTTGCAGGGACGCTGCTGCAGGTCGAGATTAAGTCACGAGGAAGGATTGCATGGGATGAGAGAATCAGTGTCATCCCATGTTTCTTGCCTTTATAAAACTTCATGGAGATGTAGAGTTGTACCCAGCAGCTAGACCATGGGTTTTAAGCAAAGTTTAAAGTGGAGGTCCCAGCCAAAAGGACCAGGACTCTCTCCAGGATATTTCTAAGCAGGAGGAGCACAATTTATAGCCGTGTCTGGAATCTGTGCAGGCAGCTGCTCTTCAGGGGATCCAAATCTGGGCACTTGTGTGGGCACTGGCCGTGGTGGGCACTGGCCATGGTGATGACCAGCTCTTGTTGCAAAGCTGACCCTGCTGAGGTTGAGAAATGCCCGTTGCTGTGCCAAATGACTTCCACTGTGCCACGAGCTGTGTCGGACCATGCCCTGCTTCCCCAGAGCCTGGCTCTGCCATGGGTGGCTTCACAAGGATGTTGGGATGCATCTTTGGAAGCACAGATTTCCCACTACTGGGGATCTGCTCTGGGCAGTCATGCTGGTGTCTGGAACTACCTGAAAATACAAAACTCTCATGACTGATGAAAAAGATCACTTGCCGTGTACGCTGTCCTAATTTTTCCTGCATCTACTATGCACAGAATTTGAGATCATTTTGTCAGGCCCCTTTAAGCAGGCTCCTGCTAACATATTTAGAAATTTGACTTACATTTAACATTTTTTTATTTCCCTACCTGCTTGTTCTACTAATGGGATCCCCGGTGACACGGAAGTCGAGAGAACTGCAAGTGATTAAACAGCAGATGTGGCTCCCGTTTCCATTTGCCAAGTCACTGCCTGGTTCAGTGCAAACATTTAGTTTTTCTTTGAGCTGCAGGTGAAGGAGTCCCTCCAGCAGTAATCCTGCAGAGCCCAGTGTATGCACTTCATCTTCTGTGCTGGAACCACAAGGGCAGATTGGTGAGGTTTAGCTCGGAGAACTCTTTCCAAGTTTACATTTAAAGTTCAGCCTTGACTGGGAGGATTCTCCATCACGACAGCATCTTCATTCCTACCAACTTGCAGAAATTGGGAGAGAAGGAACAGCACTTCTGAGGTGGATTTGCAGGCACAGTGCTCTTAGCCTGTGAATAAACTGGGTTTCGAGGTGGTGCCGATGATTTTCTTGCTTTCACCAGAGAAAGGTTATTGAGCATTCAGTAAATCTCATGGGGATCAGTGATAAAGAATGGTATTTACAGGAGGGTAAACCATAAATCTTTATGACCTTCTAGCAGTTAGCAGCATTTAAAGTTGCATTATTCCTTTCTTCTTCCTGTAGACAAGGCTTTGATAAAACTGTCTGTCAGTTAACTTAAATAATCCATGGACAGCAGGGTCTTTCCTGGCTAAGAGGAGAAATTACTTGGTTGAATTTTAACTTGTTTGCTTGTTTTACCTCTTGACAGGTTTTTTTTCCCCCCTCAGAAGATTAAAGATGATTTTAAATTTTTGATGTATTCTCTGGGGAAAATTAGCCTTGACAGGAGGCAAACCCAGGTCCCCCATGGTCACCACTGTCTTCCTGTCTGATCTTGTCAGGTGGGCGATGACAACAGGACTGTGCAGAGTTCAGCAAGGGAATCTCTGTCATTCAAACTGTTGCAAGTTTGATCCCTGCTGTCAGTTTTTCATGAATTTCACATGCATGACACGTGTCTCCCCTTGTCACAAGTTAGCACTTTGTATTTTTCAGGCTACTTGGGATAACCACTCTCTTAAATAATTGAGATGTTATTTTGATTTTACATTTTTTCAGTTGTGGTGTTTTGATTCTCAGTATTCTATTTACTTAATCAGAAATTTGAAGTTGCTCCTTCTCCTTGTTCTTTCATAGGTCTCATTCAATGCCATAATTTCTTGTCCTTTGAGTTTCACTGACTTTTTAACACTTACTGTGAACAGATTGCATGTCTTATATTTATAAATTTTCCAAAGCATTCTTCATCTTTCTGTCAGCAGTTTTGGGCTGCAGTAGGCTATGGGTGCTACAGAGCACCCATGTTTGAAGTCGTGTGTGATTCCCTACGAAAGGAGACATGAATATTTGAAAAGGAAAAGCAAGTGTCTGTGGCTTGGAAGTCGACAGTTTTGTTTTGTCATTTGTAAATTATGCAGCGCAAAAAGCTTTCATAAATAACTGGTAATGTATAAACATTTACCGTCTGGAGCAAGATTAATTCATACATTTGTTTGAAAGAAAGGTACACATTGCTCCAAGGGTTTGGTTTGTGAAGCGTTTAAGTGCTTGCTTATGTCCTGCTGAAGCCAGAGAGATACTGTAAGTACAGATGGAGCCAGCTTTCCCTATCAACTCCTGCTCAGGTGTGATTTGCAAATGAAGTATTTTGGCTGGGGGGAACACTTTCTCTGGAAAAGCAAGCAGTGACACATGGCACAATCGTTCCTGGCTCCCGGGCGCTGCGTGGGAACGCGCCCCGTCGCAACAATGGGGGAATTAACTGATGCTGACAACCCAGCGATGGGGCAGGCATGGCACAGCGTGGGGATAGCTGGTGCTGCCTCCTAGTTCTGTGTGCCCTTTGCTTGAAAATTAAGGAGCAGATGGCTGGTTGGAGTTACTTGCATCCCCTTCCCTCCTCAGGTGCTCATTTTATGCTAACGGCAGCCATCTGCTTAGGACTGTTGACTTGAACCTGTGGAAAATAAATACTGAATAGGTTTCATTCTACTGTAAGTGACTTTTAAGCTTGGAACATCCTGCTGAAGTATTGCCACACTCCTGTTTGTGCCTGTTTCTGCTGTGACACAGGAATGTACATTTAATACCTTGACTGTGGGGTAGTAGGGACTAGTTCTGAACATCAGTGTGTGATGTTATGTTTTGCTTCTGTCTGGGGGGCAATTCATACTCTCTAATGAGTATCTCACTGTGCTGCTTTGTACAGTGCAGCTGGACTCCTCATTACTTACCCTTTTTATTCTAAAATTATCTGCCAGTGCTCCTTCTGCTTGTGACCAGCTGAAGGCAGGCAGGAGTTTCCTGCAAGCCCCTGCCATACATAAATTAAGGTACCACACTCTATTTTACTTGCAATCTGCTCATTTAAGGAAATACTTTATCATACAGTTTTCAGGCTCCAAAGCACATGCCTCATTATTCCCTTTAGCCCTCCCAGTCTCTGGGGATCCATCTTTCTCTATTTCTCTCTTTACCTTTGTTGTGTCCTCTTCAGTGGATGCCAAGCTCCTGGTAAAACAGGTCTGACCGATCTTTTTATTGGCACTTTCCTTCCAGCTCTCAAACGTATCGAATTTGGTTTTGAAATCCTACAGCACTGTGGGAACAATGTTATCCTGGTGCTGCACAGCTCCGTGGCCCTTCCTGCTGTGATGTGTGCCCAGGTTCCTGCCCTGCCAGGCTCTGAGCCAGTGGCTGTGCCCCCCATTTCGTGTATGTGGGTGCAGCTCGTGCTCCAAAGGGCAGGTTTTGTCAGGAAGGGAAGCATGAAATAGGACGGCATGAGCAAAATACGTGCAGATGGAAAGGATAAAGCTCAGAGCTTTAGAAACTGGCTCAAAACCTCTTTGAAAATGCAGCCAATTGGGCTAGATGCATCCCAGGTGTAAAACCGTGGACTTGAATTCAGCACTGCTGTAACCCTGGTGCAGTGGCTGTCTGATACACTCAAAAACAATCCTGGAGCAGAAACCATTGTCATGAGGGACTTATATCTTTTACACCCACAGACACTGTGGTCTAATGGTTTTTTTGCAGGGATGTAGGCATGTGTACAAGGAGATCACTCCTGATCTTACACAGAGGGCATGGATTAAATATTGAAAATTTTAGCACTAGTTTCTGGCTCAGACAGAAAAATCCTTCTGCCACCACCACACTCTCCCTTGTATTGTAAATGGTGCAGCTTCTCCAAAAGGAGGGCACCTGTGAAATAATGAGCACTGCTGTCCATCAATTCCTAGCAGCAAGTCAAGAGAGATGTGAGTTGCTGCGATCGGCTAAAAACTTTACTGAGAAAAATCATAATGGGGGTGAAGTACAATAAATAAAAAATGAAGGCAGCCAACACAGAGTAAAAGGAACACGACTAAAAAGAGGAGAAAAGCAGAATTTGAGTAGAAAAGAGTTTAGGGAAATCATGTTGTAATGGGCTGAGTTTGCAGGTGAGAGGTGCTCTTTATTTGTCCATTAGAATTGCATTTTGAGTCTTTTGTCTGCTTCTTTGTGCAGCTCTGCTACCTCTTCTCAGGATTAAGTCTCCCCAAATGAGCATAACTAATCCTTGCTTGCCTACTTAATGCCTGCTCCTTTTTCTCTTAGAGCATCTTTGAGAAAGCTGCGGGCACTGCTGCAATTCTTAATTCAGTCCTTCCAGGTTGGAGGAGGGGACAAAAAGAATCTGAACAGCAGCTGGTGATGCAGGAATTTCCTAAGCTTTGCTCCCAGGTCTGCACAGGGCTAGAGAATTCATTTTTTTCAGCTTGTGTCTGGAGGTCCTGCAGTTACCTGAGATGGTGAAGCGATGTTTGCATGAGGCTTGTAAGGTGCTGAGTGATGCTGGCAGTATCAGTTTGGGATTAGCCACTGCAGCAGGAGTGCTGTGGTGGCAGAGCTGCAGCTCAGAGGATGATCTTCTCCAAACCTGTCATGCTGAATGTGAAAGCAGCAGAGGAAATGGGCTGCTTTCGTGTGTTTATAGCATCTGCAGAACTCAAAACTTCACCTGTGTCTGTTGCTTCTGTGAAGAGCAGGGCAGTGTGCTGTGCACCAGGGCACAGGAGACTCTGTGAGCTCATGGGGATTTTTGGATTTAGCTACCAGGTTGTTTTTTTCTGGTTTTCAGAGGAGACTAGTGCTGGCAGTCCATGATGAAAACTTCAGATGTTTCTTTCTATCACAGCAGACATCAGGGGATCTGGAAGGCTGGAGCATTTGTGGAGTTTTTCAGCTGAGTTTTATGGTCTGATGATAATTTCAAGTATCCAGCTTGGATGTGGTGATTTCAACTGTCCTCTGAAACCGCTTCAGCTCCTTACCATGACCATTTTTATGGTTAGAAGTTGCCTGAACCAGCAGCAGATTTTACCAGTCAGTGTTATTAACCTGGAGACCAATGACTTGTTTTTCAGAAGATGACCAAAGTGCTGTTCCCATCCTGCACCCTCCTGCTGCTCTATTCCTCTTGTCATCCAAAGGAAGGTTAAAAATACACGTATTTACTATAGCCACATTCCCCATTAATATGGAGTTCAAAACACAATATGATAGGAGTATGAGGCAAAAAGTATACCCCTAAAGGAGTAAATGAACTTAAACAAATTAATGGTATCAGAAACTGCTTGGCTGTAGGTGAGATTGGACAAAGGGTCTTGGAGGTTCCTGAACCTGCGCTGTTTGCTTGATTTCTGCTTTGAAGGAGGGTTGATTTTGTATGGTGACTGCTTCATGGTGTTTGGACTGTGTGATCTGTCAGCTGATCTTCACCTTGAGGAAAAAAATCCACAAAACCAAATCCTGACAAACGACCGAGGAATGACACAGGTTTTACTGTATCTCTTATTAGCAATGAAAAGTGAACTAACTGTTGGGTCCTGTAGGTCTGCTTCTGCCTTGATGATTTCTTAATATCTTTTGTTTCCTTCAAAGGTTAATCTCCTTTTGCTACCCTGTGATAACTGGCTCCTTTCCACAAGCACCTGCTTTTCTCAGCTGGGTCTTCAGTAGTGACCTTATAACTCTGTAGACAAACACGATCATTGTTGATCTGTCAAATCCAATATCCCTTTGCTTAAATGTTAGATGGATTTATGTTATTGCTTTGGGAGGTAATAATCCAGAAGGGAATTCATTTTACAGGGAAGTCTTCTGCCTTGCTAAAGGGCTGTTGGTTGAATGAGTCACCTCTCTAACATCATCCCAGTTGGTTTGCTTCTTCATTTGCCCATGCATCGATTTGTTTCTTGAGTCAAAGTCTGATCCTTCCGCCTGAGATTTGGTAATCCTTGCTTGCAGCCAATGAAGGGCCCTCTCTGACTAAGCAATGCTGCATTTACGTGCCTGAGGCTTCTCTGTGTAATGCCTTTGCAGAGACAAGATAGCAGATGAAGGCCAGTTATCATTTGGATCCTGCTGCTTCTTTGGTTGCTTACAACAGCAGTTTTAGAACCCAGGAAAATGAACAGTAGAAACAGCAAATAAGAGTTAACCCAGCCAAAAGCCACAAAACCAAGTGCAACTGGCTTTGCTGGAGGATTTAGGAAACCACTGTAAATGCTTGACTGTGATCTCTGCTGTTCACACCTCCAGAGCAGTCCCAGAAATGCAGATTAATGGCTTCTGTACAAAACATTATCACATGCTCTTCTTTCTGGGGGTAGGTAGAGTACACCGAGCTTAATGGAATAAAAATCCATTGCAGCAGAGTGACTGAAATGGAGTTTGTTAGTGGAGGGACATTTAATGACACCTTCTATGGTTGTTTAGTCTGTAAAAAAGCATTTTCCAGCTGGCTGTGGGTCTGGCTCGGCTAGGAGAGGAATACATATGCATTTGGTGTCCAGGGTTTGTGAGCTCTTACCTGAAAGGCTGGGCCGTGTGGGAGCCTGTCTCTGGAAGCAGGATGTGTTTGCTTGAGCTGCAGATCTGACAGACCCCTCTTTCCTGAGACATTGATTTCACTTTTGGCACCTCCACTGCTCAATGATTTCAGCAGCAGCATTCACTGTTTCCTTTAAAACATGCACTTTTAACATTTAGCTGAAGAGTAAAAACATCTTAATGTGACTAAGAGTTGTTACTTGCTGACCATGCATTCAGCTCAGACAATTGTTTCCCCTTCTGACCAGAGAAAATAGCTGTAAATAAATCAAAATCAGCACTTTAGGCTCGGGCTGTTCCTTTCATGGGTATCCATGTGGAGACCAGCCAGCCCAATGGAGCCCAGCTCCATAATGGGGCTGCTACTCAGGGCAGGAATATAAATATTAACAAATTCAAAAAGGTTTTTCAGAGTGATAGAAAACCAAAAGTAGCTTGAGGTGAGGTTACTTCATTTTGCTACAGACTTGTGAAAAGGTACAAGGACCCAAGCAAACTGCTGAGCTAATTATTTTTCAAAAGTGTTTACAACTTTGGTTTATTTGTCTTGTAAAACCTCAGAGTGATGTTGTCTCTATATATAACTATTTATTTGTCATGTTGTTTGCACAAACCCTATCTGTTCATGCATTATGTGCCCTGATTTGGCCCAGACAGGATGTGGTGCAATTCCTTGGAGCTGGTATAAAAGCAAATGGGTGCATTTGTTTCCTTAGAAGCTGATCTATTATTTCATGGTGCCTGTTTGCTTGAACAGACCAGAAGGAGGGTGCAGGCTGGGTGCTTTGCACTCCGTGGTGACTGAAGGCAGCTGCACTTGTGCATTTGGGAATGTCCTCTATTTGCAGCTGTGAGCGCAGCAATGAGGGATGTGGGTGCCCCTGCGCTATGAATATTCAGAATAAATGTCAAATGAACCAATTTATTTGCTCTTCCCTTTCTGGTTTTTTGTTTCATCTCTTCCTGGTGTGCCCAAGAAAAGGGAAACTGTTGAAAGCCACTGTCTACCTAAATGCAAATTATTAGGGACATCCTGTGGTCATTTAGTTGTGCTTTCTTCTGTGTGCTTTGGGTATAAAAGACAGATCCCATGGTAAACTGATGCTATGGGAAGTCCTAGCCTGTGGGGAGAAGGAAATTATGTTTTTTCCTCCACAGGACTCCAAAGTTTCTCAGAATATTTTTGTTCTGATGCTCTCTGTGCACTTTCTTCCTTGAGGTTGTTTAGAAGCTCTAGGCAGATTTATGACGTGGTTTTTGGACGGGGTCATTTTAAAGGGATTATTTTGCCTCCTCTGACCTGATTAGAAAGGTAATGTTATTGCAGTCATCTGTTAGCAATGGGACTCCTTATGGATTACACGGAGCAGGGGCATGAATTGACCTGGAAAACAATTTGTTATGAATCCCCCAAAGGAATGTTAAAATTTCAACAGTAAAAGATTGTTCTTTGCTCATGTCTACAAGTCATGAGCCATTAGGGATAAGCTCATTTTGTAGGGAGTGTTTTCTGTAGTTAAAAATTCATCCTGCTAAATATTGCAAGAGAAAATACATTGATAAACTTGGAACATCCAGTAGCCACAAGTATTCAACTTTTTCCAAATTTGTAACAAATGAATACCACAGGGGCTAGGATATATTTTCCATCTCTTTTTTCTTTTACCAGCCTGTCATGGATGGCTGGGCAGTTGGAACTCTTGAAGTCACTGTGTTAAGAGCAGCAGAACTCAGAGAAGGAGTTAAGGTTTCGCGAGAGAGTTCAGAAAGAAGCTGTGTGCTGGGCACTAGCAGTTGGTCTTTGCCTTAGAAAAAGCTTAGCCCAGCTTTTTCAAGCTCAGTCAGAAGGTTGTTTTGCTTTTATTTTTTGTCTGGAAAGACAAAGCAGCTGTGTCAGCACAGTGGGAACATCCTTGTCTCAGCCTCAGGTACCCCCCAGCACATCTTTCTGCCTGTCCTGATGGCTGGTACCAGGTGCAGCACCAAAGGCAGAGAGCCTTTCTGTCTTGGTGACAAAAATGCAGGTTTAGATTGACATAAAAAAATGCAGCTCGTGGCATTTATTCCATTATATTCTGTTTGCTGGCAATACAGCAACATCCACAACATCAGTGGCACTATCAATGTTTGCTGTGCTTTGAGTACAGATGTTTGCTGCTGTATCCTCCTCTGCCAGATGCTAGTAAAAAACTCTTACCATTAAAAAAACAAGCCATGAAATGATGTTTCCAATATTAAATAAAACCTCAGAATCATTCCTTCGACTGAATTTTTAAAAATAATCTATTTGGATGGTGAAATGAGTTTTGAGGGAGATTAATGAGGTACTGCGGAAAGAGCTGAAGTTAAGTTTGTATTTCTGCATGCTACAGTACTGTAGAGATATTAGAGAAATAAATAAAACCAGTGGTGGTCAGTATAATTGGGAGGAGGATAAAAAATGGAGCTGTTTGGAAAAGTTTGAAAATTATATTCTTCCAGTTAAAAAAGAGGCAGCTGCTAAATGAAATAAGGAGCCAAAAAGCAAGACTTTAAGGGACTGAAGAAAACTCGAGGACTGCATGGAGCAAGCAGTTGATATCTGAAAGTTGGTATCTGAAAGGTGATATCTAAAGCTGGTGACACCTGCCTGTTGACTTGTGCAGGAAAGATGAGCATCCTGAGATTCCCTAAGGACCAGGAATTACCTGGCACTGATTCACCACTTCCACTGGTAGGAAGGGGTGTGTTTATATGTAAGCCAAGAACTTTCTTCCTGGGGTGCCACATGTGACGTGTGCAGGCAGCTGGTTGTGTGGGAGGGATGAGGTGTGGGATCAGGACACAGCTTAGCTCCGAGTGTGTTTGGAGCAGGGCACCAAACCTCCAAGTCCTCTTGGATGGGAAAGGGCTGGACAGAAAGGAAAGCTGAACAACAGCGTTTTTTGTGGGTGAATTTTCTCTGTACCCACACAAACCATCCCTGCTGAAAGTTATGTGTCTATTTCCAATTTCTGCTCCTGAAATTGGTCATTATCTATTTGGAAGAACATTTTTTGTGGGTATTATGTCAGCTTTTTGCTTCCACAAGGAGGGAATTATTTCAAAGGTCAAACATGTTCTCATCTCATGTGCAGCCTCACTTATGGTCCCACTCAGCCCCACGGCAGCAGCAGGCACAGCTTCCCTGCTACATCTCCTTTTTGGGCCATGGGCTGTCCTGAGAATCACAGCTTTTCTTTCAAATTCCCTGTGTTCTGATTTTAGTTAGTTGAAATATAAATTAGAGTTAGCAGAATACCTCTGACTTAGATTTTTGCCCTCTCATTTATGCTCCAGGCATTCCGCTTGAGGCAGCAGCTAAAATGGGATGCAAACTAAGAAAAAGCCCACAGGTCCTGACTCAAAACGCTGTTTCATGTTTAAAGGGAAAGGTTGAGTTATCAACGCTTTGTAGTGATGCCTACTCAGCGGGGATGGTACATTGAAACTTGCAGCGTGTTTGGATCCTGCTCTGTAGCCACAAAGAAAGCAGAAGGATTGAGGTCCAATTTGAACCGAAGGAGTGAATTTGTGGAATGCATAGTAAATTGTACCTGGAGACTTGAAAAGACTGATTTTTTTTTTTTCCCTGTACATGACTTCAAAAACTCAGCAGGACTCATCTAGAAAAATTTAAGTTTAAAGGTTGGTTGCAAAGCTGTTGGAGCTTTGCATACATAAGCATTTTTGTATCGTTTGGGGCTTGTGCTGTCTTTGGGTACAAACTAAGTTACAAAAGCGTGTAACAATTTCCTAGAGGAAAGGCTGCTGCTTCTCCAGCGCTGCCCTGCCACTACACCTGCTCCCACACGGTATTTACAAACCACGGTGTAGGCAGGGATATCTGAGTTTCACTCACCCTGCCTTCACTGTTTTTACAGTCATGCTATTCAGGGCATAATTTTCTGATTCAGTCCAATTTGCATTGCTGCTGTCTCTTTTTACAGCTATCTATTTCCAGCTATGCCCACTCGCTGCATTAGCCTGTAAATGCAGACATCAACTACTGGAACTTCCCAGAGATTGATTTTATGGGACTTAACTGGAAATAAAATGATACCAATAAAATCTGTTTCTTACTTTGGGTTGACAAACTGCAGGCACACTCTGCCATGCATCTTATGAAGGGTTCTCCTTTAGTCTGTGAGTGGCCCCATTTTCCTGGGGAAAAGGGAAGAGGGGAATGCTCTTCACGGTGTGTGGCTACAGCAGAATCTGTAGCCCTGTAAATAAGGGGCTATTGCTCTCAACTGGAGTCATAAACTCCTCCACTTTTTTTTTTTTCCCTTCAATTACCAGCAGTTGCCATCATTTGAAAGGTGGTAGCAGAGCTCTAGCTGAACAAAACTGTTTTAAAAATGAGAGAGAAGAGTTTTTCCCCGATTCTTATTTCTAGTGGGAGAGGAGGGGATGAAAAAGGATCTGCATGCGGCGCCGCTGAGCGTGGGAGGGCTCTGACCTTGGCAGAGTCGGTGTTTGAGCTGAGGAGTCCCTGTAAGCTCTGTAGGAACAAGCTACACAGGAAATGGGTGGAGAGAGGATGTGAAAGATAACTGCCTCAGGAGCATGGATTTTGTTACTCTGAGCAGTTGGAAACCTTACCTCTTAATGGGGAGTGCTGAAATCTGAGAGCAACGTGGCAGGGAGGTAAATACTGGCAGCCTTCAGGAAGTGAATGATGCTGGGAGGGGTTTTAGGGGAAGGGATAGGTTTGAGCAGACTGCACAGCACAGGAAAAACAGACTGATTTGGGCACACAAACGCTTCTTCAAGAAAAGCCTTTTCTTTAACAAAACTTCTTTCATCATATGAACATCTTTACTCCTATGTTAATTATGGACCCTTCTTTTATGCTGCTTTCTTTTCTTTATCTCAGACCAAAGGTTATTTCCTCCCTTCTGTTTCAGATATCATCAAAATACATTTATTTGTCCTTGAGAAACAGTGTTGTTGTTATTAATTTGGCAGTAGCTGTGTTCACGGGATAATGAAATATCAGAAAATCTCCAGTTTGCTGAGCTAAAGAAATGTGATATATAGGAAAATAGTAAAAGTATGGTGACATAGTTTTAGAGAAAAAGCGTGGTGAGACGCTGGGGATTAGTTATCGATTTCCAGTGATTTTTTCTTGTAATATTTCCTACATTGTCTCTGCACTAGAATATTTATTTTTTGTTATTGCCATTTTGCTTTAAAAAATTCAAGATCAGATATTGTTAAGACTGCTGTTTCCTAAAAAACATGGAGTTAGTTGAACCAGTGTAGTTATGAATAACATTCTTCATGTAGGGGAGCCCTTTAGAAGTTCTGTGTTTAGTGGACAAACACCGTTGCTCTCAGGTACATTTTTATCCTTGTGCCTGGTAAATTGGACTCATGGTGAATGCTGCTACCAGGATCCTTCCTAACACAGTGTGCTGGTTTGGCCAAAATCCAGCAATATATCCTCTGAGAGAAAACCACCCTTCCTCCCACCAGGTTCGGGAAAAAGGAAATTTTCCTCGAAGGAAAGTGAAAGATCTAAAAACTATTTATTTAACAAACACACCAGAAAAGGATAATAATGCTAAATAATGAAATCTCTCGCTGCAGAGAGAAACTTGGGAAGATTTTAGAGTCCCTCTGTAGGTGTGGTCTCTCTCCTCCTCGGAGCTGGGTGAGGGCCCACCTCCTCGGGCCTCGGGGAAGATTCTCCCGATGTGTTCTGATGTTGTTGAAGCAGTCCAGAAGAGAAGAAGGGAAAAAACCAAAGTCCCAGGAAACGAAGTTCAGTTTTCCGTCTCACACCAGGGAGAGAAGCAAAAAAAACCCCCAAAAACTGGCTGAAGACGCAAGCAGGATGCTCCCCCCGTGCTACCACAGCCAGAGCACACAGAGGAGTGTAATCTCCGTGTCCTTGAGACACTGCTTTGAAAAGTTTTCTTGGTCCTTTTTTCTTTTCTTCCCTCTCAAGCTCAGTTTAAAGGCACAGAAAAGGCACAAAATCAATTGTTTGGCATAAAGTCGTGATAGGGGTATACATGATGCAGTCACCCCAAGACACACAGTCAGATGTGAATAAAAATTGAGACAACAGCTTTGGGACTCTTTCAAGAATCCTTTAACGTTGATGGGAATTCCTTATTGACTTCAAAGGGGAAAATTCTGAGGTGGTGGCAAGTGTTACCTTACCTGACTTGAACCCTGGGATGGAGCATCGTGCTCCCAGCCTGGTTTTCACACCTGATGGAGGTGCTGGCCCATAGCTGAGGCACTTGCCTGTGGTTTCTGAGCACATCTGGCAGAGCCCAGCCCCAGCTCCACAGCAGAGTCCTCCATTGCTGCACAGCTCCTGCCTCGTGTCTGTTCCCTGCTGTCTGAGCCAGTCTCCCTTTAAAGCTTGGTTTTGAGCTCTGCTCACTTGAAATGTAACATGCAGACCTGAAATCAATTCTGTTGTAATGCCTTTCTAATCAGCTGGCCTCTGGCTTGCATTTTGCAATAGCCTGCAGGGATTTTGTGCAGCAGGGCTCTGAGAGGGCTTGTGCCTTTCAGCAGAGAACATGTACATGGAGGGGAGAGCACCTGTTGATTAATCTCTAATGTCCTTCCCAAAACTGGCTCCTTCCATCACCTCTCTTGTGTCTGCCACCAAGTACATGAAAATAGTCCCATTAGACACGTGGGAAGGCCAGTGCAAGGAGCAAGCTGAATTTATCTTTTCAGCAGGACAATGAAATATGTGATATTATCAACATCTGAACTATTTACATCCTACTGCTCCATCATTCCAGAGTACTGGATTTGGCTAAATAATCCAATTCTAAGTGCATGCAGGCATACTGCCAGTGGAGAGAGGGAAGCTGAAGTGTTGAGAATTCTCTTTACCGAAAGTCTATGAAAACTGGTAGTTTTAAACTGCTGTCTAAAACTTAGACCCTGTGGTGGCACTATCAGAGATCAGCCTTTAGTTACCCATTTAGAAGGTCACTGAACCTTCTAAAGAGGGGGATTCCTAGCTAGGAGAATGATCCTGTTACTTTCATGGATCTGCCTCCTCAGCTCCCACAAGGACTAACTTTCTTTCTCTGCTTGTATTAGGTCCGCAGTCCAGAGCATGTTTGCATGGTGCACAAAAATGACAAGGCTTTGAACCACACAGGTTATTAAAATCAGCTGTAAATCTGCTGCCTCCAGAAGAACTTGTTCAGTGGATATAACAATCCCTTGGCAGGTACTGCAGGTGCATCCACTTGCAACACAGGCTGTTCCAAGTGCAAATGACTTTACTGGGTCCCTTTGGGTGACTTGCAGTGAAACCTGTGATCCTGGGAATCAAGTCAATGCTGGGCTATTGATAGGGGGGGACTCGAGGGCAGTGTAAATGCATGTTGAGCAACCACAGGGACAAACATCCTGCCACAACTTCAAAAAGCTAGCAAGGATTTTTAAATGTTTGTGTCTGATGTAAAATATACTGGGCCGAGGGCACCATGCACGAGCTGGATTCACTGTCATCCAAAACGCTCTTATCAGCATAATGGCATTTTACCAAACAATCATATTTAATAAGTTTTGCCACAGCTTATCCTTGCTTACATGGTCTCTTTGTTGGCTTTTCCTCTGAACCACAGCAATCTCTCAAAAAGAGCTGAATTAATTTTTTTTTTCTTCCCCTCCAGCAGCAGCCATTCCACTTCTGCAGAAAAGATCCATTTTGTGAATTACTTAATCTGAAACCAAAGCTCGGGGAAAGCCCTTGTAATCACAGCACAGGTCATGCAGGGGCCCTCAACTGCTCATTTAGGGACAAAGAGTAAGTAGCAGGTTCGGAAAATGCTCAGCAGGGAGAAACTCGTTTGTGGAAGGAAGTTATTCTACAAGAGTGACAGCCCACCTGTGCTTACTGCTCACCCACTTGTACATGAAAACAAGCACAAATTGGAACTGATGGCCCAAGAATCTGCTCAGAACTGTAGATCATAAAGTTCTGTACATTCTTGCTTTTGACAATTCATTTGTTTGCGCCAGTTGGGAAGGAAATGACAAGGAAGCGCCTGAGCTGATGCTCAGTCTGTTGCTGCTGAAGCAATGGGATTTTTGTGGCACAAAGTGGTGAAAGAAGGTGTTCACAGCAAGGGTACTTCTGCTCAGGGTTCACTTCACTGTGCCTTGGTTCCTCCTCTCTCTCTCCATAGTCTTTGTTTTCAAATATGTTTTCAGTGAGGTTGTTGCAGGGAACCATCTGCATCATTTTGTAGCTCAAATCATGGGCTACAATCATGTTCCACAAATCACTCCCTTGGCTGAAGGGGGAGACAAGTCCCAGTCAAAGCAGATGGATTTTGTTCTCACCTGTATGTGATTTTTCTTTTTATTGTCCTCTTGTTATCTTTTTCTTTTCCTGATGGCCCTTCTTCTGGTCAATGGTTTAGGTTGGGGCCAGGAGCACACCTTTATGGGTTGGACATTCTGATTTTGATGGCTTTTTTTATTGTGCCTTTACCAGCATAAGTCTGTGTCTCTACCTGCTAGGCTGTAGGATAGAAATTATATTCAGAATTAAGCTGATCTTCCATTTGAATGTGCACTTTTTTATTATGTATTTAGCTGCTGACTCTTTGTGTCAGCTTGCTCCTTTCTTTCTTCTCCATCCTAGCAGAAGTGCCACCAGCAGGCTCATACCCAATACCTGAATCCAGTTTTAGGAATAATTTCAGAGCAATTCCAATGAATAAAAAGCACTTTTACTTGAGGAAAAACAAGGTGATATCACAAGACAGTGCAAAACTGTTCCGAGTCATTCTCTGTGTTTCCATTTAGGGCTTGTGTTTTCCTTTTCTGCCCCCTCAGCCAGTGGTACAGTGCCTCCTGAAGCCCCTGTGAAGTGGCAGGTCAAAGAAAAGACCAAGAATATTCAAGTATTTTTCTCTTCACTTGATCTGTTTCCAGTGTCTTGTCACAGTCCTGCTCTGTGGTCAATGTTTCTGTACAAACTCTTCATCCTTCAACTTTGGTGCCGGTACCTGAGGCAACCATCCGGGGTTAGAAGGACTTTGACTGGCTGGCTTTACACAGCTGGTTCCCATTAATCTCCCGGTCCCCTCCAACCCCATCCTCCCCAGTAGGAAGGAGAAAGCCAGGGAAGCTGAAGCATCCTAATTTTCCAGACGACAGTGCTCCCAAGCCTCCCAAGGAGCTGCAGGAGGATCTGATCCCAGCAGCACTTGGCTCCCCTTGGCTTGTGGAGGCTGAGCCAGGAGGTGGCTGCTTCCTCTGGAGCAAAACTGCCTTCCAGACTGGCCCATAAACACTGAGGGAGCTGCCTCAGACCCCCTGAGCGAACAAGGAACAAAAATTGTGAAAAAGCCATATTAATGTGCCAGGAGTTGGCCAGGCCACCAGGGTACATACTGGCAGAGTTGCAAAGCTGAGAGTGGAGTTTGAAGTGCCCGCAGTTATTTACAAACATCACATTGTTTTACAGAATAAATTACTTCATGGTGCTTTTATACAGAAAAGGAGGCAGGGGACAGGTCCTCGACTGCCTTCCCTGAGACATCCTGACCATAGTCCAGCTCTCCTGCAGGGTTCTGAATAGCAAACCAGGCATGGGTGAGGGAGGAAAGGGAAGAATATCCATTAAGGAAACAGATCCAAAGACACTTTCTTCTTCTCCAATTTTAAATTGCAGTGTTTTCCCCAGGTTTTCTTGTTCTTTGATTCTAGAATGTGATTTCAAAGATGAATGAAATGTCCTTGGTGGCTGAGATGTCACCATCTCTTTTTATTGAGCAGGCCCATCTGATGCTGAGGTTTACCAGTTCTGCCTGCAAACTTTCAGTGCAGCTGGAAATCATGCCCTTTCCAAGTCTGTCAAAACCATTTTTAGAGAGAAGGGGTAAAAATGGCTTTACAGATGGTTTTAATGCTCTTCTGAGCCACAGATCTGATACATGATTTCTTATTAATATACAATCCCAGCAATTCTCCCCCAGCACAACTCAAATCTTTTTTCTCCCATGAGACATGCTTCTGGTACTAACCCACAGCATTAAAACCTCCTGTCCTGTGGCATTTTTACCCATTGCTCTTTTGTTACCATATGCATGTGTCTGATTGACAGAATTACTAATCCATTATAATCATATTTTCGTAATTAGTCCCACTGAGCCTCAATGCCTGCATGCAAGCATAGGTAAACTACAGCCTGCCACAATATGTTTTTACTTACTGACAGCTCAGTGTGAAGGAAATGTCTGTCTAGTTCCTGCCACGGTTATTAGAGATGCCTTTTGTTTTTCCTTTCACTCTTTCTTTCTCATTTTTTTTTAAATTTCCAAATCTCTGTCAATGTAGACTCTTTGTTGATTACAAAAATCACAATTATCCACTTCTAATCCTTAAGAATATCAGGAAATATTGGAACTTCAAAGTCAGTTTTGAATAAAAACGCATGGAAATGCATCAATTATTCACCAGGCAAAGCCTGAGCAGACATAGATGCCAATATCTGTTTGCCTGAGTGAGGAAAAGTTGCCAAAGCTTTCAGATTTGTCTTTTTGCATCTTTCACATCTCGGTGTTGTGGTTGTGTTCTACATGCCATGAGCTCTTGTTCCCATCCAGCCTTTTTCGGTCTTGGATGACTCTGAGGCATCAGCTCGTTGCCTGGCGCCACATTCCAGGTTTGGTTCTGCCCTTGGTCATGGATGTGTCTCTGGGAAGAAAGAGCATGGGGAGAGCTCAGCAGAATCCCTCTGAAGGGCTCTTGAGCAGCAAACACTGTCCCACTCGCTCTTCCTGGACCTCCTGCCATTCCCTGCTCCTTGCCCCATTCCTCTGGACATTGCAAACTCTGGACTACTCTGTGACTTCACTGCTGGTTTCAACAAGTTCCTGAAATTTATTTTATTTCTAACAAGATTACTGTAAATTTTGGATACATTTGAAGTATTCTCTTTTAATTTAAAAGATAGAACAAGAAGTGTTTAATAACACCCAAACAAGATAACAAAAAAATATCTGCTAAAGGTAATGGCTTGGGTTGACCAAAACTGTAATTATTTAGAATATTCTACCAATCTCCTAAACAAAAGGCTTGTGAAAGTCCATCTCACTTCAGTCTGCCCTGACGTTTCCACTCCCTGTACCAAACCTTTTCCCTAACAACTCAGGACTTTCAGACATTAAACCTGAACACCTTATCTGCCCTGCAAGTTCTTGATTAGGATGGAGGGCTGCAATACCCAGGCAGTGAGAAGTGAGACATCCAATGCACTCACTGATAGAAAGATAAATCACTGCTGCAGGGACTGTCAGGAGTTACCTGACTGCAAAAGCTGAGGTCCAGAGGGGAACAGCCAGGACTCTCCATGTGAAAATCAGCCACCTTCTTAATTACGGCTATCATTAATCACCTGCGTGTGTCATGCGCTCTGTTCTGATCGCACCGTGGATGATTCCTATAGCAGCAAAGGTAACTTAGAAGACTGGGTCTGGCTCTGTGTTTTGAAGAAGTGGAGGAAAAAACCTGCACAGCTGCAGCTTGGAGAGAGGAGGAAGAGAAAGGCTTGAGCCATGAGCCTTTCATTGTATTTTCCCTCTCCTGTCCAGCTGAGGAAGGGAGGGATCAAGCAGCTCTGGTGGGCACCAAGTGTCCAGCCAGGGTCACCCCATCACAGTTTTACAATTTTATTGCTCAACTAGTGTGCTTTATGGGGGTGGCCTTAGGGTCTGAGCTGGGCTGTCTAGCTGGGAACAGAAGCATCTCTGGGCTGTGCCTGGCCAGCACCTTGTCTTTGGATTGGGACAGAGGTAACACGAATAACCAAAAATAAAATTTCCCTCTCCAGCACTTTCTGGCTGGAGCACACCCAGAAGCGTTTGGGCTGAGGATCTGGTTATACATTTTTTTGTGTGCTGGGACCTCCAGCTGTAACACTACAAGAGATTTTAAAAGTAAAAGGTCTGCTGGCTCTGATCTCAGAAGCAGCATGCCTGTTGTATGGCTCTCTGTGCCTTTATGACCTGGCTTTTGCCTTCTGGCCTCACTGTGACACAGTGATTGAGTTTGCAGTCCCCAAAGTTCTCTATAACAGATTGTGTGGCCTGCCAGCCCCGCAGTTACCAGTCTTTGTTCTGGTATATATTTGAAATATATTTCTTATGCCCAATACAGACTGGCTGGCTAAAACAGTTTTTAATTTAAAGTTCAAAAAGAACAAACAGCAGTGGATATTTCTGTATCTCTAGACAGTCTTGAAAACTATGAGAGAATGGAATGGAGAGCTTTAGCTTTTTGGCATGGGGTGTCTTGCAGTTGCAAAGCAGATGTCTTGAAGCATGAGAAGTTTAGGATTTACATGAGCTGTGCCAGGGTTTTCTCTGGTGCTGACCTCATTACAGGCAGAAGATGGTCTGATGCTCTCCAGGGGCAGTACATGGCTAAGACATGTAAAAAGGTATTGAAGCAATAGGAAAGCAGCCTCTTGGCTTTTCCAGTAGAAGTCGTAGGTGAGTATTGGTTAACTAAGCCTGTGGTGGTGTTTGATGAAAAACTCAGGCATTGCAGTGTTTCATGAATAAATTCATTAGCAAACCCTTTAAAAAGGTCCAACTCAATTTTCCTTTCCATTACCCCCAAAACAGATTCTAGCAGAGAGCCTGTTAAGAGGAACAAGGAGGGCAGAACCTGATCAGAACCTGCCAGTATCTTTTCCCTCTGTCTGATGGGAGGTGAGGCTGTGCAAGTGACAGGAGATGATTGTGTCCTGCCCTGTCTGTACCTGCAGATTCAGAGCACAGGGAAGGGCTGCTCAGGGAACAGCTACTGCCCTGCTACTGCTCTCTGCAACTCTGTGATGATGTGAAGTAAGACCAGGATTGAAGGTGTGAGCTGATAGAGCTGCTTCTGCTCTCTCCTTGTTAACATCAAATATTTTAGCAGTAATAACATGTTTGGGAGGAAGGAACCAGTATGTTTTAATATTGCTCATTGGCATAGACTTCCAAGCAGAGAAGGAGGCCAACTTATCTTCAGTGCCTGGAGTCAGGACTCCCTTATCGATACAGATACAGGATCACAGCAGAGAATTCTCCATGATGAAGAAAAGTGGACACGTTCCTTGTCATATAAAGCGTTTCCATGGGCTGTGTGGGTATTCCTCTCTCTGACCCCAGGGTTGTGGCAGCAAATCTTTCCCCCTGCTGTGGGGACGCCATGGATGGCTGATCTTTTGAGGAGAGTTCAGCTCAGGGTTATATGAGGAGGTCTGTTATGTACTGAATAATGTATCCTGGCAGCAGAGCTTCAGTCAGTGACACAAATGTGACATTTGCCTGCATCGTGTCTTTTTTCATCTGCTTCCCTTTGATCAAGGAGGCTCAAAATCTCTCTAGTGTTTTGGATGACTGGTCATCTGTGGAAAGGGGGCCAGTTGAAGGTGAAGTGGCTGAGACAGTTTCATCAAAACATCCTCAGAGAAACAAACAGGTCCCAAATGTGAGCATGGTCCTTCCCCCAGCAACTCATATGTAATGTGCAGCCATGAAATGAAATGTTCCAGGAAATAAAAGCAACAGGCAGGACTCACACTGGTAATTGTTTGAGGGCTTTGAGGAACACCTGCCTGGCATGGCCATAGGGTTCTCTGTGAAAATGCTTGGGGTTACTATGGACTTCATAGAGTTAGGTCTGCAACTTCAAATGCCACAGGGTAAATAACTCTTATTCTTGGTGAGGTTGCCATATAACACCTTGGAGAGGCTAGAAACGAAGAGGTTTGCTCTCAGGTTGAGAAATAGATCAGGAAGGGGAATAGGTACAGCCAAAATACCCTGCACATGTGTAATTTATGCATAAATAAGTGTAATGCTTGGCAGTCCCTCAGAGAATTTTGGATACTTTATAAATCTTGACTTAAGTAATGTAGGCAAATAAAACTTCTGTACCAGAGGCAATGAAATTTTGTGCTTGGTAAAATTGGGTCAGCATCAGGACTTTGCTTGGTTCAGCCCATCATCTTTTGGTGAAACTTCAGGGAAAGTGGATTTCTCAGTCCTGTCTTCAGGGCAGCTGGCCTTGCTGTCTACCAGGGAGGTCCTGCTGAGGCCCACCTCAGAATCCACCTGGTCTTTTGTCTTCTGCAGAGAAAGAAAAAGGGATTGTTCACCTGGAAACTAATGGGAGCTTGGTTCTCACAAATCCTTAACTCACAGCCCTGAGGCAGCCTACCCCAACTGTCAGCCTCAAGAGACATCCCTTGAAGTATTTTCCCTTCTTTAAACACTACAAATTCCTTCTTTCTACATGTCTCCTGGCAGGACTGATGCCCTAACAGTGTTCCCACCATTTTCATAGAAAGTAAATCTAGATGCTAATAGATGTGAAAGGAAGAGCTCAGTGAATTTCTTCCTCTGATGGTGATGTCATCCTCCAGATGGGTCCCCACACCCCTTGAAGAGGATTACCCGTGGTGGGGCACTCTGGAAAGCCCTGTGGGAAAACATATTGTGTGGTTGTTTTCCCACCTGTCCCTCAGAACAGCACTGGGCTGCTCTGTTACGGGAGGTGACGAACAGAGAACGAACAGTCAAACCAACTCAAGGTGATTTGATCAAAGGAAATCTATTGTGAATAAACTTCCCAAAATGAAGACACTGAGCTGCATGTTTGCCGGCCTGTCAGTTCATCTGCCACCCTCAGTGCCACGTTACCAAGCACTGAGCTGCTTCAATTTGCTTGATTTACATGCACAGGAGGGAATGGGGGTGGAAAAGTGGGTATTTGCCTCTCCATCAAAGTGTGGGAACTGCGGAAGCTGAGGAGTGCACGGAGCAATTCTCAGAACCACAGCCTCTGTGGGATAATTATAAAGAAGACCAAACGCACTGCAGAAAGACTAATTGTAATAAATTGGCCAAGGAACTTAAAACTTTGGTTGTGCATTGCAGCAAAACAGGAATTAATTCCTGGGAGCAGATAAGCCCCAGGTTGGCAGAAGGCTGATGTAATTGGCTCTGGGTGCAATCAGCGCTGGCAACTCAGTGCCTTGGCATTTGAGAGGGTGACTAAGGAATGAGAGCCTGCCCTGCCAGCCACAGGGCTGGAACTGATGGGATTTTGGTGCGTGTTAAAGCAACAAAGACCCTGCAGTGTGGCCTCTGGATGATCACAGAACAAGTGAGCAAATGTAGATAATCACACAGCGAGAGTCACGGCAAAGGAAAGGCCAACGGGGCCTCAAGCTGGGAGAATCAGAATAGGCTCTAGATACAGGAAATAGGGGATTGCTGGCTGAAAAATGAGACTCCACCTGGACTGGGAGGATTGCAGGCATCACGCTTTGTCTTGTCCAGCTCTTGCTAAAATAGATTATCTAAGAGAAGCTAGAGCATAGGTTGGAGTCAGGACTCCCTTATTTGTACAGATGTTGCTTGTTGTATGATGCAACGGTTTTTGGGGTGAGATTTTTTTGTTTGTATGGGTTTGTTGTTGTTGTCGATATTTTTTTAACTGTAGCTGCTATATCCTTCTGTGTCAAGAACAGGTCTACATTCTGAAGTAAGAAAGGTGGATTCCTTGGTCACAGTTTGCTAAAAAGGCTGTACTTAAGGCAGTCTGAATTAGTTTCTGGCTGGGGAAGGTGATCTGGGGTAACACATATAATTTAAAACTTATTAAATGTTTTAGATTGTGGTGAAGATATAGGGTTTTTCCTGCTTTACAAGCCCTGAAAGAATTAGATGTCACAACCATCTACAAGGAAATAATAATGGATGGACTGAATATGACAATTCATACTTGTCAGTGGAGTAAAAGCATCTTTTGCACTGGTGCAGTCCTGCCCTGTGTGCTGCAGCTTCCTACACCACTCTTGCCTCTCCTGAACCCCTACATTGGGGTAGATCCCCTCACAGTAAACAGAGGCTCTGCTGATACATGGAAGAGCTGGCAATGGTATATACCAAGTTTTGCAGCCTTTCATATCTAGTTAGCTAAAAAAAAAATAAAATACAGAATATGCATTTCACCCATTCCTTCCTTTACTCTCCCTCTGGTAGTCTCCCTAGGGCCATCTGGAGCCTGCTTTGTTTCTTTATTATTTATTGCCCAGAGTCTGAAATAACAGATCTGTAGCTCTGCCTTAACTGTGTTTGCTCTCTGTGAAGTGGGAAGCTCTTTGTTTCTGGGATGCTGGGTACACCCACAGCAATGCAATGCTCCAAGTGGGGGCTGCAGGGTGAGGAGATGCAGTGGAGGACTCACACAGGAGACAAATGCTGCAGGAAAGTCAGCCCTTACACCCTGGGTAGGTAAAGGACAGACTGCCTGAGCATTAGAGGGGTTGCCCTGTTATTACACACAGCGGTGTCAAAATTTTCTAGAAGTCCCTCATTGCATTTTGCACATTAAAAGGACTACACTGACAAAAGCTCCTCTGTCCTGAGACCGTGGTAGCTGCTCATATGCTGGGCTGGATTCTTCTCTCCTGGGTGGCATCTGCAAAAAGGGATTTGGAATCTTTGTAGCTGGGGTTGGTTGGTCTCTTTATGTATCACTGATTGCCACAAAACATTGTGAATAATTTGCCTCTGGGTAACTGCTGGTATTTGTGCCTGGAACCTGATGCTTGTTTGTGTAGTATCTGTGTTGGAGTTGCTGACTTCTTGCTGTTCATATACACATATTGTATACGTGCATTTACTTCAGAAGGGGCCTCAGGAAGTCACATTTGAAATGGATGTATTATTTCTAAACTTGTACTGATTAACTCCGGGGAGAACGTGGTGCACAGCCCAGGAACAATAGGGACAATTCCATTAACTGCGTTGCCTTCATGGGAGACAGAGTGGACCTCTGAGCCAGTTTTCAAAGGGTCATGCAGATTCTCATTTCATTTTTATCTGCAAAGCAAAGGTGAGTTATTCCACTTGAGCTATTGCATCAGGAGCACAACTTGGAGAAATCCTGCAGCACTGCTGCACAAGACCCAGCAGTTCCCTGGGACGACTGCTTTCCATCTCAATTTCCCTGTCCAGATGGTGTGTGTGTGCAGGGTGGGACTCTGTCCTGTCTCAGACCACATCAGACTCGAGAGCAGCTCTGTGCTGGAGGGATGTCACTGCTATCCTGGCACTCCCGCTGCTGGATGCTGTTCCTGGAGACCTCCACTCCTGCAGCTGACACAGAATGCCCACAGACTCCAAATATTGCTTTTTCCTTCCCTCCTGCTACTGCTGAGCTAACAGACGGGTGCACTAATGTGGTGTGCAGATGTCTGGGTTGCCCGAGAAGAGCTCTTCACCCTCAGTAGTTCAGAAACGTATTTGTAATAAGGTATGTGACAAACTGTTATAACCTGACAGTTCTTCACAATCATAGAAAAATACCAATGCCATGTGTTCAAAAAAGAAAAAAGTAAGTTGTCTGCGGTCCAGTAACTTTCCAGACTACCCAATGGTATGAAATTACCAGCACAAAATGCTTCCTTATATAAAACAGTAGGAACTTCTCTGTTATAAGTATATTTACAATGCATATCTCCTGGGTAGTTGTTAAATGCATGAACATTACACTGGCATTTCCTCTTTAAACATTGTCATTTTATTGCTTTATCTATCTAGAGGAGAGCAGAAATTATCCTTTAATTACTATGAGTGTAATAGCATTGGCTGTACAGCATTTTAGCTCACACACAGCAGGACTGAGCTTAGTCCTATCACGCATCATTGATTCATCTTTTCATCCTGGAGTGCTGAGTCTTTCCTAAGTCTTTGCTAAAAGCAGGTAAAAGATTGTGAGTTGATGTCCAGACTGCCTTAGGCAAAAAGAATCAAAATGGGGCTGCAGGGAGGGGAGGGCAAGGTGGGTTGTGCTGCTACTTTGCTATGCTGATTCTGAGGAGGAAGAGGGAAGCATGGGAATAAAAAGCCTGTCATTATCAAAACACAACCCTGTAACATGGAGAGGTGGAGTAATTTATCTTTAAGTAACAGGCTGACCTATTCAGAACTGTAATTTTAAATGTAAGCCTAACCTTTGAAAATAGATCAAGTGATATAAATTATTAAGGAACAGACATTTGTCAGATAGATGGTCTCTATTAGTAATTTTATGCATGAATGGTTATCTTCAAAGGTAGTGTTGCTGTCTGCTGAGAAAGGGAGTGCAAGAGAAGGTTACCTTAAACTGACGTGTAAGACTGACTTGTAATCAGTGCTTTTCTAATCCAATAAAAAAAAAAAAGCTGATGCAGGGTCGTCTTGCTCCCCAGACTGTGTAGCTTTCTAATTTCTTTACTAGCGGAGAAAACTCCTGGTAATGCTCCTAAACTATTTCCCAGTAGCTTTTGGGATCAAACAGGTTGGCACGTGTCCCATTTGAGGATGGCTGCTCCCACACTGAGTGCCACTGGGATGTCCCAGCCCCTGGGCAGGGGAGAGCTGGTACCCAGGGACCCCTGATGGGGAGCAAAGCCTGCTCTGTGCCACTGCTCCTTCAGAGGGCTGGGTCTGAATCCTGTCTGCAGAGGAAAGCTGCAGGTCCCTTCTTTTCCCTGCCAGTAATCAAAAGGAATGTTTTATGACGGATTAGTGTCTACTACTTTGATGATGTTTGGTCCATATTTTGGACTTGGAAGGGGAGAAGAGAAAGGGAGAGGTGAAGCTATTTGTGGAAGACACTTTTCCACCATCTGATCACTCTGCCTTTGTTTTTGCTTTCCCAAATTTCTCTTTTCATGAGTTTCCCTCTTCTTTATTTGCTTGTTTATTTTATATGCAAACTACTTCCATGCCCTTGTGAACTTGTGATCCAAGTACTGCAGAGCACTTAATGTAGAACGAAATTTGACTTCTTTGAGAAGCTGTTGGAAGGAGACTGTGGCCATAAACTTGCTTTTCCCCATCCTCTATTCTTTGCATATCTTTGGCGTGGAAAAGTAAGAGAACAAATGTAAATTCAAGCTATGCCCTCCTAGCCTGTTTGCTCCTGCAAACAAATGCAACTTCCTTGTTTTTCTCTCATTTTTCTTCTGTCTGCAGCTTTTGTAAGCCCTGTCTTCCAGTCATGGATGCTGCTATTGCTTGGCTTTTGAATGGGATGTGGATGGAGGGAATTACAGCTTTTCCTGCATCCTGCAGTCACTCTGCAGCCTGTAACACTCCAGGAGAAGTTGTGTGCACACTGGAGCATGTCCTTGTCAAATGGGACTTGTACTCACGAGGTCCCTGCACTGATGATTTTGCACAGTGGCTCAACCATTGTCTTGTCTCTACAGCATAACATAATGCATTTGATCTCTTTTGACATCTTTATTCACTCAAAGGTTGAACTGGGGCTAATCCACAGTGTTTGGTGTCTGCAATTCTCCAAGACCTGAATTAAGGCCCCAAGACTGAGATTTCTAAGGGAATTGGAATTTATGACCCTTTTGATGATATCTAAGACGAGATTTATTTTCTGAATCCTATTTTATTCAACTCCACTTGAGCAATTGACAGGGAAAAATTGAAATATAAACAATTACTCTGGTGTGCGTAATCTTACTGACTTCTCTCTTTTCCTCTTTTATCTTCATCTAACTCGTAGCTGTGCCAGGATGAATGGTTTATGGTTAAAGCACTGCAGTGGGATGCAAATGATGCAAGCTTAAATTTCCAGCTATGTCAAAGGCTCCCTCTGTGACTACAATTGATATTTCTGTGATCTCTGCATGTACTGTTAGGTACAAAAGGTATCTAAAAATATGACCTTCTCTCGCATTCTTTTTGTCTGTTTAGGCATTCAAAACCAGACTCTGGATATTTGAACCCCCTTCACTTTGTTTCTTCAAAGAAAATGCCTCCTGTTTGTGTTGAAGTGGTATAGGTTAACACTTTGAACAAGAGAAAAAAAATAAAAGATAAGCATTTGGTGTACTAATTTCAGGAGCAACTGTTTCCAGCAGCCTGGAACCTTTCTGCAGTATATTGATGATTCAATTTGTACAGAGCAGCAGCTGCCCTTAATGATAAAGAAAAGCAAGTACTCTGCTCTGTGATGATTTGACATGGCAGCAGCAGTCTTGTGGAATGTGACATGACAACTTGAAGTAATGATATGAAGATACGATGCCACAGACATGTCACGAAATAACACAAATTACTGAAAATTATGGAAAGAGAAAACATCTTCAGAGCAAAAATATTGAGACAAAAAATTGTCACTTATCACTTCTGAGGGGAATATGGCAGTTTATGTGATTCCTGCTCGAAACAGTTTAGTCTAAATGGTCCTTTGTAATTGGAAATTTGCAAATCAACAGTCATTAGTAGACTCCAACTCTTCATCTATAAAAGAAAGGTGATTTTCCAGCATCTGCAATGCTTTTTAGTGTAAACTCTGTGACTATGGACACATGTGTGACCATGCTGAGGAGGCCATGAAGGCTCTGCCCATATTAATGAGCAGTGGTCTCAAGGGGGACACAGCTGTGGAGCAAAACGGTGCTGCAGGTTCAGGCCCTTCTCACACATTTCAGAGGATTTATTTCAAGTAGCTGTAGCATGACTGGTTTGCTGGAGGGCAGTAGGTGAGCTCCTGGAGTGTATCTTCCAGTCTAATTTTATCCCAAGATAAAATGGGGTGCTCCAAACACAGGCTGTGATGGGAAACAAAGCCCAGGAAAAGGAGATAACCGTGAGAGCATCTTGAAAAGCACACCCTGCTCCACAGTAAAGCACTGACACATGTCCAAAGACATCTGGGCTCTCCGAGCTCTTCCAAAAGATGAACCAAATTGTTTATTCAAACAATCAGATTAATCCTGCTGGAGGTAAGAGAATTATCATTGTGCTGATTAGAATTGGATCAGTGGTTGATCCTTTTATCCAGGAGCTACCTTCATCCGGTTGGGCTTTACTGGTTCAAAGAAAATGGAAATTGTTCTGAATCATCCCTGATGATGGGTAATGGAAAAGTCAAAGCCTGACCCCTTTGCATCATTGCCATCACAAATAGTGTCAGTGCAATTCCTTAGATACTGAGCTGGGCAGAATTATACCAACGTCTATTCTGAATTTCCTTCTTCCTTTCCTGCTCTCTTCAGCCTCCTCTTTCTGTAAGAGGAGAGACTCTGCTTTATTCTTCTGTGAAGGCTTCTGCTGAACAAAAGCAGTTGACTCTGAGAGCCATCCTCTGACATCAAACCCTTAGACTTTTCAAAGCATTGCTCAGGGTTTTGGATGAGTCTCCTATTGAATTTAATTGGAGCTGTGCAGCTGCACCAAAGCTTTCAGGATGCACACCCTGAAATATTCATGTTGCCTTTCTCATTTTCCTTTCTCTCAGTCACGTTTGTTAAGGTTTAAAGGAAGTGGCTTCCACTTGTTGTAGGTGCAAATTTATACTTGCATAGTCTATGAAGACATTAGCATTTAGACACTGAGCATCCTTGATTTGTATGCACCAGTCACTTGGTAAACAGCTGAAGTGGTTGCATTTATGCTGTCAGTTAATTCTGGCTGCTAAAATGCATTCCAGTTTTTGAAAGCCAGGTCCTATCAAACCTCTGCTCTCCCCTTACTTGCACATAGGATGATTTTGATTCTAGCCTTTTCACGTTCCCCATGGCTAGGCGGAAGGTTTCAGTTGCTGGTTGGTTTCCTCTCAGGTTTGCAGGATCCCAAGGTGATCCAAGGTTGCTTTCCTTGCAGAGGGAGAACATGACACAAGACAGAAGTAGGGTGCTAAAGTGGACATAATAATATGGACATACTCCCTCAGTTTGTGTAGCACCCTTGAACAGAAGGTCTGGGGGCAAGACTTGCCTTTCTGAGCTGGATTCTTTCAGTGTCTGAGAATGACAGAATATCCTGAGTTGGAAGGGACCCACAAGGATCATGGAGCCCAGCTCCTGACCCTGCACAGACACCCC
Source organism: Ifrita kowaldi (assembly GCA_013398055.1). Lineage (NCBI taxonomy): Eukaryota > Metazoa > Chordata > Aves > Passeriformes > Cinclosomatidae > Ifrita > Ifrita kowaldi. The sequence continues at coordinate 186,179 of VZRS01006245.1, forward strand.
AATAATCCCACCCTGTGCCTGAGAGCACTGTCCAAATGCTCCTGGAGCTCTGGCAGCCTTGGGGCTGTGACCATTCCCTGGGGAGCCCGGTCAGTGCTTGACCACCCTCTTTTCCTAGAGGATGTGTGAATTCTAGGCCTAAGGGCACTACAATGTAATAAGGATGATTTATCTTGATGTGGATGATATCACTAATTTTAGAGCCACACATGTAGGGGGTATTTATCCCAGAGGAATCTCATCTTAAGGAATTATTTCAGAAATGATTGTACTCCCTTTTTCTCACTTAAATATAGACAATTCAAAATTGGCCATGGTTTTATTTTCAGTCTTAGCCATCTCTGAAGGTAGTTTACCATGGAAGAGTTCCTAATTGGTCGACTGCAAAGCAGGTCTGCTAAAAATTCTGTCTGCTGAAAGAAGTGGGAGTGTTTCTGTTTATAGGGGAAAGTCCAGGAGAAAATAGCAGGAGTGCAGCTTTCCAGTCTCTGCCTCTGTTCTGGAGCACTGTGTAGCCTTGATTCAGTAACCTGTTGTTGTCTCAACCTGCCCATCAGCAAAATGGGTACAGGGGTAAAAGTAAGAATAATCAAGAGCAAAAGCTGACTTTTTCATGGCACTCACCTTCTTTCAGAGCTGCTGATATTCCAAGCATTTGAGCTCCTGTGCCTCATAATTTCCTGCTTGTTGCTGTACTGACGAACTGACCACAAGCGTGGCCCTAATCTATTGCAAACACAGACTGAAATGCATTATCTTGAAATACCATGGAGGCAGGCTGGCTGATAAGCAGAAAATCACAGGGATCTGATCACTCGTTTGTTTGTAATTGCAGGTCCACACCCATAATTAATGTTTCTGGGCTGATTTGAGGCAAGCAGAAGCAAAGGGTATTAGCAGAACTTGTGGTACTTGGGTTTGTCATCATCAGGTTTTGTAAAATCTCTTGCATGAACAGACTTTGGAAATACTGCTTTATCCTTCAGCCTGGGAAAGATTTGCCTCATCAGCAAGGTGCTGCTGTTTTAGCTGCCTCTCTTTCTAATTGAATTTGGAATATAACAGAATCATTGCTAGCAGCACTGCAAACCTTCCCAATTTGCTCTGAATAATTTTCTCTCGCTGCTGCAGGGTTTTCTGCATCGTGTTGGGAATACCCAGGGAAAAATGCAAATGGTGACATTGAATTGCTCAGCTCTCTGCAACAGCCGACAAGATCTGAGAACATTCTCCATGTCTATCTCTGACTGCTTCTGATTTCACTTGTTGCCATGTGTTTAGATTGGCAATTGTTTTGTATAGCTAGACCCATAGTGTTAATATCCTGCTTTGATAATAGCACTCCTCAGGAATATTAATGAGTGGCTTTTGTATGTGGCATCTTTAAAACCTTCCACTGCTTGTATGTTCTTTTTTAATTTTTTTTTTTTTTAATGGTGAAAGAGCACTGCTGAAGGCCCCTTGGGTAAATAGTGTTTAAAGCAGTCCATGCATTTTAATTAGCAAAGAAATACATAGATAAGGATGAAAGATTTGTTTTCCTCAGGCAAACCATAAGAACATCAGGCCCACAGGTAGCTTGGTTGAACTCCTGAGAGATTACATTTATATCTCTTAATCTTAATCTTAAAAATGCCATTCTGATACAAGCAGCACAAATTAAGGTAAGATAAAGATGTTTTCTCTGCTGGAGGTTTAAGGTCCTGAATGTTATTAAGGTGTCCTATTCAGGAGAGGTAAAGAAAAGCAAAACTAGAACATGGAAGCTGCAACATAATCCGTGTATGAAACTGTATTTCTGTGTGCATAGGGAATTTAAATTAATGATTGGTCATAGAAGTGGGTAAGTTGTGTTTTCTGGTTATGAACCAGTGGAACCACGATGTGTATTTACATGTTTTAATAATTAAAAGACCAATTTTCCCTGTTAATAGGCTTCTGGTAGAAGATGCATGTCTGGTATTCACCTTTGCTGTGCAGCCACAGGCTGGTCATTTAACACCTTGAACTGAGTTTGGTTTTCACACTTGAGGTGTTTAACCTCTTTTGGGAGGTTAAACAACTAACCTTTGGCTACAGAGAATTTATATTAACACTCCTGCGGTGTCCAGGGGCGATGTTTAGAAGGGAGGATAACAATGGCTCAGAGAAGCAGGATTATTTCAGAGCCTCCATCAGTCTGGGCACCCTAAACAAGGGTTGCTGTTTGCTTCTCAGAGAGAGCAACTTAAACACTGAAAGAAGATGAGGCCATGCATGGAAAAGCCTGAGGAAAGATGTTTTGCTGTGAATTTGGCTGCTGTAGCACTCCCTCTCCCCGAGGGGTACGGAGATTGCTGTGTTTAGCGGCCAGCCAGGGGTGCTGCTGCTGGAGAATGTCAGGAGCACAAGGAAGGTGCTGCCCATGCAGAGTTCCTCATAGGGCTGCAGCTCTTTTCCACATATTCTCCAGTTTTCCAGTGAGGGCATCAGCTCATCAGCAAGGAAACCTGCGTGAAATGGCTGATAGCAAGTGGAAGAAACACAAACTGATCCAGCAGAAACCAGAGGGCCTCGTGGTCCCCAGGGAGAAGGGTGAGCCACGGATGCTGCTGCTTCCTCTTTCTTCTCTCTTTCAGAAGTGCTGGACTTGCTCATGACTGAAAGATAATGGTGAGGTGTTTCTAAATACCTGCCTGGAGACCAGTCAGCTCATCCCAGATAAAGACGCCTGTTAGGCTGGAGATAAAGGAACCTGTTGTACTTTGTAGTGCTCATTGTGTAGGAGCTGGTCTTAAAAGGTGTCTGGTCCTGTGCTGTGACAGACAGTGCATAGACCCAGCACTGCCCATCGTGTTTTGCTTCAGGAGGAGACTAAATATGCCACAGACTTCACTGAGATCCTGTGAGACCAGAAAAACCTCATGTAGAGTTATTGTGTGTTACCCAAAGAAGCAAAATGTTTCTGAAAGGCGACATCGCCAAGCGCATGCAAGATTGATTTGATTTCCAGGCCTAAGGCAGATTCTTCAGTATTCCTGAGCCCAAGACTCAAATGGGAAAGGGATGGTGTCTGCTCCCAAGGCTGTGCACTGATCTAGGTAGCCTCTGGGCTGCTGTAATCAATCTCTCCCCTGATTTGGGATATTCAGAGCAAGAAGGGCAGGCTGGCAGCCAAAACCATTCAGTCTGTGCCGGCTGAGGGTGCCACATGCAGGTGGGGTCTGCAGCTCTGGGTCCCAGAGCCCTTGCTGTGCTGATGTCATCCAAACAGGGCAGCCCAGAGCTGCTCTGAGGGTCAGCCTTTAGAGGAAATGCTCTGAAAAATGTGTGCTAGGACCATAACCAGCACCATGCACGACTATGGCACGTGGACGGGGTAGGTTTGTTAGAGGCAGCACAGGGTGGAAGAGCCTTCCACTTCCTCAGCAGAAACCTTTTCTATAGAAGCCATTTAATGGTCATTTTTGTGGTCTTTTGAGAAATAAGTCAGTGCTGTCTCCAACCTAATTACCAGTGCAAAAGACAATTTATCACTTACCAAGGCTTTGATTGCTTTTTCAGCCTTCCATGGCTTCTTGGTTGGTAGGTGGAATTGTGTACAAGATTGGCATTTTTTAAGGGGAAGTTTAAAGAAAAAAAGAAAGAAAAGGAATAAAGTAAGGACCCATAACCTCGACTTCCAATTCTGTGCTTTACTGTCTGTATGATATTTTTTTTTTAATTTAAGTTTACCATATTTCGCATTTAGAAATCAGGAAAAAAAGCGCCTCATTTAAGAATTCTATCTCTGTGTTCATATTTTTCAACAATGTTGCCCCTGAGAATGAAGATACAGTTTCCCATAGCCTAAAATGCAAGAGTCAGCAGGAGAAATAGCTCACTTGAAAAAAATCTGAGGCATAATTACTAATTAATGTACAAGAAAAAGATTTGGTGTGCAAAAAGCACTGTCTTTTTCTCATAGTTATCATTGAGTTCTTCTGGATGTCAGATGCAACCCTGAACAAGCCATCTTATGTTATATTTTTGCAGATCAAATGATCAGAAGAAAGCAGGTCGTGTGTTTTGATAGTTACCACATAAAAAGGCAATGTTTAGACTGGTAGAGCCATACTCAAATCTGATTATAGGGAATTAAGTTCCTTCAAAGTGAATGGCTTTCTTGTACTTCTCAGTATTTCTCATGCAATTAGCAAGTTGGTTATATTAACTTGCCTGACAGACGATATTACTGATCTTATCAGCTTTCACTTGTGTACACAGGGCTTTATTAATTTCTTGTTTGCTTATGAACTTCTTTGTCAACAATAAATTTGGTGGGTAAATGTGGAACATGTGTGTCAGGGTAATACGTTGTTTGCTTTTCTTATCAGTAAATAACAAACTTTTTGGCAAATAAATGAGAGCAACAAGGGAGCAGGTGGGTCTTAGGGGGTTCTTTTGCACTGTTGGTGCTTGGTCATGTTGCTAAGTTACAGTAGCTTCTGGCTCCTACTTCAGAGAGCAGAAGTTATTTTTAAATGTGTAACAAATATAGTACCAAAGATCCCAAAACTGCTCTGGAAGTGGCCGGAATACAGGAAGGATTGTGAATGCTGACTGAAGACCAGCCCTGGAAAACACTGGTCACACACAAAAGCAGTTCCTACCATCACATTGCAGTCCCAGAGTTGTGCACGTTATTTTAATTTTTTATAACGTGCCTTGAAATGAGCAATGATGAGCTGCTGGGTTGGATGGCAGCTGCCTGTCTCTCACAGAGTGTAGGATGGGTGTGGTCCAAAGGGCTTGGAAAAAAAGAGTGATAGTGACTTTTTGCATAGGTTCGGGGGAACAGTTTTACGCTAAAAGAGGGAATATCTAGATTAGATGTTGGGAAGAAACTCTTTCCTGTGAGGGTGGGGAGGCCTTGGCACAGGTTGCCCAGAGAAGTTGTGGATGCCCCTTCTCTGGAAGTGTTCAAGTCCATGTTGGATGGGGCTTGGAGCAACCTGGTCTAGTGAGAGGCATTCCTGCCCATGGAAAGGGGTTGGAATTAGATGATCTGTAAGGTCCTTTCCGATCCAAACCATTCTATCATTTTCTGAAAATGTAGGAATGATCATGACTAGAAGTAAAAACTTTGAGATTAATCTCCACGAAGAGAATATTCCCATAATAGATTATATTTCCTTACTGAAAACTTAGTTCTTTGCATTACTAGGAAAAGTTTTTGTTCCTCCTACTGCCACAGGGATTTCATTATTACTGCTATGAAGAGAACAAGCACTAACACTTCCTTCCCTAAGCAGGAATTTTGTACACACTGTGAAGTCACCTGGCATGGTCCTCACTAATCCTTCTCAGACACCAGAAGAGAAACTGAGTGGTATTACTTAGACTTCAGTTGCTCCGTGGCATTACAAAGGCTGAAGCTCTGAACTGAAAAATGGAATCGGCTTTCAGACTGAATTTGGAATATACAGTCAGGTTTTTATTGATATTTCAGTTGGTGAGAGGAAAACATCCTTTTCCTGCTGGTTAGAAGTTGCACTCCACCATCTGTTGCTGGGCAATGTGAGCCCTTTGGAAGGGCCGGAGTTCAACTCCACTTGGCTTCAGGTTTAACCTGCCCCTCTAGTGGAGGAGAGGAGTCCAGGGGGTCAGATGGTGGGAGCATATGACTCAAAGCTGTTGGGGGACATTGAGGATGGCCTGAGTCCAGGGAGATGAGCACAGGGGAAGCTTAATGCAGAAAATTGCAAAGTAATGTGTTTTGGCTGCAAATTCTCTGTGCAAGTGCCAGGAGATCATTTGGGGCAGTGGGAAGAGTAAGGGTGGCTTTGCAGCAGAGGGTTGAAACCCAAAAAGAGATGTATGAAACCAGTGAGGCTACAGAAAAAAAAAGAGAGAATTTCTGGCCTTTAGTTAAGCTTCTGATTTATATAATTTAACAGCTTCCAGGTGGGGAGATAAACCCAAAGTACTCTACTCAATGTACTACTTGCCAGAACTGGGCAGTTTTGGTAGATCCCAATGCAGCTGGAGGTGACTTTATAGTGTGTTCTCTAATCTGAGTTCTTCTACCTGGAGTTATTTTTCCTTCCAGTCTTTTCTTTTCCTCCTGAAATGGGTCCTGGACCCACTGTATGGTCTTTCTTTAAGAGTTCCTGGAGGTGTCCCAGCTCTGCTTCTGATGAAGTCCATTGGTGTCCTGTTCCTGGGTTTGTCCATGCAAGGGAAATGCTCTTCTCTGCTTGTGGGGAAGCTGATAAAAGACTGAATGTTTTTTTTTCTGGATACCTTAGTTTTCTCGCAGACTGAATTGTCTAAATTATAGATTCTTATCTGTAAGGGAAAGTGTGTGAACTTCACAGACCTGGCAGGGAGAACCAGCAAGCCCCAGGACATTTGTCTAAGGGTAAAACCAGAGCAACTGTAAAGATGACACTCATACAAAGCATTTCTCTGGCCAATGGTTACAGGTCTAGGCTGACTGGCACAGGGACTACCTGAGGCACTTCTCCCTTCCGCCTCCAGGATCCAGCTGGGATGACTGATTCATCCCTTCAGGCTGAGCCAGAACCATCCAGCTCTGAAAAATGGGTTTCAAGGGGATTTTGCTTGCCTTGACATGGCACTCTGCAGGACAGCCAGCCCTCTGAAATCATCATAACTGTGCCCACACTTCTCAGAGGAGGCTGTGCTGGGCTTCCAGGCTCTCCTGGGATCCGAGCTCCTTATGCAGAGTGACATGGCTTTGGAGATGTCCTTTCTTAGCACAGATGAAGTCAATGGGGGGTCTGCAGAAACAAGCTTTTGAAAGCGTCAGTGAATGCAAAGAGAGACAGGAAACTTCCCATATTAAATTTTCCACTTTAACCTGCCTTTCTGGAGTCTAAGATGATTACATCTGTGCTCAAACTTTGTAGGTAAGGCTCTAAAATGCAGACAGAGGGTCTGGTCAAGACTCCACTCTTCTCTGCTCACCTCTGTTGGGGTATTACAAACAGAAACGAGAGCAGCACATCACAGCAGAGCTGCTTTGGGTGAACCGTGGGGAGACTCAGTGGCCAGAGACAGGTCTGGGCTGTTTGGGTTTTTTTTTTTTTTTTTTTGTTAGTTTTTTTTTCTTCTCTTGTCTTTTCTGTTTCTTTAGAGCAGAGAGAAATTCTTAATTCTTACCCCTTGTGCAGGACTGATCATGGAGGTTTGTTAAACATGAGCCACAGCTCTGTATTCTCAGTGATTCAAGAGCAGACCCAGCTTAGAGATCCTGCCATCTGTCACTTGTCACCAGCACTGTCCCTCCAGGCAGAGCTGTGGTGGGACAGTGCTGCAGCAGCCAGTTGTAGGGCTGTGAGTGGAGAAGCAATGCAGAAGGGTGGTTTTTCACTGCTTTTCACAATAAGGGAACTAGGGAACATCTGAATCTCACAGCAGGTTAAAAACTCAGAAGAAGCATTATTTCCATATCATGCGTAACTCAACTGTGGAGTTTGTTACCATGTGATTTGGTGGGGATAAAAGGTTTGGATGGTTTCCAAAAGCCATTAGGGAGCATTATAGAAGGGAAATGCAGTGTCTGGTAATCACAGTGATGCATAAAAGTCTGAGGCTGGTAACTCCTCCCAGTTCCTCACCACGGAAGGGTCAATTTAGACCTTTTCTCTACCGTTCTGCCATGGCTGACAGGTGCTGTGTTAGAACTCAAGTGCACAAAAGCCAGTTTGACAATTTCCATGTTTCTTATGCTGGCTTTAAAGCCAGAATCTTTGTGGGTTGAGAAGATTTTGGACTCCTTTTGATGTTCAATCTTAGTTCAAAAAATGACCAAGAAGAATGAAGAGAGAAGGGCCAGTATATGCATGAAGGATTTATTATCACCATTTTCTATGGAACAGTGTGGCAAACCATTTAGTTCAGCACTCAGTTTGTAAAATAACATCTGTGTGGCCATGGAAGCTCTGTGTTGAAGGATTTTATAACTGAAGTAGTCACACATGGTGGTGAGAGCAGCATTGCATGGTGACTGGCCATGCAGGAAGATGGGGAGCTGGCCTTGCCTATCCTGTCAGCCCAAAGCCACTCTCAGCGTGGATCTCAGGCTTCTTCAAGCAGCAGCAGTTTTCTAGAGAGGCTTGGCTTGTCGTACATTCCAGGTAAAACACATTAGCCTCAACCTAATGAAAGAGCTCAAAATAACCATCTTCACCTTTGTGGAGAGCTAAGCACGTGCCTGTGAGCAGTCACTGCAGAGCACCAAGGTGTGAGAATTCATCACACTGCAGCAGCTTCGTCCTGCTTGTGAGCCCTTGAGCTTCCCAGCTTACTGCAAGGGACTTCATTCACTGCTGAGCTCAGACCTCGTCTTTGTCTTTCAGTGAGCAGTTCCACTGGTGTTTTATGCTCTTCTCTCCCTTTACCTGCAATTCTGTGACATTTGTCTGAAACACACCTCAAATTCCAGCATCAGGGTATAGAGACTAGAAGATGTTGTTGTTCTTGATGTTTTTTGGATCCTCACAAGGAGCAGCCCTGGAGCTCTTTCCTCTGCAGAACCCTGACCCATTTATATCTGTGACAGGTGCCTGGTAAGTGCCAACATGCAGGTTTCCCACCTTGGGAAGGAGCAAAGGTCTGTGCTCATTCAGCCCTATGGAGGGTTAATTATCGTTTTGCTTAAAAAAGCATTCGGCTGCCCTTAGGTACAGGAATTTATTTAAGCCTTATCTGCATAATTATCATGTTTATTGCTCAACACAGCTGGATGGATATGAAGCGTATGCAGTTTTTGATACACACTTTATATCAGAACCATTACAAGGGAAAACGATCGTTCTCTTATAGCCCCAGCAAAGAGGCTGGCAGTAATAGTTAGTTCTCTGACTTCAAAAAACAAATTCTAGGATCAAATTTATTGGGCCTATTTACATACTTTTGATGCTAAAACTCTTCCTCCTTTTATGGACATACGTGCTGTGGTGATGAACAACTCGGATTTTTGAAGGGTGATTGGTGACCTGAGATGTTTTTGTGTAATAGACTCAAATTGCAGAGAGGAAGGAACTGCATCACATTAAAGTCGTTCACCTCTTTCAGGGACTCCTGTCAGGCACCCAAAATCACTGTTTGTCTTCAGAAATCTCATCCACTTCTGACATTGCCATTATTGAGATATTAATATAGGAACTCTCAAGTAGCCAGAAAAATGTAAAGAGCATTTTGATACATGATTTTTAAAAAAAAAGTCTTGTAAGATGACTCCTGACCTATTGGAAACCATAGTATGTTGTATCCTTTATAGATAAACTATCATGAGGCATTGGTGGGTGTTTCTGTAATTTTAACGGGGTGCAAGCACTGAAATAGTCCAACTTTGACCCATTCATTATAGAGTACTTATTATTTCAAGTTCATATTATTGCACGAGGCAGCACACTGCAGTCTGAGGGTTTCTTGGTGCAGCCTGCAGTTTACAGAAGTCTTGTGAATACCTGCATCGCACAACCCTGGGGCAGCAGCTGCCTCATACGCTGCTGTGACTGCCAGCAACCCGAAATAACACCAGAAAACGAATATGAGATGCACACAAGTGCAAGCTAGGGCAGGAAAGGGATCTCTGCTGTACATTTTAGGCACTGAAAACACCTTTTCTTTCCTAAGTGGGGGGCTGTGGGGTGCTATGCTGGAAAAAAAAAAAGCATTTAGCATCATTTGAACAAAGTTAATATTATCATAGACTGATTTGTGTTGGAAGGGACCTTAAAAATCATCTAATTCCAGTCCCCTGCCTTGATTAGGGGTACCTGCCACTCGACCAGGCTGCTCAGAACCCATCCAGCCTGGCCTTGAACATTTTCAGTGATGGGGCATCCCCAACTTTTCAGGGTAACCTGTGCCAGGACCTCACCATCCTCACAGGAAAGAATTTCCTCCTCATATTTTACCCAAACCTGCCCTCTGTCAGTTTGAACCATTTCCCTTTGTTCTATCCCTTGAGTCCTTGTAAAAAGTCCATCTCCTGCTCTCCTGGAGCCCCTTTAGGCCCTGGAAGGGGCTTTGAGGTCTCCCTGGAGCTTTCCCTTCTCCAGGTGAACACCCTCAGCTCTCCCAGCCTGGCTCCAGAGCAGGGGGGCTCCAGCCCTCAGAGCATCTTCTTGGCCTCCTCAGGACTTGTTCCAGGAGGTCACGTTGAGTTTCTCATCAACCAACAGCCCCAGGGCTTTCTCCTCAGGGCTGCTCTGAGTTCATTCCATGCCCAGGTTGTATTTGTGCTTGGAATTGCCCCGGCCTCTGTGCAGGACCTTGCCAGGCTGCAGCTGATGCCAGACATCCGTAAGCTGTTTTTGACAAATCAAGGAAGAGTCACAGCTGATGTTAGCTATTTAAAATTTTATTTGCCTCTAATTTGTTCTCATAAAAACACTCTAGTCTATTTGGCTTTTGTATTAAGACAGATCACCAGGTAACATCTGATCTCAGCAACTGGGTTATGAAATGAGAATACAAGAGACCTAAAAAAGTTGCATTTCAGCTACTATCACCTTCATCAGTGATGGGAGAACTATTTAATTTAAAACCCAGATTGTGTGTGGTAGGAGTAGGTACCTGTCAGTCTGTTGTCATTAGCTGTAGTGCTAACTACTTCTATCTTCTGTTTGTTTGTTAGTTATACAAATGAACCTTTTAGTTGTGGCTGGCAAGAAGATGAACATGGTGAAGTGACAGGATGGAACTTCTGCATAAAAGCCAAATTAGTTGGAAGGGAGGGAGGCAAACACCCATCAGTTACGACTTCTCTCCTTTGCTCCGCTAATCTCCCCATGTTCCATAGATGATAAATTACCTATCACTTTCTTTCATTGGGAGGCATCTCTTCCCATGCTAACTTCTTGCCCCTACACCTTAGTTACCCAACTACCTCCTCTTCTGGTCGAATCAATATCTCTAGTCAGATAAATTGCTTCTGACTTGCTTACTCTGAAGAAGAGTGTGTGTGTAACTTCCAACTGTATGGGCTGTCTTAAAAGTTATGTTATCCATTCCTACAAACATTACCTGGCTCTCAGTTACTGTGGTGTTCACATAGAATAGGGGGTGTCATTATGGCCTGATGGTCACGGTATAAAATACTGATCAGACTTTAAGGCTGCTCAGCAGGAGGTACCTGCTCATACTCTTAAACGTGTTTCAATCCCTTTGGCAGTGAGAACACTTCCTGGGCCACAGCACAAAAATTAATCTGCCCTTTATTCTCCAGATTGATAGATTTGGGTGAAGAATATAGAAAGCCTTTGATTACCATTTTCTCTCCTGAATGCTTTCCCAATGCAAAGCCATTCCAGAGCCGAGCAGCTGTTTAATCTTCTTTCCCATTTCTGGTCTACAGTTCTGCAGATCAGCACAAAATGTGAACAATTTGTTGGATGGGCCAGGGGATCGGTGTCAAAATCAGGAGTCTGAGCCTTGGTGGTGAACTTGAGACTGAAGCTGAAGGATACAGCGCTCTCAAGTGTATTGAAAAGGTGTTTTAATTGCTCCTGACCACAGCCAGGTGACTTCCCTGGGATTGGACATGGGGAGCAGAGCACATCAGCCCTGCTGAGGGGCACCATGGACCCTCTGCAAAAGGGGCACATGAGAGCTCCTGCTTATATGTTTGGGATCAGGTTTTAACAAGGTTTGCAAATGCACAACTAAGCTTTGTCATTCAAACATTTTTCTCAATCTTTTTTCCAAGAACATTTTTCAACTTTTATTTCCTCTCAACTTTTACGGGAAATTGGCTTGCTGTTATTCTGATTCCAGAGTCTTGGGATGAGAAGTAGGTGAAATGTTTTCATTACTCTTAACAGACTGGCCATGGTGTGAAGAGTAATGTAAGAGACTTTACTCAGCATTTAACAGAAATATTTTCTCAACTTGCCTTGTTAACTTACCATCACAGACAGCACTTTCGAGGCGTTGATTAGCTTAGAGGGGTCTCCAGTTTATTAAAACATCTTCCTTTCTCTTCTGTGGCTACACTTCAGCGTGTTTCCTCACCGTGGGATAAACAAACCTTTCCACAGGTGATCAGTACAACATATGGCCTCAAATTAGGCAGCAGTAAGACCTGGCCATTTCCCTTCTTGAGCAGTACCTTGCTCCAAATGAGGCATCACTGGAGCGAGAGTGACCCTGTGGAGAGGCAGAGGAGCTGCTCCTCAGATTGCTTTCGTTTCATTTCCTGGAATGTCGTTTGCTGGAGGGAGAAAAAGGTGTTGTGTTGAGAACTCAGCCTGTGGCTGAGACTGTCTCACAAGCCTTCCTTGTCAAAGTTGGTTGAGTTGAGTGCCCTGGAGGGGAGGCTTCACAGAAATGCCTTGTTTGAACCTCTGGACCGTGATGCTGGAGCCTGGAATTCCTTGTGAGAATTTGCTGGGTCAAAGTAGGAAAAATGTGTTTGGTTTGCTCAGAGCAAAACAAGAAATATGGAAGATGGGAAGAGTGAAGACTGTAAAAGTTTTACATAAGCAATGAAGAGTCTGGTTCCTCGGGGACTATTGAAGGATAAACTTCTGAGGCATTTAAGGCATGGTCCTCACTAGCTACATTCCCAAGCAGATATTCCCTCTTCCCTTTAAAGCCTGCTCTACAATCCTCTGACAACCTGCATTACATTCAGCACGGCCGTGTAGTGTTCCATCATGTCATGTTGGTTTTTCTCCCCACTGCCTGGTACTAACAGGAGGTGACATTGCATGAGTGAGCTAATGTAGCTGTGGTGGTGTGGGCCACCACGTGAGCTGAAGGCAAGAGAGTGTAAAAAAAGCCAAGCAAAGAAAAAAAAAGCCCAAACCCTTGCTCTTTGAAAAGTGGAGGATTCAAAGCAGACACTGCTGAATTATTAGCAGAGATTTCAGCAATTTTTCTTGGAGAGGTGGGAACTTACCACAATCTATTTCTGGCTTTACAGGGTTTATTATCTTAAAGTATTTGCCAATGGCTTATAGAGTATTCTTAAATATTCAGCTTACTTGCTATTTTTGGCAATTAGTCTCTGAAGACATATGTTATGAATTCTGCACCTTGGTCAGCTAAAAATAAACAAGGGATTTGAGGTTATTTCTGCTAATTGCAGACTTCCTCTTAAGAAAACACTCATGACCTGTGGTGGTTGAATCCAACAGAAAAAAGCCTTCAGGAAGAATTTGCTGATGCTGTTACCAAGAATGTCTTGAAATCTTACATTAATTCCAACAGCTTTTGGGGAAACAGCAGTACTATGGGCTTTTTAGACAAGCAATCTATAAATTTCTGCTTTAGGACCAGTGTTAGCCTGTGCCACTGTTCACACAACTCCAGCTGCCACCAACCCTGAGTAAATCCTCGGGGACTGTGTCCAGTGCCAGGGTTTTGGGCTCAGTCTCAGGGGTGTTATCTTGCACCTTTCTGCTGTGCACCAAACCTCACCCCAGATTTGCCAAAAGTCCAGGTAGTGAAGATGCTCCTTTGACATTTGTGTTCAGGCAATGGGTCTGTTTGATCCAGAGCACAGCAATGAATTCAGATGTCCCCTTGGTTGGACAGTGTGTTGGGGTAGGTTACCTCTCTTCTAGACCAAGCAGTATTTACTTACATAATTTAAATTACAAAAAAAAAAAAGTTAGGAGATAGAGATGTAGTTTTGGTGGGGTGGTCTAAATGTCATATCTCATTCGAGTGGAATTCTGCTCTGAAGCAGGTTTTTAAATATGGAAAATCAGCTTTTGGCCACTTCAGGGTGGTTAAATCTGTCTGACTTGACCACAGACTCCACAGAACATGGGAAATATCTCTTATTTAAGGGCTTGTCTAAGCTGATTCATCTCCAAGAAATTTTGAATCAGTCTTCTAATAAAAAGCCCACTGTCCTTTTATACTAAAAATGAATTCCTTACAAGTTCCATTATTCTGAATTCATATTACTTTTTATGTGTTACTGCACTCTCCCAATGAGACACTCTAATGTGGAGAACACCTCTAATTTCAGATATCTCCCTCCATGTTCATTGACATATTCCTGATAAAGAGCTCAGAGAAGAGCAACAAAGTACTTATGAGCACAAGTAAATGAAATTACACAGAGAAGTTAAGATCATACAGTGTGGTATCTGAGTATAGAATGTGAATAAGTGGTGGGATACAGTGAAGAAGGTTTTAGAAATACCTACCAAGTATTAGCTTTGGGGATGGAAGATTTATTTACAGGTAGAAAGTTTAAAGGAGAGTAACGTAATGAAGCGAAGGAAAAGTTGTTTCAAATATCAGCCAAACTTCTGACAGTGAGAATTCTTGTGCTGTGATGTGATCTCCCTGGGCAAGGGGCATTAGTTCAGTGTCTGGTCTGATTAAAGCTATTCCAGGTGAGATATTAAAAAATTAATAATAAGAAACAACCCTCAAGTGACGGGAAGACGGACAGGAAGATGCAAGTGGTTGTTACCAATCTCAGGATCCCATGTTGTCGTTCCACAAATGTAGAGCCCAGGAAAAGAGATGTTTCTCTGTATTCATGCAGATCTTCGTGGTTTGACCATTACTGTGCAGTAATCATGTCTTGGCTGGAGTGAAAGGAGAGGTGGTACCTCAGCTGGCCTGAGCTCTGAGCTTAGACACCCAGACCTGGGAGCAGCCATGTGTGTTGGCTGAGGTGTCTGAAACGCTTCTGTGAGAAAATGGAGAACAACAGATGCAGTAGCCTGTCACTCTTCCGGGTGTCTGAATAAGTGATTTCTCAGGAAACTGTTAACCAAAACCTTCAGCTTGCTTTATTTCTACCACCCCTGCAGAAATAGCACTTGTTTGGTGGCATGGCTTGTGACATATGACAAACTTAAGTGACTTGTGCAAGGCAGAGTTGAGTTTACAGCACGGGCAGTGTATAAAACCTGACCTTGACTCCTTTTAACAGCTGGGCTCTGATGTAGCGGCTGGGAGTTTGCTGGACCCAGGGGCCAGTGGTAAATAGCTGCTAACACCCAGAGAATGGTGCAGGGTGGATCCCCACACAGCTTTTACAGGGAACACTGATCCTTCCCCCTGGGGCTGCTGCAGGGCTGTTGTTGCCATGGTCCTGGCATGGAGAGTTGCAGTATCTGTTGTTGGGTGCTGTGGGCAGCAGCACTCGGTGCAATCTGTGTCCCTGCTATGACCTCCAGCCACCTCCTCTGACACTGCTCCCTGCTCTGGATCCCCTTGTGCCTCCTGGCCCCTTGCCTTGTCCTCTGGGACCCTCTCTGTCACCTAATAAAATTCAGAAGACATTAAAACTCCTTCTGAAGAGCTGTTTCGTTCCTCTTCCTGCCAGCCAACAGCAGGTCTCAGCAATCAAGGTCCCTGGTGGGTCAGTCCTGCCTTCAGCAGTGTTAAAGTGGACCAGGACATACTTTTCCCACCCAGAGCAGAGGGAATTTTGTGTTGTCTCAGTTGAAGGTAACATCCCCAACTCCTTTCAAGATAGGCAAGGGCTAAGGGAGGTTTGATGAAGCCCAGAGTTAGAGCTGGGAGCTGGCTGGTCCCAGCCTGCCCAGGGGACGAGGCTGCCACTCTCCTGGCTGGTGCAGAATTTCAGGCAAGGGCATTTGAATCAGTAATTCAATGTAACTGCTCTGACTTGACCTTACTGTAACCTTTGCATGACTGTAGAGGCTGCTGGGTGTGAAGAGGTCCCAGTGGGGTTTTAAACCTGTCCGCATGGGAGAGCTCATTTTATGAATACAAGACATGCAGGCACTCTGCTTGGGAACTACGTAAATTATTTAGCAGTAAGCAGTGCTTGTGATCTGAGGAGAGCTCTGCAGACTGATAAGCTGACTTTGGAGAGGTCAGCAGCTGTGACTGAATCACTCCAGGGTCTCCACTCGGGGTCTCTCTCACGTGCCCCATGCTTCAGTACGTGCTGGTAGGGAGCACTCCTGAGAGAGTGGAGCAGCAGCTTTTGGGGGCAGACGAGCTGATGCTGTTAGAACAAGTGATGCCAGGTTCAGTCTTCAAACCTGGCCACTCAACAGTCCTCAAGTTCTCATCTGAATCTAAAAGACCCTTAAGCAGTTCTTCTGCAGGTCCCACAGAGCACAAGTTCAGGCTGTAAAGGAAACTCATTTGAAAACTCTTTTGCCTCTTCTTTTTTCCCTTCCTATTTTACCTTTTCCCCTGGTACTCCCATGGCTGATGCTATCATCCTGGTTTAGTCCCAGACTAGTGATTTCACACCTGCTGTTGTCTCACTGGCCTTTTGTTATATTTTGACTAAAAATGTCAATTATGGACGCAATTATTTGCATTGCTGAAGAGATTTGCACAGTGCTCTAAATTTCCCATGTGTACAATTCTTTTAATTAAATTTGCATTTTAGTTGCATCTTTTCCAGGGGTTTGGCTGGTAGCACTAGTCTGCAAATGATGAAGCTCCATTTTTTCAGGTTTGTGAAAGGTTTTCTGCTAACAGGTACGTTTCTCTCCATGTTAAGCTATCAATTTTGTGAGACGATCATTAGGAAGTGATAGTCTCTTTTGGAGGTTGTACGACTCAGTAATTTTTGGAAGTAGTGACATGGCTGTTTCCATATTGCTGAGTTGCCAATTTGAGTTTTGCTGAGCGATAAGTTTTGGTTTTGCCAAGTTGTGAGCTACCAAAAATAGCGAGTTGTGCAGTCACAACTTGCTGAGAGCTGGAGATATCTGTGGCGCTTGGGGTTCTGAGAGACAGTGATGAAGTTGTTCTGTTTAGGCTTTTAAATGTGCTTCCAAACAGGCCTCAGCTTAATTGCTATGTTGACAAAACATGGAGCCACAAGCTCTTTCTTTTAGATGTGTGAGTAACTGTTCTCTTCTAAGGAGAGTATCTCTCCCTGGGGAAATCTCTGTCCTTGTCTTCTACTGGGAAAGGAAATAACTGCATTGATTCCAAGGGATACTGGATTTGGCTGCACAAGAATCTCCTGCATTTTATAAATTTTTAGTCCTTCCTCTCTCGTAGGTGGTGACCTAAACACAGCCCCCTGACCATTCACAGGGAATGGTGGTGCTCAGCCCTTCTCACAAGCTGATTTTAACATTGCTTCAGAGTTTCCCTTGGAAAGATCCGTTTTAAGAGCACAGGTGAACGGTGAGCACCCAGGGCTAGAGAGTGCTGGAGTGCTCAGATGGTCCTGATGTCAGCCAAATGAACTGGATCATCCAATTGTTTTCAATTACAATCCCGATCCTTCCCTTAATGTTTTCCTATGCTGATATCTGTGTTGGTAATGCAGCCAACTCTGGCTTTATGATCCCCCTTGTTGCAACGTGCTGTGCTTAATTACTTTGCCTCGGTAACAAACAGACATTCTGAACAATTAGACAATAATATGGAAGCAGGAAAGGAAAATAGCTCAATATACTTTCATTTTAATTATGCTGATAGTGCACCCCATGGTTTTGAATCAATGCTGGAATAATGTTCTTTTGATAGTCTTCAATAACTTTAAACGAGATCTAATAAATTTGTATTTTTATGTGAAGTTTAGAAGGAAAAATCCCTTGTCGTTGATTTTATTTTCAATGGAAAATCACAAATCCCATGATTTGTACACTTGTGTTCTAATTGAATGTCCATCCCCATCGAACAAATCATTTAAACACCTTAATTACTATACCTGAAGGGATTACACTTCAAGCACAGGTTTAGTACTTTCCTGAGTTACTGCAAAAACAGCCCTCTTCTGTTTTAGAAATTGGTGACATATGAAAAATTATATTTAGGGCATTTTGTTCTTATACACCATCACAAACTTCTATGTATATTTTTTTTTTAAAAAAAGCTAAAGCTGTCAATAAGCAAAATAAACTCTTTGCAAGTAAGAAGGAAGGCTGGTGTCATAAAATGAATGCCCAGCTGCTTTGTTCTTTAAAATTAAATTAATCTAATTTGGGAAAAGCTGCTACCAAGGCGTGCTGGCACTGACACAGAGTTTTGCTGTGTTTTGCTGTGTTGCACACAATTAGGTGTATATTTAGCTACCTACATTTTCTTCATTGACACCCCTTTAATAAAACAGGCAGCACTAAACCAGTCAGTTTTCAAAATGTTGTGCCTATTAAAATAAGACATTTCTCTTCTTACTATTTTGGACTGCACAATTTTTTACAATTTCTTTGGAAAAAGAGTTTCAGCAGAGGTTTTGTAAACAATTTTAGAGTGTCTGTGTAAGCATGGGCAGGATGCACAGTCAGCCTAGGGTTTTTAAAAACCCAGTGAATGATGTGTAGCAGCCTTTGAAAACAGATCTCATGCTAGCGTGTGACATTGCCCATCATGTAAAGAAGGCTCCAAAATTATTACCCACTACTGAAAACTTTGGTTATGCACATTGAAGCCCTCACTGTGCTAGATCAGGCTAAACCAACATGATTATTTCTATTGCTGCTCAGCATTGTGGTTTGACTTGCACTTCTCCAAAACTGAGTGTAACAGCACTACTGCTGAGATGGATATAGCTTGTCAAATGGTTTTACAAACATTAATGTAATCAGCTGAACACAGATCACAGGTACTTGGCAACAGCATTCCTTCTGGAACCTCCAGACTGAATTCTTAGTACTTTGCTTTGTCCATAGGATCCCTTGAGCAAAAGTTTTGGAAGGAAAACCAGAGATCTGCTTGACTTATAGCAATTAGGAGGACAAGCTGCTGCTTTCCAGGCTCAGTTGTTTTGTGCTAAGCAGCAGGTACAGCTGTCAGTGGGAAACATGATTTGGTATCACCTGAGTTTCTCAAGCACAGTACTAGTGAAGTGCTTCCTGTGATATGGAGCATTTATGGATAATATTTGTAGAGTAATTGCCATGCAATCACTGCTCCACTGCCAAAGATTTCAGTCAGTTGCTGTGAATCTTGCAGTAAAAAATCCCATTATGAACAGTGCAATGAAAACATCACAAGTATTTGGGAAAATGATGTAAGGTCAGTTGGTTTGATTGGACTTGATGTGGGTATTCAATAGAATGCACCGCCTGGTGTTGAGAGCATTTTCATTTCAAATCTGAAAAGTGGGAAGCTTCTCAGAAGAAAAATGAGTGGGGAGCTGGAACGCAATTACCAGTATTCATGTTATCTAGAAAGGAACAAGAACCTGTTGTCCTTTGGGTGACTGCATGGGCTGGACTCTTTTGGAAAAGAAACAAAAAATCCAGATCCAAAATACCGGTTATATTTTTTCTTGCTACATGCCAGATTTCTGATAACCATTTTTATCCTTTTCTTGAAAGATGCAGTGTTTTCTTTTTGTTTGTGGAAATTACATTCCTGATGGCAAATCCAGCTAATCTTTTCTTTGAGTTTTCACCTAACATAGAAAAATCTTATATCTAATCTAAATCCAATGTTTTATATTTTTGATTTTTCTTATCTAATATTGAACAGTGTCCCATTGTATTTAATTTTAGTTCTGAGCGTTCATTGCTTTCTTCTACCTGGTGATGTTTACTCCATGATGCTCCCCTGTGGGACACCCCTTCATCATAATTTTTAGCATGTGTGATGTAACTTTTTGATGATTTCTGCTCAAAAGCAGTGAGAAAAGGGATCAGTTGTCAGCTGCCTCTTGTAACTTTTAGGAAGCTGAGCCATGGTGTGGTTTTCCTGCTGTTCTGCAAACTCTGCTCTTTCCCGAGTCTCTGTGCTGAGTCACCAAAAGCAGGATCTCATCATGTACCTTTTGCTGTCTACCTTACTGACCTACATGATAGGCAGTGTTTTACTCCCCAAACTGAGCTGTCAGAGGAGCCAGCTGATTGTTTCTCATTAAGGTTCTGCAAAATGCTCAGCCATGTTTGGAGGAATTTGCTGTAAGGTGGCTGCAACTTTCCCTGACCTTTAATATAATTTATTTGGTTTTCACCAAGGTTCTCAGTCAGCAAAAGAACCATTCTTACTGAGCTGATTAACCTGAGGAAGTGTCTCACTTAGACAAGGGTGGAAGTTAGGTGAGGGACTTCTTTGGCAGAGATGAAGCAGCCAAAGGCTGGCTGGTGTGAAATGAATTTTAATGGAAATGGGCATTTTGGTCCAATGTCTATGGCAAAACATCTCCTTTGCCATATTATCGCATTCAGTGCCTTCCTCTGAGCTCTCCACAGAGCAGCCAAGACTGACATGGTCAGCAAGGACTGGTTTTCCATCCAAGAAGGCTGGGGCTGGAGGTCTTGACCTGAAGGGGCACTCCAGAATCATAGTGGGAGTTTTTGTTCAGAGAGGAGCAAAACCTAAATGCTACCAATGCTGTCCTTTCTGTTAATATTTATCCTTGTGGAACTGATTTATCTTTTTGCTTCTTTTACTTTTTCACTTCCTTTACAAAGATTTTAGTCCATCCAGAGGAGTCGTTGCTTTGGGGATGCTGTAGCTCTGTGTGATGTGGGGGTGTCCTGTGGGACACAGTTTGGGTTTGCTGCTTTCTGACCTGCCAGTGTCTGCAGATCTCAAGGGTGGACTTGGAATGCTCAGTCATCCAGCCTGCCAGGCTGGCTCTGCAAGTGCACAGCATGTTCTCTGGGAGTGGATATTGTATTCCACTGAGATTCTTTTTTTTTTTCACAATTTCTTCCCTTTTTCTTGATGTGCTTGACCAATTTTCAGGGGCTCCCATCTTAAAGAAAGCAATTGGAGAGTCTTGCTCTGCAAGGACCTGGAAATGTTCTTATTGCTAATACTTTCTTCATAAATTTTGTTTCTGAAGACTTATAATCTAGTATTCAACCTAGCCCAGGAGTTAGAAACATCAATTTTTGCATTTGTGTGATAGCTCTGCTGTAAGCTGGTGTTGTTCCTGTAGCATTGGTAGAATTCCAGTGGGGATTTGTGCATTGTATTTGGGGGGACTGCTTTATTCTTTCCTTCACTGATCTGCTTTTTTTATCAATATTTGTCACACTCCAGCAATGTTATATTTGCTCTTTCTGCAGAACACCAACTCCTGGTCTGAAAATCCCGTATTTTACGCTCTGCTGAGGTAAGGAATGGATTTCCTCCTGTTGTATAGGTGGGATCTGCACAAATATCCTCTCTCAGCCACTTGGAGGAATCTAATAGCTTAAGCAGTTCATTAGCAGAGTGCCACAGTTGCTCCTGTTTTCTGTTGGCAGAAGGGGCACTAGAAGAAGTATTAAACATTTTTTTCACCCTTTGCTTTTGGTGCATCCACAGAAATAAGCCCACATTTCCCAGCTCTTTGTGCTGGGAAAACCAGCATTTTTATTCAAAACAGGAATGTGCTTCTGCATTCAGTGGATGCAGAACTGGGTGAGATAAAGTGTGTAACATGAACTTGCAGGAATCAGTTCTGTGGGTGAAGAAGAATCAATGACCCTGAACATAACTAAAAATAAGTGTAGTGCTCTTTGAAGGGTTTGCACTGTCACTCTGGAGCAGCTATGAATACAGTGCAGGTCGGGTACTGTCAGCTCACACCACCACACGAGCTGGAGAGAAATTGTATTTCATACACATGCAAAGATTCCTGCGGCTTTAGGTAAAGACTTTGTAGCTAAGTTGGCAAAAATTATCTGGAAAAATACAGTGTTCCATAGCTGATTAGCTCTGGAGCGTGTGATAGTAGAGTCAAGACGTGGAATCCTTTGGAAACAAATGAGCCTAAATTTTATTGAAAATTATTGATTTTCATGGTCAGAGGTTAACGAGGTTTGTCTTACATTTAACTCCCCAGCTCTTGGGAGAATAATGAAATTGCCTGAAGATACAGACCATTCAATTAAAATCAACAGATGAGTCAAGCATATTAGAGTTGATTTCTGGTACTCTATCAATTTCTTGGGCATTTTAGTATCTTGGGCTTTTGAAGAAGTGTGTGAGGGGACGTTTTTTGAAATGCATGGCATCTATCAGTTTGTTTTCTATGTATATGTGTGAGCCTCTGATGTCTGAGTGATAGAAATGCACCCTAAGAGAAAATTATTTGCATTAGACTGGCAGAGCAGGATTGATTAGATAAGAGTGCCGGGGAGAGGGGATGCATATAGAAGGGAATAGGGCAGGGAAAAAAAAATCAGAAGATGGCAAGATTATTTTTCTTTTTTGTGCTTAAAAACTTCATTATCAGTTTCTCTAGTACACTAGACAGAGCTAAAACATGCCTTTCATCCCTTCCTGTTTAATTTCTGGTATTGTACGAATACACACAAAAAAATAGGGGTGCCTGAGGGCTGCAACAGTGATGGCCTTCCTCTTCTCTCTGCATCTCATTCCAGTAGCAGGATGCCTTTTTTCCCCACAAATCTGGAGGAACTCAATACCTGTGAGATCGCTGCACCCCTGACAAACCTGGGGAAAGCAGGCCATGAGGCTGCTTTTGAGGGAAGATGGTGCAGTTTCCACATTCTCAGTGCTGGATGTCGTTTCTGTATGACAAGGGAAACACTCATCCTTTCAGCTGGCTCTGTACTCCATCAGGTTCCCAAACACTGAGGGAATCCCTGCCTGCCTCTCTGTGGCAGCTGCACTTCACAGCCTTATCTCTCAGCTGGACCAAGTGCCAGAGATGCTGGTGGGATTTCAGGGGGAACCTGGGGGCTCAGCAGGGCACATCACATGTTCTAGCTGCCTCTGCTCAGGGAAGCTGCTTTTTTCACCCAGAAATAACTTCCATTCAGCTTCCCACACTGCTGTTACCCTGGCAAAAAATTGAGAGTCTGCTGAAAACTGCAGAGCAGTCACCTCCACGAAGAAGAGGAAGCTGAAAGTAAAGCCTGGCTTTTTCCTCCTTTCATTTCTCTTCCTGTGTAGCCTCCAGAGCATTTCAGAACAAAATGAGAAGAAAATAAAGACAAAAACAAATGCCTTTTGCCTTAATTTTACCCTGTCAGTATCGTTCATTGCCCAGGGAAGGGAAATATGTGGTTAAGATGCCCTTTTTGTCTACTCCAGCTGGATTAGACACAGGACTCCAGCCAACCCAAGCAGTTAGCATGTACTTGATGAGTTTCAAAGCTGCAGGCTTTCCCAGGTGTTCTTTCAGAACAAGGAGAAGTGTACTGGGGCTCTGAGCTTGCAGAAATCTGTGTACAAGGGTGTTCTGGCCACACAGAGATCACAGCCACACAGAGGTTTAAGTTACCCTGAGGGTTGCAGGAAGAAAAATGCATTGGTGAACTATAGGTTTTGCTGTTTGATCTTAGTCTAAAAGAAATAGGTGTGGGTATCCATATAAAATATCCCTTTCTTCTGCATTTCTCTTGTTTCTTTCTCCTGTTTTGAAAGTGCAGAAAGTAATTTTCTACCTCAACTGTGACTGACTCCATTCTGCCAAAGCATGGTGGCACATAATTCTTATCCTCTTGAGTATGAGCTGAGGTCTCTCAGAAAGAATTGATTTGTTAAGTAGTTGAGAAAAAAGGAACTGGGGGAAATGTAACCTTAGGATGTGAAATTAGTTGCTCTGTGGTGGTTATTCACAGAACCAGAGCAGAGTTACTGACCAAAAGGAGCATAAAAGTGGGTGCCAGTAAAATCTCAGCACTTGCTGAATGCCCCAGTGGCATTCTGGCTGGCTGAAATGCAGAACAACATGCTCCTGGGTGAATTTATAAAGGCAAATCTTTGGGCAAAGAAATTTAATGAGAGCCTATGGGGCTTAGTAAATGAGGTTTGTGGTGGTTTGAAGGGATTGTTGAACATGCTGGTCCCTAAGGAGCTCTGCCTCTCTCTCCCTCTTTTTAGTTCCTGTGCATGTTCCTCGCATAACGGGGCCAAACCACTCTGCAAGTTTGGTTTAACAAATCCCAGAGCTCTGCTGTTCCAAGGGGAAAAGGTGAGTGGGAGGGCTCCATCTCACCACGGCATGTGCCTGAGGTGGGATCTCCACCCTGTTGCATACTGCGAGCAAACCACAGCGGAGTAAATGGACAGGAGGTGACTTTGCACCATAATTGTTGCAGGTGAGGAACAGAAACCATTGATGTGTGGAGGTCCGGGCATTGTGCTCCAATGGGAGCATTATTCAGCCCAGCAAGGTGGTTCTGAGGGCCAGCACAGACAACTGATGTTTCTGCAGTGCTTTTGACCTTTTGCACAAAGGAGTAGAGAAGGTGCCAAACGACTGCAGCCTTGTTTTTGTCCTCTCTGTGGGCAGAGGCAGCAAAGAGGATTGTTTCCTCTGAAAGCAAGCTGATTTCTTCACAAAAGGCTGCAGGAAAGCCTAAAAAATGGCACAAAGTCTTTAGAACTTAAAATTTCACCCCTGTGGGATACCAGAAGTAGTCTGATAACCAATGAGGAAATTCTTAGCCCAAATCAGACTGGAGTGGTTAATATTTTGCTTTTTTCTTTTCATGCTGATGACCTATGCTACATGGGCCAAATTTCAGTTTGATGTAAGGTACTCCATCATAAACCTTATAGACATGGAGGAAATCTTTGGACTGTGGGACAAACCAGGGTCGTGTCAGGGACATGCAGACCCGCACGACCACCAGGATGACGGCTCTTCTTAGTGCTCTGAGCTATCTGTTAATAGCAGATTGCTGAGTGATGCTGCTGCCTGCAAAATGGAGGATTCCTGTCAGAATCTGCATCTGTTGCAAAGTAGTTTTTGAGAGCTGTCTCTTTGAGTACACTTGATCCCTGTCAAATGCTTCCTATTACAGAGTGGGCAATTTTTCATGCAAAGTGAAATATTCACCATTTTTCAGTTTGAAACATTCCCAGGATCAGGACAGGACATGTCCTTTATCCTTCAGAGGTACCCAGAATGATCTGCAAGCACAGGCAGTAGGCAGTGACAGTGTGTGTGGTGTCACGTGTGTGAAGTGAATGGGAGACCAGGCAATAACACCTCCAGAAAGCTGTTGGGCAGAAGGTGAAGGACATGGCTCAGTCCCAGCCTCACTGCTGGGAAGGTTCTGCCCTTCACACCCTGTCCCTTGAGGATGTTCATTAAACTGTCATGGTTTGGGGAGAGTTGAGAAAGATTTGATAACATTTGCCAAGGAAATTATTATTTTGAGGGTTTTCCCCTTTTGCTTTGTTCAGCTTCAGTGGTGCTGGTGTGGTCCAAAAGGTTTGGATTTCCATACAACAACCTGCACTGGCACCCCCTGACTAATCATGACCTACAAGGAAACTAAATTTAATTAGTCTCTCAGAAGCACCAAAAGCTGAAGTTGTAATTGCTATCTGGTTTTGTTTCTAGGATGTCCACAGCAGCAGAACATTGTAAAAAATCAGCATTCATGCTCTAGCCTTCCACAGTTACTCTGTGTGAATATCATGAATGCTATTTCATCATGAAGATTAACCAAACGAAATAGAAAGGTCAAACAGTAAAAAACAATTAGATGAGCATTTCCATCTACTGAAAAAATCAATCAAGAATGAAATTTGGTTTTCCAGTTCCAGTGACCTCATATTTGAATGTGTATCTCTGAAGAGCTGAAAAGACAAACTGTTCCTGTCCCGCCCCTCCAACAAAACACATTTAGGGAGGAATGGAGAAGTGACTGGTTTATTTCAGAAGTTCCAAGCACCAACACCTTCTGCTCAGCTCAGAAAGGGCTTCTTGGTTGGCCTTGAACTACGGGTTTGTACTTCCCATGGTTTTCTGGCACATTTTGAGGTTTCCCTCACACTGTGACGTTGGCCACAGTTGGAAGGGGAGGGTCCACGTGGCCACGGGTTCTCTCTGCAGCATTGAAGAGAATAACCAGAATATGTCTTTTGGAAGGGAATATAGGCAGCAGGGCATGTGTGAAGCAATCCTTCTCTTTCCACCTGCTTCTGCCTGGGGCCCAAGCTCGGTGCTTTTGGATATTTATTGGTCCTGCTGGACCCATCCTCCATAAAGGCACACGCGTCCTTTTGGAAACCTCTTTGGACTCATCCAGGTGCATTGATGGTGCCCTACATTTGTTTCTTTAAATTTTCCTAGCAATCCATTGTGGTTTTCTTGTTGTTGAGGATTGGTCTGATTTCACCAGGAGCCAACCAAAGGCTCCAGCATACGCACACTGAATGGCAGCAGCCAACGCAGAGCCTGTTGATTGGCGTGAATCGGTGCCTTTCCCAGCATTCAATCCTTTCATCAGCAAAACTGGATTTCCTCTTCCATTTCAGCATCCAGGTCCTGAGTACTGCAAGTTCCTTACACAGCCCTTCATGGTCTGCTTTAGATTTGATTACCCTGAATGATTTCGTATCACCTGCAAAACTTTGTCTTTTCACTATTCATCTCTTTTTCCGGATCATTTATGAATAGAAGTGTACATTTTCTAGTCCTTAATGATCTACCTTCAGAAACATTGATTTCTGCCTCTGAAATTTGCCTTTTTCAAAAGCATTACAGAATTCAATAAGAATTGAGAACTTTCACAGAATCCTTTTGGGGCTGTTTCATGAAACACATATATTCAGTAGTGAAAAACATCAAATACCACCACTTTTGAGCAACTGCCCTATAATTTTTTTGATAGAGAAGAGCTGCATGTGTGGAAGAGGCTGATATTGAATGTGTTCAGTAGTGAATAAAAGTGAAAAGTGAAGAGATTATTTTTTTTTTTTTTAACTTCCCAACACCTGTTGGTAGGGAAACAGCTGAAATTTAGGGCCACAAAACCTTCCACCTGTATGTTTACTGTTTCAGATTAGAGGGATTTTTATTCACATTCAGTTTGACAGACTTATGCTCTCTTATCAAAGCAGTGAAACCTCTGTCCCTAAGCTTGGCAGAAATAAGCAGCCTGGTTTTACTGGGCTGTCCAGCTCTGCTAGAACACATTGTCTAAACGCATAGTTTTTAAATACAAGGTACAAAATTTATGGCCAGAGTAGTTATTTCCTCAAGGATAAAATCGTTTGGAGCTTCTTTTCCCACTCCCACGAAGATGTGGTTGTTAACCTTTCTGGCTGTGTGCCAAGACTGAGATCTCTCCCCTAAGTGTCCAGGATCATGAGACTACAGAATCTGAGTCTTGAAGCCACCAAATCAAGGCTTAAGGCCCCAAATACTTCATTACTTACATGTTTCCTATTAGATGTAATCACCCTGGATTACAATTTACTTTCATTGTAGATGATAAAAGTGGAAAACAAGGACTAAAGTGTCTTTGTGGGACTATAGTGAAAATCAGCACGGATTTATCTGGATAGCTACAAAATAACAACTTGTCTTTTCTTGTGTTTCCTTCACTAACTTCCATTTCTACACCCTTGTTCCAACCAGATTTTCAGTTTTGTCACAGTGCATGTTCTTCCTTGTGCCTGAGAATCACAATTTTTTTTTTTTTAACTTTTACCACATACCACCATCGATAAACCATAGGCCAGCTTCTCACTTTGACACTCTTGTAAAGAAAATCTGAGTTCTGGTGTTATTGAGCCAGTGGTTGGGTGACAATCACAGTTAATGCCATGCCTGTTTCAAAAGTGTCAGGGTCACTTGTCTGGATCACACCACAATAAAACCTACTTTGACCAGATTAAACCCTATTCAATCCCTATCACAAAGCAGTTCACTACAGACACAGCCCATTCTGACACTACATCCAAGTCTTGAATTTATTTTTATAATTTACAGAATTAGTTCAAAGGACTGAAAAATATAAAAGTGGTATGTCAGCATTCCCTGGCTACTTAACAATCCACTGCTGTGGCCTAAAGTAGTTTCTTTAAGGCTTTATTTCACTGTTACTCAGAGGAGCAGTGTTAGCTATCATACAAGTGTTACTGCCTAAAGAATCCAAGTAGAGCAGTAACCAGACACAAACAATAACTTCACCTCTCCTGAAGTTTATTATTTTGGTGTGCCTCAGATATTCAAAAAATACCAGGTTTTTAGAATAGCAGACAGTTGCAAGATGACTCTGAAACACGAATGCTTTCATAACATGCATAATATAAAAGAATAGAAGAGGTAATGACCAAGGTTCAGCTGCCTCACTGAGGGCAGTCACAGTGTCTGTGCTGAGACCAGTCAGGCTGGAATTTTACCCTGCAAGTTTAGCATAGGAGCCATATATGTCATTAATACCTTGGCTCCATCAGCTGAGAGTGAATCAATTCTGCATTAGCTCTTTCCAAAGCTCAGAGCAGTTTTCTGGCGAGCCATAGTCCTGGAGAAGCAAACTTCAGCCTGAATCGGATTACCATGCGAGTCCATCCACCAGAACAGTAATTACACCAGGATGATTCCACCTTGCCTCTAATCCTGTTTTCCATTCTGTAACTCTGCTATCTTTTTTTTTTTTCAGTTATTTCTGATTTAATTCGCTATGCTTATTGCCTCCTGCTGCCCTGTCCTGAGTGCGAGCAGAGCTGTTGTTTCCTGTCAGAGACCCAGCAGTGGGACACTGGCAGTAGGATTTGTTTTCTATCTAAAAATTCACAAAATGCCTCCTGTGCTGCTTTGCTGGTTCAGCTGCAGAGCTCTCTGCTATCGCAGCTCTGGTGCATGGCTGAAGAAGTCCAAGACTTCCCAAAAGAAGTGTCAGGGGTGGTGACACTGCCGCCGGTCTTTGATAATGCCCATTCGAAAAGGGCTTAGCTGCAGCAAATGACATCTGTACATGTGTGCCAGTCTGAGGTGACACATCTCTGGCTTTAGGACAGGGATATCAGCGCCATCTAGTTAGCTGGGGAGTTGGGTGCAAAATCCTTTTAAACAAAGGTGACACTTCTGGCACCGGCTGTGACAGCTGACCTTTCCTCAGATCACCGCACTCCTAATGGGTCTCTTAACATGAGCGGTGCTGACACATGACAGAATTCCTCAGACGCTCCGCACAAGTCCATTAGATGTTACAGTTTACTGTCAGCTACAGTCAAATCCTGCAGCTGCAGGGGGGAGCAGGGCATTGCTGCAGGTGATGGCAAGAATATGTCACCAAACTAGTACTGTGCACGGTCCGGGCGGCTGGCACTGTCAAGTGCTCTCAGGCGGAGAAATCTGCCTCTCAGGATTGGAAGGGACAGGCGTGTGAGAGCAGCTGAGGTGGAGACAGGGTTATTCCTTGGTTTGTGTCTCAGAGATGCAGTTAACTTTCCTGGTTATGCTGTTGGGAGAGCCCCGGTGGGACACTGCTCTGGAAGGTCACGGAGCAGGGCTCTGTAGCTCCAAGAGCCTACGGGCAGGCGTGTGGCTGAGTGAATGTCAGTCCACAGGCTGTGTGCTTAGAGCGTTGGCTTGGGGTGTGACACTGCCTCGTGCTCCTTCCAGAGCCCATACCTGGCATTATTTGCATGGGTAAAACTTAAATGTGTTCTGCTGGTGAAGTTTTGCTGTATTTCACCTTTTACTCCATAACAAAAACCATTCTGTGGTTCTGTGGCTCTCGACTATGAAATCCTCCCTGCTTGCAAAGGGATCTCCTGGATTTACTTGTGGTTTACTGGTGCTGGGTTGGGCTTGATGATTTTAAAGGACTTTTCCAGCCTACACAATTCTATGACTTTAGATTCTCAGTGGAGCTAACATAGAAGGCCTCTCCTCTTGCCTTTGGAGGTCCTCCTTCAGCACATCCTGCTCACCTCCTGTCCAGCAGCAGACACTGATTAGATCATAGTCATGGGGAGTGTTTTTCAGTATTGCTTGAAATGTTCTCCAAGATATATAGCAGGTCACGCCAACCAAAATAATTAATCCACTTGCTTTGGATTACATTGTGAGGGGTTTAGGAGCAGGAGAGTGATGGGGTATTTTATCCAGAACATCAAGAAACTTTCTACTTGCTGGTCACCTTTGTAAACATTGCTGTTGGCAGGGCTGGGGGGTGTCATTGAAGCAAATCTTTTTGATATTCAGTTATTGCCTACTTCAGTGAAATTGTGAACTGTATAGATCCAGAGATCCCCAGGACCACGTGTAACAGATTTAGTTAATCAATTAGCTTTTATGAAATTAATCTGCCTGGATTAAGCGGGAAGCCCTGATGTGGGCTGTACAAATTAGGGAGTGCTGTGTGTACTATGGCTCTCCTCAGACTACGGTCAAAGCTCAGGGGATATTTTAAGAATCTTATTTTTAAGCCTTAAATACTATTTGTGGCACAAGTAAGAGAATATTCCTTCATTACCTGTCAGCTTCCTGCATAACAGCAACAGCGCCTATGAGAGATGAGTCCAGTTAGTGAATCACAGGAACAGGAAAGGGGCTGAAATTCAAAATATCCTTCACAAGTGCACTCTTTAGAGTTGCAGATAATGCATATAATGCATGCATTTTCCCTGGGTACTACTTGGGGATAAAATATGTGTAATTTCAGCCTCGTGCTTGTGAATTTCAGTTTCTGCAGCAGATAGCAGTGAGAGCAAAGTCCTCCTGCCTTCCCCTGCTGCCAGCCATGCATTTCCTCCCCCTTTCCCTATAGCTTTAATATTAATGCAGTCTCACAGTGAGTTGTATCTGTCTGATGTAACTAAAAACAAACTCTGCAAAATAAATTTAGCTTTCAGTCAGTGTGCAACTCACCCTGGAGAAGCGAAGGGTATGAGCTGCTTGTTACTGAGAGCAAGCAGTGAGAGAGACAGGGCAGCCCCTTCTGGTCATCACACAGATTGTAGATAATCAACTGTGGGATTTTACCTGAACTTCAGGGATTTATTTGGGGATTCTTGGAAAAATATGGGCCCCTTTCTTTGAAGTTTAGGGACTTCTCTTGGAGTTCTTGAAAATGAAAATATTACATCTGCAGTATAATATATTTCTGCCATAATAAATATTAGTAACTCCTTCCACTGTAAATGCATAAAAAGGATTGTGCAGGCAAAATAAACCTCCTTGTGTTCCAGTAAGGAAGGCGAGACAGAAACTCTGCAAATACTTCAGTAAAGTTTATTTTTTGATTCTTCTAAACAGAAATTGACTCTGCATTGGTGCAATTCCTATCATGGCCAAGTGCCTTTTGCATTTGGTGGGGTGAGTCTGAATGTTCTGCCCCTCTGGAGTGCACAAGGTGAGCACAGCACTGATTTCTAGAATAGTTTGAAAGCCACGTGGGGAGTTCCAGTAAATCTAGATCAGGTACTAAGAAATGATGGTGCTACCTGTCTACCCATCCAGTCTAAAGGCATTAGGGCATTTCTCTAAATGAAATATGTTCACTTCATATCATGTTGCAATACATCACGTTGTAAAACAACATGACAGCGTGTCAGGATGTGACAAACAACTGGTGTGCTGCATTAAGAAATTTAAATGAAAATTAGTTTAGACCATTTTTCTTCCCATCAGCTGGAAGAACAAGGGCTTGATCTGACATCTGTAGATCAGTTAAGTAACAGAGAGGAACTGTGTGTTTTTATCCCTCTGCAGTCCCTTGCTGGGGATGGGTGGGCATCTTTGGACATATTTAATTAACTGATGGGATTCTTTGAGAACATAGGATGCAGTCTTGGAGAAAGGAAAATTGTGAGTTATCACTAACTTCAAGTGCTGTTTGAAATAGATTTTGGCAGTTTCAAAATAAATATTTTCATATACACACATTATTCTGCAGCCACCTTGAGTGCTCTGTCTTGTTGAAGAGATAAGAGCTTCCATCTTTCATCTCTTGCTTGGTCTGCTGGACGGTCTGGGTTAAATTTTATTCTTGATTATTTTGGGCATAAACAGATTTAGTTCCTTAAAAAATATCTCCCTTTATCATGGTAAACAAAGAGCAGAATCTGATCTGTAAAACCATGTATTCTAAAAATTATATCCAGCCAATCTTATTACAGAAGACTGGGACAACTCCTATTAGTATTATGCTACAATGAAAAATGGCCAGTTCTTAAACCTTGCGCTTTAGTTAGGAAGCCAGAATTATTTTTAAGATTCAGAACTCATTCCTGCTTCTGAGTCCATGACTGCTTAGTTTAATTAATGAAGTCTTATGAAAAGCTTCAGGAAAGGCTTTAAAAAAGTCAAAGTTTTTGGTGAAGATGGTTTTCAAGACTTTGCTGACCCTTTGGAAGAATTTCAGGGTTGATTTTACTTTATAGACTTTGTGCTGCTGATATCCATTATGTGATTCTCATCTAGATACTTTATAATTCCATTTTTAATTGACTTTGAATTAAGTATCCATTTTTTCATTCAAAATCACTCTCTTATCAAAAACTCCCTAGCCATTCTAGATGGCACTTAATTTACCATTTCAGCAGTTTCTCGCAAGAGCGATATCATGTAAAATGATTCCAAATGTTAATATTTTGCAAAGTTGGGGTGAAAGAAACTTTTAAAAAAGTAATGCTTTGAGAAACAGCTCACGCAACTTGTTTCAAAAGTTACAGGAATAAGACAAACAGCATGTTTGCAGAAGCCTTGTTTCTGTAGGAAACTCAGCTGAAGGCAGAAGATCTCAAACCAGTTGGACACCTGATAAACTTCTGATTTGGTATGGAAGAGTGTGGGAGCTGGAGAATATTTTTACATCAAACGAATCAGAAGAATCCGAACCAGCACAAGTCCTTTTTTAATATACAGAATTGGGATATTTAACATTTAATGTGCCCCATTCAAAATTAAAAACATATTTATTTATTTATAATTTCTTGGTACTTGGACTTTCAAGACAGATATAACTTTAGCCAATGTTTTTCATCTCCCACAAAGAGAAGAAAGAAGATAGGTATTACAGACCATGCCCTCTTCCTTATCATTAATTTAAACGGGATCAAGATCTGACAGAGAGCCCTGAACTTTCTCCTGGTGTAGTAGGTGACTTGGCTGATAAGCTCAGTTCTGGGGAAATCCTTGCAGGAAAAATACTCTCAGGAGGAGCTTTGCCTAAATCTTACAACAGCAGTTGGGAACTTCATTAGAGCCGGTGAAGGGGGTGGTAATCGCAGGGCTCGGAACAGCATGTGCTCCCCTCAGGGATATTAAAATCTGTGCTCTACACAAGATTTCTCCAGGAAATCTTGCAGAATTGAGATTACAGCATTTTCAGTGTGTTTTTTACCTCACTTTTTGAGGATAAACACTTTATCTGCACCTCTAAGTACAAACTTAGACTTGTTTGTTGAACTAATGATTGCAAATTTTTGGCGTGTTGCTCTGCAGGCAGGGAGCTGTAAGGGTAATTGAAAGACTGAAGTTAGTGTTTAGTCCTTTGGAAAATGCATTTTTTTTGTGAGCTCAGAAACGGCTATTTTCTACCCCTAATGTATTAGCCATGAAATAAATGTTCATTCAGGTAATACATTGATATTTTCTGGAGATTATAAAACCAGGCTATTTGTAGCACAGTGTGGATTTTCTCAGTTGGTGTGCAGGAAACCACCTATCCCTGGAATGGGGCATCCTGAGGAAGGACCAGGGGAGTCCAGGGAATGGTGCTTCCCTTTTGAGGACCCTTGGAAATGCCTCTTCCAGACCTGCAGGAGTGCTTTGAAAATTATGAGAGCAGTGGCGAGGGAGCGGAGCTGTCACTGCTTGCCCCAGGTGGCACATTCCAATGCTTAGGATATTGGGACAGGGTGCTTGGGCTGTGCCTGATGGATCCATTGAACTGGTTTCACCTCTCCCAGCAGGACAGTCAAGACTTGAAACACATGTGCCTCTCACTGGGTTCTGTCCTGGGTGCTGTTCCTGCCTCTGAACCAAAGAAATCATCTCTGCAAGGAAGGATTTCCCCATGATCCAGGGGCAGGGAGGTTGCACCCTCTGTTCCCTCTGAGATGTTTTTGGGAAGAAAACTCAATAAAAAAACATCGTGGCAAATGTTTGGGTGATATTTGGAATAGATGGAGCAATTTGGTTGCAACTTTGTAAAGGTTCTTCCTTTTTCACGTTGTCATTATGAGTGCTATCATGCAGAGTAGTTCAGTCCCTGTTGAAGACAGTCCCTAAATGTCAAACCTGAAAAGATACAGCCCTTTAATTAGCAGAGCCATTTTATTCCATGGATGCTCCTTAAGAGCTTCCCTAAACCCCATAATTTCTGCTCTGATAGATTGAAAATTTTTTTATGCTCACTTCTAAATGTCTTTGTTTCTTCTGTAATGGATTAAATGAAGTTTTAACAAGGCTTATGGTGAGATTCCTCATCATTAAAATAACAAATGGTTGAAAAGCTGCCTTCTGTCTTGCAGAAATCTAACAGCATTAGTGGACCATAATCCAGCTGGTAACTGATTGCTGAACAACTGCAAAACCTTTCATACTTTGAGATGCTATCAGTACATAAAATATGTTTTCATGAAGTTTATTGAGCAGCTTATTAGCGGAGGTTAAGGCAATGGAGCTTCACAGATTCCACTTAGCGTTCAAAAATATTTTATCTGAGCGTTTCAGATTTTTCAGATTTAATTGAGTTTCTTTAATCTGTTCTGGACACATCAAGGTAATGGCTCCTGAAAGATGTGCAATGTTTTCTCGTTCTAGCTCAGTGTTTTTCTGATTCTAATCAGATTTGAGCAACTAAAAATATTTGTAGCCCCCAAAACACAGATCATTTTGTTTTGTTCATATTCTTAAGGTCCTTTTTTCATCAGAAGGATTCTCTTGTCTGCCCCTGGAGCTTTTGCAAAACACTAAAACGTTGCCTGCATTGTCCCAGTGATTCTGTCCTCATTTACAACTTTCCTTAAAATCCTCCCTGGTGAATGTGCTCCATCCTAGCTGGCTTGCTCACATCCCTCCCAGCTGGAGGCCTTGTTCTCCATTGCATTGCAGATATTTGATGCCATTCCTGCAGCACAGAGCTGACACATTTCTGGCATTTCCTGGAGCCAAGGGGAAGCACCGGGTGATGCAGGGCTGCACGTTCCCCCTTCTTCCCAGATGCACGAGAAACAAAGGACACGGCTGTAGGAAAAGCACACACGCATCCTCCAGCAATTCCTCTCTGCCCTTACAGTTTCTTGGGCTTGTGGGCACCCAAGCACAAGCTAAAGTTGTCCCGAGGCTATTCTTGTTCAAATCACAGATCAGCAAGGAAAAGTGCTTCAACCCACTGTATCTAATTGAAGGACAAGGCTGGAACAGCGCTGGGAAACTCGGCCTCTCTTATCTCTCTCTCTTCTTGACAGCCCGAGCCCTTCCATCAGGCAGCTGGCTGGACGCAATCACTGGGAGCTCCTGCTCAGTCCGTCTGTCTGTCTGGATCCCTAGATTGTGAGAACCTCTGCCTGTGGATGCCTTTTTTAATCCATCCTATTCTGTACAAATCAGAGCTCTTTTCCTTGCTATCACTACGATCTCATCCCAATTCCTTTCTGGACAGTGCCAGCCTGTGCTTTAGTTTAATCTAATGATCAAGCCTTCTGTAGTGTGTTAGCAACAGCATAAAGCATTTCTTGACACCTCTTATGCCTCCTGGACACTGAGTGCTTGACAGTGAGTTTTATGGATTGCTGGCAATGAAAGTTATGAGTGCTCAGCTCACAGCTGAAGAACGGCACCACACAATTTCCTCCTGCAATTGCAATTTTCCTTTGTTTTCTTTAATACTGATAAGCAGTTTGGGTCTTGCTTACATGCTCTGCACACCAAAATAAAACCAGTGAAGGGGAATTTTGTTACTGTTTTTGATGCTGCCAGGTACCAGACCTTAGCATTCTGCTTGCTGGATACAGCACATTCTCACCTACATACGAATTTATAAGATCTATGTACATTTTTGTCTCACTTATTTGTGCCTCCTGGATGCAGAAAGGAGTTCTGGTGCCAGAACTCAGTCTGAGGAATTTAGAAATCTAGTGAAACTAAACACAGTTTACACTCTTCCTTAAACACAAAGAAACTGTTACAGTTCTGTAAATTTCTGTAACAAAAGCCCGTGAATTTTAAAACTTATTCTTCATTTCTTAGATAAACCTGTACAGATGATTAAAAATATTTTCATTGTGTTCTGGCTAGCAGATTCAGAGACATAAATGTTGAGGAATTTTTACCACCCAGGATTTGCATTTGAAGCCATTTCATTAATTTCATGTTAGAGACTATAAATGTCCTATTAAATTTTAATTGAAAGACTGCATGAAAACTTGTAACTATTACTACCCCAGACTTGTCTTTCTGATGTGGCAATTTCACAAAACTACAAAAAATTGAGGTTTTGGTTTTCTTTAGAGGTGCTTTGAGAGAGCTCCACATAAAGGAGCTCCAAGGTCACTGCGGTGCTGTTTTGGGATGCCTTTAAAAACATGACTGGCAAGAGATCTCTCAAAATTAAAAGACTCTGCACAGATAAAATATGACAGCCCTGTCTACTGTGATTACTTCTGTTCTGCAGAGTCGTCAGTCATTCCCAGTCATTCCCTTTGACTTTTGGAGTCATGCTCTCCACCCGTCCTCTCCCACCCTGGGGCAATCCTGGGACAAGACAAGAAAGGTCTCATTCAACTCCTTCGTCACGCCTCTCCTCCCTGTAATTTCTCTGTCTGCCTTCCTATCTCCCCCAGATAACAAATCTGATTTTTACCTCTCTTCACCTAGTCTGTCTTGAAATGCAAAGACACGGGGCCAAAAGGGATAAGGTATCAGAGAGAAGGATTTTCATCTCTGCCCTTCAGCTCCAGAAGGGATATATAAACTGTACCAGGCTGCAAGAGGAAATCCCTTCTAGGTAATTTTATTTGTTTGTTTGTTTTTTTATTTATTTATGCTAAGGTAGGGCTGCACTTTGTAGCTTTCTCCTCTGCCGTGTCCCCATGACTGTCTTCAAATGTCAGAGGGAAGTCATTGGTTTTATCTCCTTAAAGAAAGTCAGTGCCTTTTGCTCCAGGCCTGGGTGCCATCTGGCCTCTGCTGTACTTGAGTTTCTAAGCAGCAGGAGGTGTTTGTGTGGGTCCAGAGGGAAAAAAGGGAAGTATTTTTGTGTCATTCCTAAAACTGTTCTAAACTGCTGATGATCTGTGTGTTAAAAAATTAGGTTGCAGAGCTTTAAAAATCAGGAATGCAAGTAAATATCTGTTTACTGCCTTGTTTGTAGAGGGGGAAGTGGAGAGAGGTCAAGGGATGAGGGAAAGGCAGCTAGAAGCAAAGATTTGTATTTAGGTTTAATTGGTGAGGTAAGCAGTGGAGATACCCAGGGGCCTGAAATGTATCCAGTCCTGAGCAAGTACAATTAAGACTTTGGCAGCAATGCTGATTGACCTACTTTTGGAGTAAGGGCAGGGGGAAGTGAAGGGACAACATCAACAGCGTCTCCCCTACTGCTGCCAATCTCTTGTGAGCAAAGATAGACAGACCTGGCTCAAATGTGGCACCTGCCCTGTGCCCAGCAGCTGGCCTGGGGCAGGAGGAGGGGGAAAAACACTGCTGGCCTGTGAAATTTGTGGATTAAATTTAGAAAACGGGGGTGTAGAAATTACACCTGCAGGAGAAGGTTAGAGCACAGGATGGGTCCTTCACCTCTAACCTCAGTGTGCACAGTTGATAACCCTGTTCCCAGCTTTGTGACCGCTTCTTCTTCAAATCCCCAAAGGTTCTTGGAAGAAGCCTCTCAGTGAGCCAAGTATTATCAGCAATGGAGGAATTTGCATCTTTTGAGCTGCTGAGCTCTGCTGTGATTCCCTGGGCCTGTCACCTCCACAACATGGCTGAGTTAAGCAGAAAGTACTGTTTGATCACAGCTGGATTGGGGTATGGCTGATGCTGCTGCAGCTTGCTGGGAGCTCATCCCATTCCTCCCTCCAGTGCCAGTCTCCTCTTGGTGAGCGGGCTGACAGTGAGTGGCTTGGGTGAGGAATTGATCAGCCAAGCTCAGTAGCATGAGGTTAACACCCAGGAGTTTTGGTAGATTCCAGAGCACAGGAAAATGAGCTGGTGGTACATTCATTTCTGCTGAGGAGTCACATCTAATTTTATAATTTCACAGCGAGGAAAACTGGTAGGAAGCAGAAAGAGACCGTGAGCTGAGAGGTACACGTTGGCCCTGCCCTATACGTCCAAGGCTTCTTGGTTTTCGTATGTGACATCCTGCCATTCCACAGGTCCAGAGAGATTGCAAAGATAAAAGGATGTGAATCTCATCTCAGCTACGTGCCTGCCTCTCTCAGACAGTTTGCCAGAACTACTTGTGTCTTCCTGAGAAAGACATCAGGGAAGGGATGTGTTTCAGGTGCCTGTCACTCAGAACAGCGGTAACAAGCTGTGCATCCCTCACTCTTATCGATCATGAAAAATGCTTTAAATTAGCCAAAAATCCCCTAAATCTTGACCATGTTCTGTTCTCTATTGAGAAAATTGATAAAGGCATCGCTCTTCCTCTGTCACTTCCGATTGCACTGAGTTCACCTTGCGTTTAACACCATTGTTGGGAGCTGTGAAGGATTATTGCAGTAATGAGGATAATTCATAAAGGATCTTTGTGCTGTTCAGAGCTATTAGTGCCTGAACTGCAGTGGGGGCTATCCCAGAGTGGGTGGAACACACTTTTCCATGAACCTGGGGAGTGTGCAGGTCTGGGGCTTGGTGCATGGCAATTCCCAACAGCATTAGTGACTCAGGAACACCACTTCAAGCCTGCTCCTGGATGCTGCTGCAGTAATTGAGCATGCTCATTATTTATAGGCTCCCAAATTAAGCATTCATTTATGCTGTGTTTGGAATAAATGGAATCAACAACATGCCTTTTGGTGAAAGAGCTGCAGATGCAAACAGAAGCGTTCACAGCTTTCAAGTCTTGTGTTTGTTTACGTCAGTGAATGTGGACTGTTAGAACTACTTCCACCGCTGATTATTTTCAATTAAAGCTTGAGGAATTTTAAGAGGAAACTGTCACAATACTGTGATCAGGGATATTATAGCCTCTGGATGCAAATTAGCCACCAAACTTTCAAACAACAGATTTACAGGATCTGCTTCAAATTAATTGCCAACTGGCCGGGAGCACCTCCAGCTCTCGGAGTCTGCCTCCATGGTGGATGGAGAAGGTGCTGTGAGGGTGTCCAGACTGCTGGGCTGCAGGTGATTGTTTGCCTGGGAGGAGAAAGGGATGGGCACAAGTTTCTGAAGTCCTTCAAGAATCTTTTCCACCAGAGTGTTCTCACTGCAAATGCTGGATGCAGCTTGGGTCCAGCTGATCAGCTCTCCCTCTCTCTCTGCAGCCATCCCCCCCGAGCACCAGGCAGCCCCTGGACACTGCAGTCAGGAAGAGGAAAGTGGGAAGCCAGATCCAGGTTACACTAATTTATTCCAGGCAGACCAAAGGTGTGTTCTTAAAAAATGCATGGTGGTGTGGGGTTGAAACAGAAAAGACTTGTGGTATTCAGGGCTGAGGTCTGCAAGACTCTGAGATGCAGAGAAAATTTACCTGCTGTCTTTTCACACTGGCCAGTACTTGCTTCTCCTTCTGTCAGCATTTAAGCATTCTGTAAGCATGGAAGTAAAAGAAAATACAATTTTTAACATTCCTTCAAGATATAAACACTGTTTCTTAGATTTGTGTCTAGTGTATAGTCAGTAGAGAGAAATCATTTTTCATTCTCCTTTTCTGTGGCATGAGATCTAATAGTAACTTCAGATGCTTAACAATTTGTGCATTTATTTTTAAGGCAATAAGACAGAGCCATTTATTCCCACAAAAGAAGTCCTAGAAAATTTTGGCAGTTAGTGTTTTTATCCTAATACACATTCTTTGTTATAATTTCTTACGGGAATCAAAGTAATTTGCCTACTTAATGTTATCTTTAGTAAATCTAAATAAAAGAAACTCTAGCAAGATCTCCTGTGGACCTGTGGTAGATTTATGCTTTCTGTGCCACAGTCATGGAATACAGGCGTGATGTTGGTAAAGAATTTTTTATTTTGCTCCAAGAGCTTTTGATGTGCATAATTCTTACTGGCATGGGCTGCATCTTAAATTCAGGGTGTTTTTAAAAACCACCAGCAGCAGCCTTTGGTAAGTTGAGAGCATGGAGAAAGGATGAATTGTTTATACTGTGGTGCCAGAACTTAGACCAGAGGAGAGTTTGAGTCCACTGGAGTAGTTGTTGATAATTTGAAGGTATTAGTAAGCACCATTAGTGTAGTGACCATGTAAAATAATGCACTACGTGCAAAGCATTAATGAATGAAAAAACTAAAAACCAAAAAAAATTCAAAATCACCTAAAGATCCTCAAAAACCAAGTAGTATGTGAACCTGTGAATGTTTTTCGGTGTTTTCATGAAATAAGGGAGATTTTAACCAGTAGAAAGCTTTCTATCAGATAGGCCCCATGACTTGGCAAATTCTGGCTCAGACTTCAGTTGCATCAGACTGAAACACTCTGTAGGGACTGTCTGTGCATCCCTTCAACGGGAGCCTGCAGGAAAAGGAAAGCATTTAACAGATCCCACCTGTTCCAATGATAAATCAGAAACCTCAGCATGAGCAGCCTCCCTGGAAATCTCTTCACCTTTGCGTTGGTGTGTTTAGCCCCGGGACTGCATAAAATAACTGTGTGTGAATTAATTGCTATTAGTTTGTGTGTTGTTTGGTGCTTAGAGAGAAGAACGATAAGGGCAAAACAGGAGCTGCAAAGGAGTAGCAAACAAATAAAAGAAGCTTTTTGACACCTTCTGGCTCATCTTTCCTGCGTATTTCTCATGCAACACAGGGAACCTTGGGACAAAAGGCACAGCAGTGAGTGAGTTCAGCACTGGCACATTTAGGTGGAAGCAAAAGCAAGCCAGAAAAATGCTGGCTTTTGTGCATTGTCCACCAAAAACCTCTTTGTGGCTCTGCTGCAGCCCTTAGTTTCCCTTCATCATAAACCAGAATAGATTAATTTCTCCAGCTGTGTAGATTGTAGAGCAATACCAGTAGTTTTATGTTCAAGTTTAATGCAGTAATCAGTCTTTTAGAGGATGATAAGCAATAAGCAGCATGCAATATTTGAAGACAGATGCCCTACTATGACCTACAGTAGGGTGGTTGTGACAGAATAGCCAAAATGTTGTTAAAATGCTTAATATTTAATTTGAAAGTTATGAAAGGTATTATGCTATTGAGCGATTAACAGCATCCCCACTGAGACAAACTATTTTTACCAGACACAAATAATTTCTTCTGGCCTCTTGTCTTCAAAAGAGATGAGAATAGCAAATATTTTGCAAAGATTATGCATGAATATAAACTATCAGCTTGACCCTGTGTTAATCTTTGTGTGTGACACAGCTTCGAAGAGCCACAACTCCATATCAGAGCAGCAGAAGCTCTAAGAATAGAAAACATCATTTCGTGTTTGTTTGAAATCTGTGGTCGATTTTGATTCAGCTGCCATTGTCATTCTCTTGTGTTTGTTTTCTGTAAGTGTTTCTGTGCTCAAGGTCTATTAATGAAATGACATCCAGGAAGTAAATATTTATGTAAAATAGTCACCAAAATCAGATTGTGAATCCCATAATAACTTTTGGCGTTGTCACTTTGTACTATTGTGACCGTTGCAATCTGAAATGCATGCTGGAAGTCCCAGGGAGCCATACAACATTTATATAAATTACAGCATAAATGAGGAATTATGAAAAATTGATTGCAATGTACTTTATTCAATTAATTTGCTAGCCAAGATTATTTGCTGCTGACAGGCTGAGCAGATGCACCAAAATGACTGGATGGCCACCAAGAGAAAATGTTCAAGGAAGATTGGTTTTGGATGCCTTTAAAATTAGTTCAGATTTCGACAAAACTTTGATACAGACTTCTTCAGTGACTGGTAAAGCCAAAAAGCAAAATGTTGCCAGTAAATGCAACTTTCCATCCTTAAATAGATTTAATTTTTTTTCATTTCAGAAGGGACTGTGATGTTCATCTCTTCTCACCATGTGTAAAATACAGACCACGTAGCTTATCACCCACAACATTTGCAGTGAGCTTCTGCTTTCTAAACAAGACCAAAGGCATCCACTCCCCAGCCAAATCAGAATAAAGTGCTGTTCTCTTTGTGGTGGAGGTACAGAGCTTCTTAGATCTTGCTCCAAAGGTTTAAGGGCACTGGTCTTTTTCACATGTGAAGCCCATGGTGTGTGTTATCTACCTGGGAAAGATGGAGATCAATGGGATCTGTGCTGCAGCCATGGAGCATGTTCAGCTTGAAGCCATATTTTCGGGGTAACTTGAAAAAATATTGTGTTTTCTTTTTTGAGGGGAAGCTTAGAAAGAAACCTTACAACGCCATTCTCTGAGTGATAAAGTACAATTGCTGTGTAAGAAACACATGGTGGAAAAGCATAAGGAGGAGAAAACTTGGCAGAAGCAACAATCCATAATTTAGAAATGATGCCGTCTTATCGCGTTCTGCAAATGTCATTCCCACCAGGAAGTTAAATTACTGCACCAAAGCGTAGGCAAAGAGAGCAAAATTACGACCCAGAAGTCTTGCTCTCACATGGCTGGGGGTGCATTCCCCAGGCTCTGTGCACAGCTGGGTTCATGCCTGGGAGCACAGTCCTTGTGCTGTGCAGCCCTTGCACGTGTACCAGGGCACACGGGGGTTTTCCATCTCCCACCCTGGAAACTCTGCTTTTTCCACAGGCAGACTTATCCTTGCTCACAAGCTTTTCTTGCTTTGTCTTCCCAGAGAGAAAAGATGCTGAGGTCAGATGTTTTTTTTTTTTAAATTAAGCAAGACACAATGCAAAGTGTTTCCAAGGAGTAGACTAAGGAAAGTGATATAAACACCTCCCATGTGGGCAGTAACTAGAGGCTTCTTGTTGAAACATGCAAACATTTTGTATGATTGCCTTTCCTTGGGTTCTCTACTGCTGGAGCAGCAGTTAATTTGTGCTGCAGGAGCAATTCCCGGCTCTAAGCAAGGAATAGCTGACCCAGGTCTTACGAGCCAGGTATAACAAGGCGTTCCCTCTTCCAAGAAATTTCATGTACCTTTACCCCAGCAGATTCGTCTGTAACTGTCCCTCCCTGCCTGAGGTCTGTC
Organism: Ifrita kowaldi; assembly: GCA_013398055.1. Lineage (NCBI taxonomy): Eukaryota > Metazoa > Chordata > Aves > Passeriformes > Cinclosomatidae > Ifrita > Ifrita kowaldi. The sequence continues at coordinate 229,000 of VZRS01006245.1, forward strand.
CTGCTCAGGTATAAGCCAGTTCAAACCTTGAACCTGGCAAGATTCACCTGGGCAAGGCTACATCCAGGTGTGTACCTGGATTTGGGAGTCTAAGCACCTTAGCTCAGCCATTGCAATGCCATTGGAGTTGTTTGTTTTTTATCCCAGAGCTGGATCACATCTGGCTGGATAGAAACACCAGCTGTGGGGCTTAGGTCCTCCTGCACCTGCCTCAGAATTGTGCCTTTGGGAATATTTCGAATATAGCTGCATTTTCAGGGGACAGAAAAATGTTCACGTTAAAAGTGTTTCTTAATTAACTGCATCTGAGTAAATAATTCACAGTGAATAATTAACTGATGGATTTAGCCTCTCTCTTTTTCCTTCTCTTTCTTTTTTTTTTTTTTCCTGAGCACAAAACGTCCTTGAAGAGCTTGTAGGTTTCTTAACTTCCTGCAGGAGTGTGTCTGATATTTTAGCTGCCATTTTTATTGGGTTGTTTGGAATGGATTCCTTACTTGCCTTAGTGAGACTTCTAAAGACAGGAAGAAAATAGAAGTAGTGCTAGCTGCAGGACAATTTAAGCACCCATGCTAGGGGGAAGAGGAAATTTTAAGATTTAAACACTTCTTTTTAATGGCTAAAACTCATTTCAAGGTGCTAATTCTATGTCCGTACATAACAGACAATGGTATTTCCTTTGATGGGCGTTTCCTAAAGCATAGCAGCTGGATTCCAAACCTGAAACATATTCTTTTTGATCTTCATGGACCTTCTTCTATCTGAAACCTCCTGGCAGAATCAAGTCCATTGCTAAACAAAGAGCCTCGCCCTGTGCAGAGGCAATGTCATTACTCAGTCCAAAATTGCCCCGCAGGACAGTGTTATCCCAGAAACTGTGTTGCAGGGACAGCCAGCTGAGTCTGGGCAGGCTATTCTGCCAAGAGGGTGGGCACTTCCTTTTTAGTTGGTAAATCATCACTTTTTGGGATTTGATACTCACTGCCAGCTCAACCCATCTGTCTTTGTGGTGTTGCTTTCGCAGCAACATCACCCAAATGCAGCAGCTCCTCTTGCTTGCAGACAGACAGATGCAGCCTATTTGCCTCCTGCCTGTATTAGCAGAAATTTTTGCATAAATCTCTTTTGGGCACATCACAGTGAAGGGGCCCTGGAGCATAACCCAGCTGACTGGCAGCTTTGTGTGGCTTAGGTGACACTGGAATTTCACCTGTTGCTGTGGGGGCAGAGAAGAGAAAGCAGCCAAGAGGCTGCAGGTTTGGTGATGCCTCTGGGTTGATGTGAAAATGGGGAGAAGAAAGTGGGACAACAAAATGCTCACATTTGGGGGGTGGGTGGGTGGCAGCAGATCTTTCACCCCATCCCTTTGGACTGGTAAAAAGATGCTTCTGAATTCCTGGTGAGGAACATTTTCACGCTTTGTGACAGGGCTGCAGGCACGGCGTGATCCCAGCTTCAGCCCTCTGAGCTCTGGCTTGGAACAATAGGGGCAAAAAATGCCCCAAAGCTGAAGTGCTCCTTGTTGGCTTAGCATAATGGAAGGATAAAATAAAGTAGATCATTTGCAGCTGCTTTGTGCACCATATCTGGGGCAGGGAGTTTCAGCATCCTGCTGGAGATATCAGCCCTGTAGCATCCTGTGGCTGCTAAGAGGAAAGGCTCAGCCATGTGGGTTAATGAATGTTGTTTCTCACACAGGAAAACCAACAGAGAACAGCATATGGACTCTGTGACAGGAGTGACTGTAGGGTGCTGGACTCCACTGATTTGATAGTTTTCCTTATATCCTCCTTAGCTGTAAAATTCTAATAAAGAAGAAAGAGGCCATTATATTAATGGCATTATAGGGATTGCAGTGTGATCTCTAGGACTCATGGGGATTCCTCTGATGTCCAGAATAAATTCTCTTCTTTTCTAATGACCATAAATGACCTCTCTCCAAACCTGGTATTGATGAAATAGCTTTAATGTTTCAACATCAATGCTCCAAGCTTTGCTGAACAGTGACATTAATCTGATATTGCACTGCACATGGGGAAGAACAGCCAAAAAATATGCTGGCACTTACGAAGTTGTGCAGCTTTCTAGCCTGACAGCCTTCATGCTATTTTCCCACCAAGTGGAAACAAGTCGTGGGATACAAATGACAGAGAGATTTTCCCTTAAAACCTGATGGAAGGAATTCACAAGTGGTTGGAAACTGCATATAATTTCAAAGGGAACATTGTAAACAGAGGAAGTTTTTGGAAAAGTTGGTGTACCTGTGCTCCTGTGTTTGCTTCTGTCAGGTTACAATCTATTTTCTTTTTCCTAGCAAACATTTTTGATTACTTAGCATATCTTAATTAATATGCAAACACAGACATGGATTCTCACAGCATAAAAACAGAGCCATTGGCTGATTTATGATTTTAATCAGGTCAGCCTTAGCTGATATGCAGTAAGAAATAATTAGCTGGCTGTTTGTACACAGAATTGCATTGTACCTAACCCCTAGGAGTCAGCTTTTCCTGACACTTTGATCCCCTGCTGATTCTGTTCTCTTAGCATTCCTTCTGGTCTCAAAATAGGAGCATGTAGTAGTTTGCCACCTCTGAGATCATTGTCCTCAATTCTGAATTAAGGGTAGCTCGGTCATTTGCAGGCCTTAGGAGTTAGCCTGGTATTGAATTGGCTGAAATACTGAATTAAGAGTTTGACTAATCATCACAGTGGCCAAAAGAATTGCCCAGGAAAGTCTCTTTCTGGGTATTTCAGAGCAGCTCTTGCTCTCTGCTTTGCTGTTTCTAACATTACCAATGTGTTGCAAATGCATCTAGAAATTTTTTAAGTACACCTAGGGGCTCAGAGAAGTGTAACGTCGACCAGACAGTTAGGACATATTGCTATTGACTGGTCCCCAGCTTTTCAGAAACTGGGGCACAGATCCAGGCTTCCCTCAGAAAGGGAAATTCTGCAGTTACAGAGTGACTGACTGTTTCCCCCACTCCTCTCCCAAAATCCCAGCTGCACCAGTGTCCCTGGTAACCAATTTTGCTGCTGTTTCTGTCCTGTGAAAGAGAGGTTTAGCTTGCAAGGTTATCAGTTAAATCAGTTTTATCTGTGTATTCTGTGTGCCTGGCACTACCTCTGTAGCTGCTGGACGTTTTGTGTCAGGCTGCACCGTGTGAAGTGTAAATGCTGTTGGTGTGTGACTCTTACCTGTTGCCTCCATGCTAACATAGGAAGTTTGCAAAGTACTGAAACTTGCCTCAAATGCTGAGTTTCATTAACCCTTTGTGAAAAACCTGTAAGCCCCTTGTGTTGGAGCCCAGACAGAGCACATGGTTTCTAATGTTGCCTCTCTGCAAACTAATTGATGTATCTGGCACCAGCCAACTGACATCAAAACATTTGTACAGATGTGAGGCTCTGTCTAGACTAGATAATTGCTTCCCCTTTTGGCTTGATTTCACCGGTTGCCAAGTTGGGTAACATTTAACCTTGACTTCTGGAGGCACAGCCACTGCCCAAGCCCTCCTGACAAGGAGCCATCCAGCAAGCTGACATGACAAGACCACGTTAATCTGAGTCTTCTGCCTGTGAGGCTGCTCACACTGCGGTCAACGCTGATGCAGCTGCATTAATCCTCTTTCTGTCCATACGTCTTAATTCACCCTCAGAGCATGGCTAAGTTCTGTTGTTAATTGTTTTCTCCCTGCCTCTCCCCGTGAAGCGAAGTTCATCCTGTGAACAGCACCGATGCAGCAGGTTAATAACTATTGATGTTGCCACGTTAATAACGGTCTTGCTGCCCATGAATCTGAGCCTCCCCCTCACGAGGTGCTGGACACGGCCTACTTAATCATTACATCTCCCTGTCCATGGATCTCAGCTCACCCTGTGAAATGTTAATCATTCTGACTGGCTAATCACGACAATTTCTCACTGTCCAAGGGTGTGAGTTCAGCCTACGAACAGCTCCAATGTCCTTGCAATCTCTTGCTGCTCACAGACTGCAAAGGCCAGGGATGTCTCTTCTGATCGCTTCAATCCCTCGCTGCCTCGAGGCTGAGGAGCTCCCCGTGCTGTCCAAGCGATGCCCAAGGCACTTTATTCTCCTTCCATCCTCATTTCTGAGCCACTGCAAATCCTTCTCTTCAACAGCAAAGTTTCCCTGGCAGCTGCCTCCGTGCAACCAGCTGTGTGCCACCTCTCCAGAGTGACACGTGGAGTAACAGAGCGTGTTTGCCTGCAGAGCAGCCCGGCTCTGCGTGTTGGATGCTGAGTTCCGAAAGGTGAGCTCGGAGCACGGGCATAAGCATTAACTCAATGAGACATTTCAGCTCCTTCTGCTGAGCTGCTCCGTTGTGCTGGGTAGGTCTGATAGGACTGTAAAACTAAAGAGGTGTTGATGTGGTGCCACACGCTGCTCCCTTATGCTGGCTCCAGCGTGGGGCCCCGTGCTTCTAATGAACACTTACAGCTGCTAATGCCTCTGCCTTCGGAATCATTGTGGGAGCTGAATGGACATGCAGAGGGAAGATCAATCACAACTTTAGGGCACTGTAGAGTCCCGCCACTTTCCTACCTGCGCCTGCAGGATGTGGTTGTGATTGAAGCTTGGAAAGGGCATAAGGGAGCTGTTGCAACCACACAAATTGCAGAAGACATTTTGCGAACTCAAGCCCATGTCTTTAATGCAGACATATAATCGCACCGAGGGGCCTGGAACTGCATGGAGTATTTGAACAAGAAATTTGGCCCATTGTCAGCAGGTTTCCCCCACGCGCTCTGTGCAGCTCCTCCCAGAGCTCCTTGAAGTGCTGGTTCTCTCTGGAAACCCAGCTACCTTCGGCTGCAAGTAGAATCGAGCAGCAGCTTTAAAGGAAGCTGCTGAAAGCAGCTGTGTGAGCCAAAGAGGCAGAAGTAACAGCATGAAGCAAAATCTAAAAGGAGCCACCTCCACCTTCAGAGAGCCAGTGTCAGCAGGCATCTTTGGGAGGCAGGGATCACCTTTCCTGCTGAATCCCAGGTGCTGCCCTTTCTCCAGACACTTGGGCAGCTCACTGCAGTTTTATTAGGCGGCACAGGAAACTTGCTGTAGAGTTTTTGTTTAATTTTTAAATTTATTTTCCTCCCTCTCATCCTCAGATTGGTTTGGGAGTTTAGTTTAATAAACAGGCAGTTAGCTTGATTAAAAGTGGCATATGTTTTGCTGTGGCAGAGACAGACTCAGGGGCATTTCATGCATGTTCTTTGAGAATAAAAAACTGTCACTTTTGGGTACAATGCTAAATAACTTTTTTCCCCAGCAAAACGCTGGGAGTTCTTTCATGCAGATGATTTTATGTTTTATGAAAATGCAAGGGAAAGGGAAGACTGGTGTTCTGGAAAACAAGAAAGAAAAAGGCGGAGGGAGGGAGACTTATACCTAGTGAATTAATTAAAATAAAGCAAACCATGAAAAGGTGAAACTAAATGCAGCAGAAATGCTGTATTAAAGGGACAGCAGTTAACAAAGACTGATCTTGAAGAGGTTTATGAAGATATTTCCCACTGGTGTAATCGGAGGAGTACAGAAAACCGGTGCTGCTGCTTTTGTACAGTGCCAGGAATGAAGGGAGCAGATACATCCTTTTATTTGCTTATGTTAGGCTGTCTGACTGAGGTTGTTGGAGCAGGTGAGAGGAGCTGAAGTTTCCATGGCCCTTCCTGGGTAATGAGAAGTGACAGCCCCCCAGCACCTGAGCTGCTGCTCTGCAAAGGGAGGCGGGTAAATAGACCAAATTTTCATTATTGTTTGTAAACATCTCATTTGCAAACACAAAGTGGTTTCTTAGGGCTGCACTTCTGGGATGCCCTGAGCACACAGCTCCCAGTCTCTTCCTTCTCTGATTAGCTCTGGAGTGAAGCAGCCCAGCCTCAGTCCCCCAAACAGCTCCATTCCTTCACACAGATTTAAACCATCTCCATCACTGTGGCAGATATACTGTGCATGGTCAAGGAAGTCACATTTTTTAAAGGAGCTCAGGAACAGAAATATCATTCCTAAAGATAATTTCAGCCGTGTCTGCACTGCCATAAAGCCCAAGACTAGGAGTCAGCCTGCTGTTAATACTCACCTTAAATCTTAAAGTGTAAGCTTTTAAATGCTGTGGGGTTTTTTAACCAGGACAAGAAGCTTTCTCCAAGCCACGATCAGAGCACACTGACTGTATTTACCACGTGTAATTCATTTTAAGAAGAGTGACAAAAACACTTATCTCAAGAAACATGAAAGCTGGAAAGAAGAAAAGGCAGCAGGGACATAAAGTATGAACTATCAGAGCTTTTCTCGTAAGTGTAGCTGTATGAGGAATGGAAATATTGAAGTTTCTAGTTTGGGTGTGTTGCTCTGGATAGCCCCTTGGAGAACTACAGTAACCACACTGGTGTAGCATCAAGAGAAGGTATAAAGTGATCTTATTAGTGCCATTAGGATTTGTTCTGTGGAATCACCAATATTCATTCACTGTTACATACATTGCAGTTTTTCTTGTGCTGTTGTATTTGTATCCCACACCTGACAGGTGACTCTGGTTTTCCAAGGTTTTTCTAGTTCAAGTTAGAGCAGGATCTCTTAGTGCTGTAGGTGTGATAATTCAGGTGTGATAACTTCTCATCCCTCTGTGGGGTTATCTTGTGATATCTTTTAAACCTTGTGTTTCTGTTCCTGAACTCCTCAAGATAAAGGCTTCTTGGATCTTATTTCAAAAGTAAGTGTTTATTTGTTATCAATAGTTTAAGCTCACCAATTGCTGGCATTTTGAAGTTGCAAATAGCTCTGACTAGGAAATATTTCTACGTTGACCATCTAATGCTCATGGTTTAAGAGGGAAAGCCAAGTGTGGTACTTAATCCAGTCCCCACAATTTCCTCCATCTGAAACCTTGAAGTAGCTCAAAATCAAGGGATAAAATAAACCAGAGCATCTTCTGGCTTAAGAGACTGGAAGGATTTTCTCCAGCTTCCTGACACTGCTTCAGGATTTGATTCCACAATACCCTGCACCTATCCCTTCTTAATACAAAGACTTCCCAAGTTATTAAATTCTGTACTTCCCCTCGTCCTCCCCCCTGAGAGCTCTGCAGACACATCGTGGCCAGGCACCAGCACCAGGTCCTGCCTTGCAAAGGGTCTCACTGGGCAGTGCCACCTCAGAGCCATCCCTTCCCCTGTCCACCACAGATGTACACCCAGTGCAGGCTCCCCACTCTCAAATTTCAGCTTCTGCAGTTCCCCAAATCCTCTTTCTAAACCGAACAAGATAAAATAATGAGGAAAATGTCATTTGTGCAGGTCTGCCCCTGCTTATTTCCCCGTCTTAGACTTCTTTGGGAAAAAAAAAAAACCTGCAAAAGAAAACAAAGAGAGAATCACCATCAACAGGGTTACCTGTAACAAACATATTTAGGAGTTTGGTGCAAATGAAAATGAGGATCCTCTTGGGAAAAACACAAACTTTATTTTGATCTTATATTAAAACTCTGGTAGTGTGAATTTGCTTGGATTAGCACAGGCCTCTGCTAAATTGCTTTAAAAGAAAATATCATTTCCAAGCCAAATTATCTGTTGGGATGAATAATTTTCCTGATTTTGAATGGATTTTTTCCAGGAGAAAATCTGGCCCATCTTGCTTAACCAAATCACTACTTGCACTGTGGGCCTGGAAACAGGACACATTTGGATGTTTTAACCTCCAGTGAATAGCAAATAGAGGATGCTGATGTCATGCAGTGCAAAACAAAATAAAACAATATGTGTAATGAGCTGATTTAAAATGCAGCTTTGAAAAAAAATCACTTTCCATTTTCTCACAATGCATCAGGGCATCAATAGGTCTTTTATGGCTGCTGCACATTGTTATTAATAGTGCAGAAAAATGCAAATCATAGGCTTGGGGGCTTCATAAGTTTCCTGTGGATATTCCAGGAAAAGTAAAATGCAGGTTAGATGCGCAGTGGTACAAGGGAAGAGAGGGCAGGGTGGGAAGCACCCTGATGAGCCCTGGGCAGCCTGGAGATTTTGTCAGAAATAGTTACACCCACAAATTAACTTAACCCAGTGAAGCTCCGTGTGGGTTTCCCAGTTCATTACTATGGGGGGCTTTGAATAAATTTGGTGTTATTCATCTGCAGAGAGAAGAAGATCAGTTCCAGTACAGCCATTCCTAACCAGAACTTCAACTGGCCACAATTCTGGTTAAAACGTTAAAGGGGTCGATTTCAAAATTTAATTTGGATTTGCTCTCCTGAGGGCTCCTGTGTGTGGAAATCCTGATGCCTGTCACTATGTCCACACAACCTTAAAAAAGTCATAATTGCCAGTGGTCCTGTCTGTTTATATTTCCTGCAGCTGATCAGTAAATATTGTACCTATCCATCCTCCACCCAGCGAGGCTGGTGCATTTTACTCCCGACTTTGGAATGCCGTTCAAAGTTTATTACAAAAACATTATAAAATAGATCTTTATTTTGTTCCTGATGTCAGATCTTATCTTCTTTTGAACCATAGCAGCTGCCCACGCAATTGCTATAGTGCATTTTGACCTTGAGGCCTCTGGTGATTACTAACCCATTTATAAGGGGTACTATGGACTGCAGGGGTATTTTATAGCCTTTAAGAAGATGGTCCTCTAGATGCTTCAATTTAAGACCCATTAATAGAGATTAAAGAAACTTTCTGGTCTCCTTCGGATTCTGGTTGTTTTTGTCAGTCAACGCAGTATAAAAACATAGCTACATTTTTCAATATTAATGATCAGCTGTAAAAACCTGACATAACATTTTTAGAGCACTATAACTTACCTTTTTATTATCAAGTTACAACGGTTTGCATCAAATATGCATCATCTGTAGTTAACTTTAAAACTTCTACAACTTGATGGAGGACTAATTAAGTTTATAAGTATAATGGGTTTGTTTGAAATACTTAAGACTTTACATCGAGGGTGTAAAACTGCCTGCCAAACTTTTCCTGCTGGAAGAGCTCTGACAGAGTATCTCAGTTCACAGGTGGAAGCAGAGCCTGCGAGTTGAATTATGGCTTTGCCTGTGATGTTAGCTTAGGGCACAAACCTGTCTGCTGGGATGGCAAATTGAGCTTATCAGTCACTTGACCCATTAATAGAGCTTAAAACTCTCCAGTGCTGGACTTGAGGGGATGCAGTGTTGCCTTGAACTCCTGGGAATGCAGCTTTCAGAGGTCTAGCATGGTTAGAGTCCTCTGGGAATTTTCATTCTTGAGGAAATAAGAGGGAAAGGGGAGAGGAGACAGAGGGAAGGATGAAAGAGAAGCTCTCTGGACTCATGGGTAATAGACTACGGGAAAGCAAAATGGGCTGAATCACAGCGCCTTGGCTCAATTGCATAATGGAAGTGCTGGAGAGATAATTAAAGCCTGTTTTAAACTGCTTCACCATGCTTATTCTCAGTGACTTGCCAGAAAAAAATGGTACAGGCTCATCAGCAACTGCTTTTCTTGTTTTACCAGAGCAAGCTCTACCCTCTGACACTTTGGCAGCGATACCTACTCTGCCTTCACGCAGCATCCCCTCTTAAAGGTCTGGCAGGGTTTGCAGAGGAATCCCTTGGCCCCTCTGGGGTTGCTTTCGAAGGGAGGCACAGGAAAGGTGGAGGGACCTTCTCAGCATCCTCAGCACCGTTGGCTGGGGAGCCTGGCTGGTCACGCCGTCTGTGCAGGCTCAAAATATCTGCAGAGCTTCTGGGGAGGGGGATGATTGAAAAATTTGCTTGGAGCTGCTGTAATTGTCCCAGCAGGGCCCCTGAAATATCTTTTGTGTGTGAAATTGAACCACTTAAATGTATCGCAAAGATTTGACCCCTGCTAGATGTACCAGAGCTGGCCTTGGGAGCAATCCTGAGTATCCCTCGTATTCCTGAGGTATTTTCTATGTTTTAGGACCAGTGATACAAAGGTATGAATGAATAATCTCACTGTTGGCTGCATCCTTTTAGCAGACAAATAAGTTAAAAATGTGACTTGAGAGATGTCACAAATTGGAGCTTAATTACAATGCGCCGAAAAAGCCCGAGTGATCATGATTTCTGAGCTTTCGAACCAAAGGGGGGGACTCACTGAAGCAATTTCAGCTGATTACAGATATTCTGAACTTGCCTTGTCTAAGTGAGTTTAATTTATTTCACCTGTCATTTATCTGCTTTTGAGAAGCATAATTGCAACATTTGTTCAGAGCTATAAGCCTCTGGAATGGCAAAGGGATTTTTTTTTTCTCTATGCAAACATTAAAAAACAAAAGGAGAAAGGAAAGACTATTTTTGAGACAGACTGCCACACACACACACGCCTGTGCACAGACACATGGCCTCTTTTAGTTTTTCTTTCTTTACTTTAATATCTTAAAAATACATATATCTCTGGGGGAAGCTTAATAAGAAACAGCCAGCTGAAGCAAGGATTTTAGGAGGAAAAAGAAGGCAGGGGACTTGTGCTACAGAGACAGCAGTTCAAACAGTGAAAAAGAGGACACAGCTGTGCACATCACAAATCCACAGCTGGGCAAGTGGAAAGAGAATATTCCCACATCTTCCCTTATAAATCTTCCCTCACCTCTCAGATCCCTTAGTTTTCTGTTGTGTGGAATAATTTCATATAGCAGGAGAGAGAGTTATTTGCATTTTGCTCCTCCTGCTGTTTGTGATATCTAGGTCAGTTATACCTACCAAAGCCCCAAAAAAGCACTGCGGATTTCTTCAGTGTCCTTCGTAGCAGGGTGTTTTTCTTATCCTTCAAAGTCAAGGATTTTCCAGGCAAAAGAACAAGGGAGGCCTTAGCAGAAGGTGCATAAACCAATATACAAGAGGAAAAGCCAACACAGACTCTGTGTCCAAAGGACTCCCACAGCAAGGTCTGAGGAGAAGGTGAGAGCAGATTTGCTTTGAAAGCCCCTCTCTGGACCTCGGCTGAGCATCCAAACAAGCTGGTCTTGGACACTCACTGTAACTCTTCTGGGAGTGGGTGTAAAGGAGCAAAGCACTGAATCTTCTGCAGCTCCAGGAATCGTGGATTTCCTTACCACTCCTGACCACAGCTAAAGACAGACCAGCACAGATGCTGTTTATTCTGTTTCTCAAGGTTTGAGTCTGAACACAATGGCCAAAGCAGGTTTGGTAGAAGAACAGTTCAATGCAAGTATAAATAGTTAGATCAAAAGATTTTTGGTTAAATTTTCCATAGAACTGTGAAAACTTTGTACTATAACATCAGCACATGTTCAAAAGTTGAATATTCATATTCCTATTTAAACTGAAGATAGGCTTGGAGGCTTTTGGTGTTCACATGTCCCTGGGTTTTGATTCACAATAACTGATCATAAAATCTGTGTAGTGCTGGTCTACAGCTGCAGAAGAACAGGCGCCACAGCTCATATACTGGAAATTGTGCTCCTGAGTTGAACCTTTGTAATGGAAACTAGAGAGTTTTGCTTGTTCTGGCTAAAACAAGATGTTTTCATGTGAAATAAAACCCTGAAGTGCCTTTTGCTTGAACAATGCACATTACCTAAAAACGTTTAAAAGAGCATTTCCAGCAGCCAGTTTTGGTGTGCAGTACCCCAGTCCTTCAGTGCTGTAGTACATCATTATCAGATGTACCAGAAGAGAGGGAGAACACCAGGGTTCTTCCTGGGTGAAGGAAACGTTGAGATAGAAGAGAGAGAATGGCACTGAGGCCACTTCTAGGTTGGAATTTCTGTCCCTTCTGCTATACTCAAGTGGAAAATTACCCTTTAGCTCTAATAACTATAGAAATGCCATACTTTGGGAGCCCATATCTCCAAATGAAAGGTGGCAGCTTTGGAATGAGTGTATATATTATTGTTGTGCTAGGAAGAAAAGAAGTTGGGGCTTATGTCATTGTAGTAAAGGTTTGTCAGTGTAATAAAAGTATATCTTGCAGTGTAGGAAGAGTAGATCTTTCTCATACCAAATCTGAGCAAGTTAATGTGCATTTTTTTGTTGCACAGTGGGGCTGAATACAGTCCCTGGTATAATGCCAGGGAAGTTAGGCCAAGAATAAATTATGTTACTGATTAATTAGCTCAAGAAATCTGTGGATAATGTGGGAGACTAAAGAATGGGCACGTGGAATTCACCATATGATAAAAGCTCCCCTGCTTGTCCTCCTTCCCCTGTCCATGCTTCATATTGAACAAGACAGTTTGCTTCCCCAGAGGTGGCTGGAAGTTCTGTTTTCCACCAAAAATAAAAAGAGAAAAGTTTTGCAGTCTATTTCAAAGATTTTTTTTTTTTTTAAATATTAATGAGAAAAATAAGAAGAATGAAAATGTTTAAATTTTCTGAGAGCTCCCCAGAAAAAAAAAGAGTGAAAGCTGATAACTATTCTCAAGTTTCTAGTTAATTCTTTTTAATGCTTAACTTGAAAACAATCTCTAAAAAGACAGATTAGGTCTAGCCTTTGTAGTTATAAACACCCTGAAGACATTAGATGCCAATTTATAACAATGAATCATTTCTGTTTCTGAAAAAGGACTGTTTTGAGAAAATATTTTTAGCCATTCAAATCACTGTTTTTCAGCAAGCACTGAAAGAAAACATTTAAAAATGACCAGAAAAAGTAGAAATCAGAGTAATCTGAACTCACTTTTCCCCAGAATCTGTAAGCTTCCATTAGTGAGTGGTGGGCTAACACAGAGGGAAACATAATTATTACAGCACAAAATAACAGAATATCGACACCCTGTCATTGGATCAACCGGGTCTGTTCTGGAGGCTCAGGGAATAAATTGCTGTGTTAAAATATGATGTCTTCTTATAAAACACATTAATTTCCTCTCTCAGCATTTATTCAAATAACTTCCCATACCCAGAACTTGGGTGCAGCTTTTTCCAGGCTGCCTGTACAACACCTCGTGTGAGACCATTTTAGAGGGGATGCAGATCTCAGAGTTGGTGTCCTTGGGTGACAAGGGACAAGTGGCAGAACAGACGTGAAACATGCCTTACAGCAGCCTAATTATCTCATGTCTGGGTGCCTATCTACAGTAATCTAGACAAGCCTGTAATTTGCTTTTCAGTACAGCAGGATTAGTCTAATTAAATATTGGCCATTGCATAACTCGGCCAAAAAGCCAAACAGGACCACAGTCTATCAGAATTGCTGGCTGCAGCCAGGTTTCTGTCTTAGTCTGAACTGTTGTGAATGTGCAGGGATTTTTGGGGCAGATATTATTTTTTGAAGCTTCGGAAATTGCTTGTGTTCTCTCTCTGTGGTCTCAGAGGTCTGTCAGGGAATGTGGAGAGCCGGGGAGATGTTTCTTCAGTCCAAAATATAGGGGTCAAAATCCTGCTCTTTATTTATACCAGGACTCAGACTTGTGAATTTGCATTTTCTCATCTTCATAAGCCACTCTTAAGTCCCTTTAGTTTTCTTGAGTTAACCCCCAAGCTTGTGACATTCCAGGAACCTCCCAGCAGCAGTGAAGTGTTGCCTGGATTTTTCATTCCAGTGGTTTAAGTAGTTAATGTCACAGGATTTTCTGCTCTATCATAAGCTCAGTGATAAGGCACTTCAATTTATTGTCCCCTTGTGTAAGGGATCAAGTGACTAACTGAGCTATGGGAGATGCCTGTCGGTTTATGGATGTGCCCTATTTCCAGGAGTCATGACTGGTCTGGCCATTTCTCTTGTGCCTCACTGGCCACAGCCATGGCATCATGGATGTTGTACATCACTGAGGTCTGCCCAGATACTTCTTTTTTTACCCACCAGCCTCCAGGCCACCTCTCCTTTTCCTCTGCAAGTTGTCTTCCCTCCTTGCTCTCTTTCCAGCATTATCCTGGCCCCGGTAGATCAGTCTTGTACTCGTATGATTCCCGCTAATTACAGAGCTACTTGCTGCTTAGTGCTGTCACCTCTTTCCTAGGTAGTTCTTTAAAAAGACCATTAGCTAGAAATGCATCATCCTTCAGCTGTGGGCCTCAAGTCCACTCAGTAAGCATTTTATAGAGTCTTAAAAAATGAGGAGAGAAAAGGCAAACAGCAGAGGAATACAAAAAGGATCCTCTGGGAGTAAGGTTGTCAGAAAGTCATGGCCACTTCATAACTCTGGGCATTAGTCATTCTTCTTGCCATGGGTGGTCCCAATATGGGCTGAATTTTGAATATTTTTTTTTTCTTACTGTTCAGCACAGATGTGACATTGTGGAGTGCTGGAGAAGAGGTGAGACCTGCAGGTGCTCGCCCTCCATGCCATGAGAGGGATGAGTCTTTCTTACAAACCTGAGATCCTGCTTGTCCTGTGCTCCTTTTGGTGCCTTATGGGAAGCCCTGACCCTGCTGGGAGCAGGGTGACGCAGATGGGCCTGGAGCAGGGGTAAAGGAGTTTGTCCCTTTGTGTGGCAGCTGTGGACTGATAAGGTAGAAGTCTCAAGGCAGAAAAAGGCAAATGTTGTGAGCCTGATTAATTGCTGCAGTAATTCAAAGGAATGAACTGAGAGCAGTGTTGCAGCTGCTGGTGGTGTTGGGATGATGGAGTGGTCACCTCCAGAGTGTGGAAGGAGATGATTCTGTCAGTTTTCTTAAAACCTACCAAGCTGAGTGGTTACAGTGAAGCATGGAGGTGTGGTTGCTTCCTGCTTTGTGCTACCTGAGCAGGTGGTGGGGAAGCATTGTCCCATTTCACACCACTCACTCCTTAAGTGAGACAGAGCATCCTCACGTGCAAACTCTTATCCTGGGAAGCCCCATAAAAGCCAGAGGCTGAGGAAACCTGCAGCTGTGCCAGGCCTCCTGGGTTGTGGCTCTGATGGCTGTGGAGCCCGTGCTGAGCAGAATTGCTGACCCAGATGTCTGTGCCCCTCATTTTTATGTGCCCAGATGGTCCCAAAGGGCTGCATTTCACTGTGCCACTCTCAAGCTCAAATTACACCCACAAGCACTGCTATGCATTAACTGAAGCTCATTAGAATGAAATTGGAAATACACATATTTCAAAAATATTTTATTTGGAATACTAATCTTAATTTAGAATTCATGTTAAGCCGTTGAATCCTTGGCAACTAAAATGAAAACACACTGAATCATAATGAAATACGGTGCTGCTGTATTCCATTATACACCAGACCAGCATGACAGCAGCCTTTTCTCTTACTGAAAATAGGATTGCTTACATTTTATTTTTATTTATTTTAGGGGAACAAGTAAGAAAGCATTGCATAATGAAATCCAGCTTTTAGCTCATATCTTGCTGCATGTAGTAGTAGCTGTGGAGAAGAGAGAGGGGAACTGATGACGGCACGAAACTCTAGCAAGTATTTTACTGCTTGGTGTTTTCATTCTGGACAGTCTGGACCTCGGCTTGGAGGGCCAAATAACAGGGAGCAGTGTGGCAAGTGCCTGGCTGGGGGCTGCAGTATACGGTCACCGGCCAGAGAAGGGATCCAACGTGCTGCACATCATCACAACACCCGAGGTAAAGAGCACTGTGGTGATACAGGGAAATAATATGTGGTTGATGCTGCTTTATGGCAAACAGTTGCTGTGCAGCCATATATGTTGCTGTGCAGCCATATATAACCCTGCAGGAATTAACACACCCCAGGCTTCACCCTCCACCCTCCTGTAGAAACAAGCAGCTGCGGAATAGGGATTATTGAGGACACAAATCGGTGCAAAGCCCTTCTTATCCCTTCCCTTGACAGATGTAAGATTGGGGTTGAAGGCTGAGGCTTGGTTGCTTTGGGAACTACAGTTCAGAGGTACTGATGGAGAAGAGAAGAAATATATAGCACCCTGAGTGGGCTGAATCATCCCAGTTGGTTCACTCCCCTTTATGCTGAAGCACTTTATTTTTAACAAACAGCCTGAGATACAGAGATTTAAGGCCCAATAATAGCATGGTATGAATGAATCAGTCTAGTAACACCAGACACTGCCTTGGAAAAGCACCATACTCGCCTCGATAATTACTAATTTTAAGAAAGTAGATTATACCAAATGCCCTATATTTTAAATCCCTGTTTTCATGACGAGTGTTTCTTTTGCGGGATATGGCAGAGAAAATACCAGTCTTTAACAATCAGGGGAAAATGTAAAAAGCAAAAGGATAGAAAAAACTTAAATATAGGGGTGTTTTATTTGTGTTGTGGCTCAAACCAGCTGCAAGTTGCCTGTAGCTTATGGATTCCTTTCCTCAAAGATGTTACCGAGAATTACCCAGCTCAGGGGAAATGTTAAGGGCAGTCAGGACAGGATGCAATATATATTCTCTGTTCTCCTGCCCAAGATGTCAGTCATAAGTTAATTTTCCTCTGAACTTCAGATTTCAGTTAGTTCTGCTTGCTGTGTCCTTCATCCTGCTGGATAAGCACCTGAAATACCCCCTTGCACTGTCTCTGTCCTCTGCCTCATTAAAGAAGTGAAAAAGCAGGAGATGCTACAGAGAGGAAATAGGAATTACAAGGGTGGAAGGGACCTTGGGAGATCATCTAATCCATCTCTCTGCCTCAAAGGAGGTGAACATGTAATTAAATGATCCTAAGGTCTGTCTGCCTGATCTGTTCTTCAAAACTTACTGCGTGGGGATTTCCATCACCTAAGAGTTTAGCCCAGTACTTCACTACTTTCATGCTGGAGAATTTTCCTGAGTCTCTAACTAAAATCTCCTTTGCTTTTATGTAAGCCCCTTGAGACTTATTTTCATGCTTTTCTCATGCTTTTTCAGAACTTTTGTTATTATTGTGGTTCTCCATTGGACTTTTTCTCATTGGCCTCTAAACTTTCACCAAATGCCCAGGTTAATCTGTCAGTGCTGCCCCCAGCACTGAGAAGAAGAGGAGAATTATTTCCTAGTTCCTTTCCAGGTAATGGCTGAATCTATAGCTTAAAGATATTCGGTGCTTCTGCAGTTTGGTCACTTAGCTTTTCATTTCAGACAATTCCACTAAATATTAATCTAGAAAATTTTCAATTTTCCCTTTTGCAGAAACATTGCTTATAGATTTTTCTTTACATTTGCTTTTAACTTGAGGAAAATAGACTCATGTGAATTCAGTCATAACAAAATAACTTCTTATAAGTAGAGTTCCTATCTGAATTTATTGCTTCCCCGAAGCCAAATATTACGCATCTTCTTTACCCAGAGCCCATGCAGCAAAGAATTGTGTTGATAGCCATCATCAAGTATCTGAGGCTCTCTGTAAGAAGCAGCATTTGTTTTCCTATTTCCATCTAGAACATTAAAGCCTTCCTACTACAATTCCAGTAGCCATAACTGCAGTGTCATTCATATCTCTAATAACATCATACAGATTTCTGTTCATCTCAGATATAGCAGCGACTCATCTTGTTTTTCATCTCTGCCTTCAAAGAAGGCATCATTGTTCTGAAGATGCAATGATCAGCTTATCTGAAGTGTCCTGAAGAGATATGGGCTGTTTTAATAGCATTTTTATCAGCTCTTTAATTACTTGGAATTTTGTCATGCAGCCTGTGAAGCCATGAACACATCATGGAGAAGATTCTGAATTTCCCTCAAGCTGCTGGAGCAAACAGGGGGTTTGCACAGAAAGCTGCCTCAGCTTTCCCAGGTACTGCTCCTGCATTCCCAGGTACCACCCTGGCAAGAGATGTCCTAAAATACTGTGTGGATCTCTGGACCCAAGGAAACACCCAGCTGTAGATCCATTTTTCCTTGTTTAGCTCCCCTGAAATGCCTCCCAGCTCTCTGCAGTATGCTAGCAGAGAATCCCAGACTTTGGCATGCTCAGAACATCTTGTTCTGCATTAACCTGAATGTGCTTTCACATCCTTCCTTACCTTTAACCTTACAACTTTCTCTGGGCTCCATTCCCCAACCCACTGCTCATATATTTCCTGATGAAAAGTTGGGGACTGAGGGACTGAAGTTTCTGCATTTTAAAGCAAACAGTGCTGGCCAGAGACTGTCCCTTGCTGGCACAGAAGCACCAATGTATCAGCCTTATCTAACTGGTGACAGCCTAATATTAATGTAGCTAGAGAGCCATTTTGTTGTTTATTGGAGACAAAACTCCATCTGAAGTCCAAGAATGGTTTTGCCTAAATAAATGGTATATGGTAGCTGCAGATAAAAATAATCATCTGTCTAGTTAAAGTGAAAGATGTAAGCAGGGATTTTGTGGGGTTTTGAGCTCGCTCTTGCCAGAAAATCAAAATTTAACTCATCTTAAACAACCTGATCCAGGTTTGTTTAAAGTTATGAGTTTTCCTGCATGGCAACAACGCCTGGAAGTTCTGCACTCCTGTGCAGAAGCCCAGTGAATGGCAGCAGAGAGGTCAGCACAACCCTGGATCCACAGCTCCCACCCAGCACAGCTGAGACCTGCAGAGATTGCTGTGGGTCCCTGTTATCATCAACAGAAGGAATAATTTGGCCAACAAGGGGGCAAGGATGAGCTGCAATGCAAAGTGCCTAAACGTTTTCAGCTCTCAAGCAGGATGGTTGCATTCGGCTCCAGGGGCTGTGAATCCCAGCAGTTTGCTTAGCTCTTCCTTGAGCACTGCCCATGGAGAAGCGCTGCTGAGGGGCAGCTAAGCAGCACAGGTGAGGTGCAGGATCATCACCTTGCCAAGAAGCTGGACCAGCACAGGGATTCCCCAGCTAGTTTGTCTACCCAGCTTTGTATAGAGCATGAGAAGGTACCAGCTAGAGCTGGTTCCCTCTCCTGCATGGGTTTTAAGGATGAAGTGTTGGTGTCTTTTCATCACTGGGGTTAGCAAGTGTATTTTCAAAGAGTCTGGCTAATTTTTATCTCAGCCCTCTCCCAGCCTGTCTACTGCCTTATCTTGCAACTCAGAGGTGCTGCAGCACTGGAGCAAACCTGCCTACTTCTTTCTAAAGCCTCTTGCAGTAGCAGCTCCAGAAGACCCCTGGAAAAAGGATTGACTTCCCTTAAAGGACAGCTCATTTTTTTTTTTTCATGGGAACAGTGGAGTTATAGAGCTCTTTTTTCCCCAGGAGCCTTCCTTGAAAACTGAAAAATAAATTCAAAGCAAGGTATGTCCTAATTCAAGGGCAGAAGATTGAGGTTTATGTGAGGAGTTCTGAAGTGTGTGCGTTCTGGCTTTGTGTGCAGGAAGCCCAGCAAACTCACTGCCTAAATCTGTAGCTGAGGCATGGAGGAGACAGAGACATCATTTTCCCCCTCTTCATCTCCCCCCAGAATCCTGGTAAGCTGAGGAGGCAAAGGTAGGGAGTATCCAGGCAAAGGTAGGGAGTATCCAGGCAAGGGCAGGTGATCTGTTACCAAAGCAGGACACAGAATCCAGCAAAATGCACACCCAGCCCTTTGTTGTGAACACTGCCACAGGTACCTGGCCAAAGGTCCTGATACAATTTATTCCAGTAATTTCATAACTGCACAAGGAGTTCCCGAAGTCCTTGGCTCCAATATCAGCTGTAGCAGTAATGGGTGAAGAAAGAGAAAGAAAAAAAGTCAATTATAAACCTGTCTCTCATGCTGTGAATACAGTCTCAGATACCCCAAGGACAATTTCAGCTGACTTCTCTGAGAATTGAGACCTTCAATTTTTTTATTTTAAAGATCTGATGGTTGGAGTTCAAAGCCAGTCACACACACATCCTGTGAGCAGGAGACAGGTACATGTGACACCTTAGAAGAATAATGGAAGCAAAAACCAAGGTGCTGAGCAACCCTAGTTTAACATAGAGAAACTGTGCCTTTCCAAGGGTCCTATTCTCCTCAGTGCATGTACAAGATGGTAAGGTTTTATCTGGACATTCCAACTGCTCTTTGCTTTCCCCCAGGTTTTCTAGAGGTTTTCAAGCCCCTTTTATTCCACAGCATGATTGGACCAGAGTGACATGAAAGGGGACAGAAAAATCTCTGATGAGAATGAGAATGGTTGTCCTGTCAGGTGTGATTAACACCAGCATGGTTAAACACCTTACCAACGAAGACCTGCAGGATGTGCAGGACATTTTAAAAAGCCATTCTCTTTCCAGTCACGCCATCTTGGTAAATTATAATTTCAGTAAATTAAGCAGAATGCTGATGAAAAGCGTAATGTGGTGGAATCTGGCCATTTTGACAGCCCAGCAAAGTCTATAATGTCCCTCAAAAAACTCTTGATATGATGATGCAGCTGAGCAACACAGCCACGTCCATCCTCCTGCAGGCTGCACAGCAGAAACCGATGGTCGCAATTAAAATTAAACGGTTCTCAGACAATCATAACAAAGGCAGATTTACTCGGCATTATCTTTGCCTCGTGGAAAGACCCCTACGAGAAAGTTCAGCAATCATAATGGAATTACAGGCTGCTTTCTGGTCTCGTGTTAGCAGAGCTTGTGACAAGATGAGCCGTGAGCAGGGCAGCCTACACTGGGTGCCGTCAGCGGCACCGTGCAGAGCCACATCACTGAAAGCAGAGTCAGAGCTCTCGAGCTGTCATGTACAAATCTTGTTATAATGAGAAGAGCATTAGTAATAGAGGCTGGAATTTTCAAGCTGCCTAAGGGATTTAGATGCTCAGTTCCCATTAAATTTAATGGGATGCAGGCCTCAAAATCCCACCCACGATAAATTTTTACCAACCGTTCCTTGTGCAAAGGAAGAAGAGGGGAGAGAAAAATAGAAGAGGATGGAGAGAATCAGATATGAGACTGTTTCTTACTGGGACTGAAGGCCAGCTGGGTGCTGTAAAATAGGACCTAAAAGGGGACTAAAATGAAATATGGCATAGGGGTCTCATCTAATATTCAGGTAATTTGGGTCTGGACTCTACTCCAACCTGCCCTGTAAGGTGGATGGGAACATAATGCCCTCTGCGCTTTGAGACTTCTATTTCTGGACTACAGACCTACTTGCAGTCATTAAAGTACGTTTGAAAATGAAAAATAGGTAGAGAGACATAGATGGGATAGCAGTGGTCTTGGGAGATATGTAGGGAGAGGATGAAAGGAGGCTGTGTTACACCACTTCACTTCTCTAATAAGGTCTGGTTGCATTTACTTCTTCAACCAGATTTATCTGTATTTAAGTCAGGTGCTTTTTTAAGTGTTAAAAATACTAAAGATTAACACCTTTCTTTGTTAACTGTGGATCCCACTATTTTGCTTCCAGGAAGCCACCAGTTCCTTGGCCCAGCTTCAGCCCACTTAAGTTCAGGCCCCAAACTGTGCAAGAGTCATGCTAAGTTTCCTCCAAGGAGAGGAGGAGAACGATGCACTGATGGTTCAGGCCTTGCCCCTGGGGAAGAGAAGGGTTCACCTCACTTGACTTCACCCAGTCAAATGTTGGGCACCAGCTTGTGGATCTCTGCCTAAACTTCCTCCATAGACTGTCACGTTCTTAGCATTTAAGACTGGTATTACATACTTACGTATTTAAGATTGGTGCCCTGATAGGAGCCTACAGTTCCATGGTCCTGGCTTGAATGAATGCCCTCAGCTAGCCAGGATGCCCCAATAGTCAGCGAAGAGTGAATCCCATTTGGCTTCAGCTGAACGTGGTTTTGATCACTATTTTCATATTTGCTTGGAAAGAGGGATTCCCTCATGCCCCTTCTGTAACCTCCTTGCCAGAACCCCAAGTTAACAGGAGAAAACACACCCCAGGTGTTGACACTTCCAAACTTCAACCCATGACTTGTATTGCAATTTTTTTCCCAAAGGACAGTCTGTTATCAAGATGGTTAAGGGTGGGTTTTGTTTTAGTTGTTTTGTTTTAGTTGCTTGTTTTGTTGGGCTGTTTTTCTTTGTTGGCTCTTTCCTCAGCTCCATTTTCCATCTGCAAATAAATAAGGATGAAACGCTCCCTTCACCCTGTGTTTGCCCTGCCTGTTCAGCATGAGTGATGTGGAGGTGGGTAGGAGGGATTCCAGGCAGCCTGCTGCAATGTGGCATCTGGAGACACAAACTTGGAGGGGTTCCCAGGAAGGGAGTATAACATTTGGCAAGGAAAGAAGGAGCTTAAATGAGAGAGGGCTGTGAGATTTCCCCCTCTTCTGTCCCCGTCCTGTTCCTTATTTCTGCATATTTGTTTTATTCCTCAGCTATATTAGAAGTGTAAATTGCACAGATGAGCTAATGAGATCATCTGTGCCCATGCCATTTGGGGAAGTGGGAATCATGGAGATGCTTTCTTCTTTCTATCCTTTCTAATAATTTACCTTTATTTTGAGACTAATGATGCTCAGATTCTGCACGCTCGTCTCTGCAAGCCTGGAACAGATCCTATGGCATTTCTTCTGTGACTTGATATATATTTCTCCTTAGTGTTTACACGGCTTGCCATTCATCCCAAACATCTCTGTTGTCTCATGCCATATGTATAGGGTGAAGTTGTGGTCCATGGAACTTTTGAGTTTATGGGAGTAAGACTTGGATTTCACCCATGCAGAGTGTTAGGTTAAATAAATATGAGTCACTGTAAGGAAAAACGGGGTCGATAGCAATCTCCTTGTTCTTTCTGTCCCTAAATTCTACTGAGAAATGATTGTAGGCAGTCCTGGGTAAATGTTCAGCTGGCATAAATGTAGGCACCTTCACTGCAGCATGGCTGATTTATTGGGATGTGACCCTATGTTTGCAATTAAGATTATGTCCATAGAACAGATGGGTCAGAGTGATGCATTTGCCTTTATGAGGCTCTGAATCAGATTCTCTGCAATAGATCATTCATATCCCAAACTGATGCCATCTTGTTTTCAATGGACGTGGTGAAAGGGGGGATTTCTTGCAGTAGTTGACAACTTTCAAACTTTAACACATGAAGTTGCTTCTCTTGTTAAATGTTTATTTGCATGGAAGGAAAGCAAGGCTGTTCGACATTTTTAGTTTCTGTGCTGAATTTACAATTCCATTTTTAAACTGTTTGAAAGATGCTCAGTTAGTAAGAAGTCTTTTGGTGGGAGGATAAAGACAGTTCTTTATTCAGCAACAGTTTGTAGAGGTTGATTGTGAATCCCTCCACAGAGACACTGTACTTAGATTTAGCCTCACTCCTGGTAGTTGCCTCATACATAAATTCTCAGAAATACACAAACTCCAGTTGGGAAACACACACTGAGTTTCTCAGCTGAGACAGGGACATTATTACTTAAGTGCTCTGATGCTGGAAATGTGGACTAAGAGGTAATATTTACATGAGAAAGAGGAAATTTCCATGAGATCATCAGGCTACTGTCACATTCCCCATTACATGCTGCTTTTAAAAGACCTGTCCTGGTCACTGGAAGATGTTGCTTCTGCTGAGGCCAGAACTGGCAATGCTGGTCTCTTTCGCTCCTTGAATTTCATTACTGTCACTCCTTTAGGAGTAGAATAAATGGTTGTTGGTTCATTCACTTCAGTTGTCAGTAGATATTAGAGGACATGAAAAGGAAGTATTTAACAAGAGAGATCTGCAGTATCAAGAGAAAATGATAAAAAGATAAAATGCCTTCTATAGCACAGATCTTTCTTCTCAGCTTTGCTCCCCACCAGCCTGCCCTACCTTCTTTCCTTTCTTGACCCACAGGTAAGCTTAAAAATAAAGTGAAATTTTGTTGCTCTGCATTGCGAGGGGTCTGTTCTCTCCCTCCTGGGAGGGGAGGAGGGGAATATGGAATGCCCAGTCCTGCCCCATGTCTTCTTCCAAACTTTGCTTCCTCATTTCTTGCACTGGGATACTGTAGGGAAGAGAGGGAAAGAGCAATTATATATTTTTATTTCTCTCCTCAAGATCCTTTGACAAACACTTTGATGGTGCTGCTAATATCTGGCTTAAGGTTGCCTTCCTGTTTGGATGTCTTCAGACAGCAACACTGGGAATGCAGAGGTTAAAGTGAGCAGCCCCACTCAAGGTCACTCACATGGTGAGACTGGGCTGCCGGTCATTTGGACAGTGCCAACTTTCCTCTTTTTTAAAATTTTGAGTAGGAGAGCAGTGAGTGATTATGGAATTACCCCATCCCTTCCAAACAGAAGGGTCACACCTTATCCCTGTGACTTCTAAGCCTTGGGCAAGGAAATGCTAAGGCACGAATAATATAAGGAAGGGATGGCTGTGCTCTGTGATTGGGGCCTGAGTGGAAAAGCCCCACTCCTTTCTCTGTCTGAGTGGTCTTCCCCATGAGGCAGACCAAGGTATTTCCTATTTCTGACTCTGGTGAAGTTCAGACTTGGCACAGAGGACAGTAAGACCTCAAAATAAGGGTTTCCCTCCTCAATCCAAAGCACAGTGGGACTTCTTCTTTTTGCATATGAGTCATTTGAATTCAGAATGCTTAATCTGTGGCAGAAATAATTCAGATTTGAACACATTAATTGTGTCAGGTCAAAGGAACAGTTGTTTTTTCCATGGATCATTTCAGAATACTTTTTTTGCGGGTGTTTGTAGCAAGCAAATCACAGGATGTAGTTGTTGCTATAGCAATAAGCCTCCCTAAGTGAAGGAGGTAGGGCAGCCCCCCTCAGACAGACTCCCACCAGTTATCGCTGCAATGGAGGTACCTGATATGGTTTAGATATCAGGGATGTGATAGGTATCAATACATCCTGATTTCTAGGAGTAAATGGATCCCATGGGATTTATGTAGCTCTAAAAATACTCCTTTGTTTGAGGTTTGAGTCACCAGTGAATCTGAAATTTGCTGGCTATAATTGCATTGATTATGCTATCAAGTGATTTTTTTCAGTTGTGTATGATCTGGGTATGGGATGTGTAATTTAGGTGTGTGTGATGTGTTGTAATTTAATTTGGAAGCTCAGCGAAACACAGTAGCTTGGAGAGCCTCTCTGACAGGTCTGCAAACAGTCTGGACCAAGCAGGGCAGTTAAAACAGCACAGCTATGCACAGCCTTAATTCTCAAGGAAAATATTCAGTGAAATATCCTTGAAATATTTCATCTAGAAGTCAAAAATTAAAACATAAGGAACACTTACATAATAAGGCTTATAATAACAACAAATGTTTCCTGGTGCCAGCTTTGTTTAGTGGTCCAAACAGTGATCATGGCACAGAGTCTTCAGGGAATGGATGCTTTGTTTTTCAATAGTCTGTGGGCTGATCTCAGCAGATCAGCCAGGCAGGGCTGCCTGCATACACACCATGGGAGGTGTCTAAGCCTTGTTCCTCCTGCTTTGTGAGAAAATGGGTCCAGTCCAAATCCTTCTGAAGTCAATGCAATGATGGACTGGAATTCTTTGAAAGGATCTCTTGGATTGCGTCCTGGAAATGGGATTTAAGGCTTGACCATTCAGCTCAGCATCCTGACTTGCTCTCTGAGTCATTCAAGTGATTCTGAATTTATGCTGGTATAAAGAGAGGGAGAATCAACCCCTTCTTCCCAACATTAGCACACAATGAGGAACTACCAGCTCAGTCCACTGCGCTGGTGGTTCTGTTTCCTCCCATCTCTTCTCTCTCTCATATTCTTCAAATACTTACGTTATATATGAAAAACAGATCCTTCCAGATGGCTCCTGTAGGTGCCATCTAATTTGTGGTGATGATGGGCCAGTGGCTGTTGGAGAAACAGAATGAAAGAGAAAAGGATTTGCAAAATTGCTACTTTTTGTGGGCTGCTTGCACTTGCCTCTAAGTGTTTATTATCCTAGATGGCAATCTCACTGATTCTTCTTGATGTACTCTGGCACTAATAAAGGAATTTTGCCACATTATTACAGCAATTTTAAATCAATTCACTCAGTGAATGCCGTCGTGCTCCAGAAGTCAATTATAGATATCACGTAAAAAAAACAGATAATGCAAACCCAGCTCTGTGTTTTCATCATTATGCAGAAAGCAGAATAAAAATACAATGAGGGAAATGCACATTAGAAAACCAGGGGTGCTGGGAAGGGAAGGGGAGCACGAAAGGTGATGTTTCTGCTGCAAGGTTTTCTTCAGGTTTCGGAGCATTACTGATGCCACCACCTGCTTTGCCTTCCCCCTCCAGCTCCCAAGGGCCTTTCAGGCAGAAACAACACATCTCTTTATGGCTTTTCTTCTAGAACAGCTCTTGCTGAAGATCATCATGAAAGCATCCAGGAGCCATGTCAGGACCTCAGGCGAATTAAAACACACTGCTTGAGGTTAATGGTGGGTTCATCCTTCGAGGCCAACAACAAGCCAGAAGCTGATAAATATAAAGCACATCCCACCATGAGAGGTAGATGCCTACTTTTTTAATATTATGTTTCATTCCCTAGGCACTGAAGGTCCACATAATTTTCAGTTTCTTCTGTCACCATGTCCTTCAGAAAAGTGATTTTCGTGTTGTTGTTAAGCCTCCCAGGAGCATTAAGAGGATATCTATTATTGTGGCTAGAAACAGTGGCTGGTTTTTAATTGTTAAATTCCCTTTTCCTCTCTTTTACAGAGAACAGCTTGGAAGGATTTTGGGTTGTCAACTTGGTCTTAGTGCAGGGGTAACCCTAGAAATAAGAAATAGAGTTAATTTGTAATCGTTCGTGACTTGAGAGATTGAGTCCTGATCATTCAATAAAAACATTACCTAAATTAGGGCATATATCAAGCAACTGCTGACAAGAGATCTTTGCCAAATAAGCACAATAATGGCCTTTTTCTATTTTTTCTGAGTTACAAGACTCTTCAGCAAAATCTTACTTTATCTATAAAAATGTGATTCTGATTCCTATTAATTGTCACACCTCTGGGCAGGGGGAGTCTGAAGTTTCAAGGCAGATAATACCATGCCAACACTATGATAAACAGCCAAGCAACCATGCTTTATCTCTGGTGAAAGATAAGCTGGAATAAGGAGTGTGATTAACAGTTGTGCTGAAGATTTATGTAATCAATTTGGAGAGCAGGCCCATGTGTTGTCTTGACAGGATAGTTAAGGTAAAGTTGCAAGTTCAAGCAGCTTTGACCTCAGTAAACTTGCAGTACAGCCAGGGAGCCTCTCTTGATTATTCCCTGTTAAGGTTTATAGGATAATGAAAAGAAAGCAGAGGGGAAGATAGAACATAAACTGTAATTGCTTTTTCCTCCAGCCACCCCCTCCAGAAACTCTGCTGTCACACAGGGTATGTCCTAGTCCCTGCCAGCCTCTGAACCAGGGTAGATGAGCTGTAGCAGCAACAATTTTGCACAAGAAGGGGAGGATAACAGGGTGTTCCTGGGCTTTTTTGGTCCCCATCAAATATGATCTCCTGTCTTCTCCATCCAGAACACATGTGCTTGTGGCACCTCACTCGTAAACACTGGTTTAAATTTTTTTTTTTTTTCATTTTAAAAATGTGCATGTGTAGACATGGAAGGGTGAGGAAGTGAAGCTGGAGAAACAAGTCCTCCCTGGTTTCCATTCAGGTTGGATCCACCTGGCTTAGTACACAGCCCACAGTCACTTGGATGGCAGTGCCAGCTCCCAGGGAAGGGAGTGAGAAGGTCCCAGGAAAAGGAGTAACATAGTGAGACAAGGCATAACATCACTCATGATTGCACCAGTACAACATTTTAGACCACTTGCAGGGATTGTTGTTCTGCTCTCCTTCCCCTTATCAGCCCCTGTACATCCTGGGCTGATAAGAACTTCTCAGCAGCCTCCTGTTGCCTGAGAAGAGGTAAATTTGCTCAGCCAGCCTTGGGGCAGAACAGGCAAAGCTGCTGCCACATTTTGCTCCCAGCAAATTGCCTCCATTATTTGTCCCTGATGGAGATGTGTACAAGGGAGAGGAGGGGAGAATTATTGTACATAAATGTTGCAATATACACAATTCCCACTTAGAATTGATTTTTCCCTTGTGAGAAGTGCTGTCTCATTGAAAGAGGGAGAAAAGTATCATTTTAAACCTTACTCCTGTGAGAGGAATTCAACAAGAGGGGAAAAAAAGAGCTGAAAAAGAGGAGGCATTATCTCAGGGGTGCTATTAATCATTTTCTTAGGAAAATGTATTCCTGCTGTGCACCTTCCTAAACTGGTGAAGCAAACCTTCCTGTATCTGCCCACTGTAATATTTACTACTGAGCCTCTCCAGCTCTTTTTCTCTGCATTCAACACCAGTTTGGCTTGTTTGTTGCAAGTGGCAGATTGAAAAGAAGTGGAGGTTACCTCTGACAGAATTGTCAAATTAAATTTATCCTGTTCCCTGTACCTTCTCCAGGAGCCCCCCTATTTATAGTAAAGTACACACAGCACATAAGCACTGGTTTTCAAAATCACTTTGACAGGAAATAATAAATATAAAATAATCTGCAATACAATATGCAATTGACTTGTGTGCCTCCCAGTCAATGCAAGTGTTATCCAGCATATAAAATTACATTGCAGGTAGCACATCCTTTACCTGGGAATGACAGATTCTGATAAAAAATAAATAATAATAATAATAATAGACCCCCCCTAAGTATGCACCACTGGGTGTCTTGTCTAAACACGACTATGAAGAATGAATGTGAAATTAGCACTCGATTAGATCCGAGGGAAATGCAGGATGTGAATGTAAAGCAAAGGACTATATCAGTGTCTAAATGTGAATGTGACATTTGGATGGCTGCATAAATAATCTCCTTGTGCAGCATTGTCCAGAGAGGAGATCTGCCACAGGAACAACAGAGGGTCGGAGAAGTCTGGATTTAAGATGGTTTTCTCAAGTGGAAGACCCGTCCTTCACTCCTCTTCCCATTCTCAGTTTCCCCTGGGATCAGCAGGGACCTGGGATTACTGCAGTTTATTCTTCCTGTCCTATTTATCTATTGTCACTGTACAAGATTCATAGCAAGTGGTTTTCTCTGAATTTTTCCCCTTCCATTTTTCCCCTCAGGTTTTCCACAGAGTTCAGACTGTGGCTTACTAAATCTTCTGAATGTGTTTGTGATATTTGTATTTATATCTCGCTCTTCCTCCCTGGAACATAAAGTGATGAAGGTGGAGTGTTGGTCATCCCTTTCCCACAGCCAGGCACCAGCAAAAGAGCATTTGGCCAGGCCAGGCACTCACTCCATGCCA
The DNA here is from genome assembly GCA_013398055.1 of Ifrita kowaldi. Taxonomy (NCBI): domain Eukaryota; kingdom Metazoa; phylum Chordata; class Aves; order Passeriformes; family Cinclosomatidae; genus Ifrita; species Ifrita kowaldi. The sequence goes on from VZRS01006245.1 coordinate 257,981, forward strand.
TGTAGGATCTGGAGGCAGTTTTCCACTCCTCTCAGCACTACATGTTCTACAGCTTTGCCCCTGTCACCAGACAGCTTCTCACCTCTCCCAGGGGTTGCTGGTGTTCTCAGGAGCACCCTGCACTCATCCAGCCCTTTTCCCAAGCACCAGGCTATGAGGGTCCTTGGTTACTTCTGTCTTTTGTTTCCAAGCCTCATACTCTGAGTATTCCTCTGTAAACAACGTAATGTCTTTGCTTTCCTATTGGTTTTGACTGTGAGAATTAAGATGGGACCAGCATCTTTCTTCCTGTGAGCTGTCTCCAGCCAAGGCTCTGTGTATTGTTCTTGAGGTGTTGTGTTTATTGCCAACTCCATTTAAACAACAAGGCAAGCTAAATTCACTGGGTTTGCCCCAGATGTGTGCACTGCCACCCTCAAATCGGACCAATTCAGGATCTGAGAGAAACACTCATTTTAGAAATTGGTTTTTGACATCTTCCAAAGCTATCAGGAAAAGTTTGCATTTGTTACAGCCAACTTTGCCATCTACTTGACCTTAGAGCCAAGAATTTATGTGCTGCTTCCCAAAATAAGTACCAGTAGGTCTGGGAGAATGCCTTAAGGGTGTGCAAGCCAAATTGTACCAGTCAGAAGGATGCTGTTTTTAAAATCAGCTCTACGGGTGAATCTTCCCATCACTGTTAACGTTTAACGTATCCCCTTAAGCCTGGATGCTCTTTGAAGCAAGTTACCAGCTTAATTGGGACTCTTTAATAAAATTTAATGCTATTTTTTTTAATGAAGAAAGATGAAAAGTTGCCTAGAGGGGAATCTTGAGCACAAGGTATTTAAAGAAATTATTCTTTGAGAATGTCGATCTCTTATCTCATTCTTCACAAATCATTTAATGAAATAACATTAACATTTCACTTCTAGTTATATTAGCTTCTCCCCTTGCACACTTTTCTTTATTTTTGGGGTTTTTTCTCCTTTTTAAGGAAAAAAATAAAGTCCAACAAGGCCCTTGAACAACAATCTTGTGTTATTAAGAGACAATTAATATTGTCTCATTCTTGCAAATAGAGGGGCATAGTTTTTTTCCAGGCAATTAGGTAGATAACTTTCTCTTGCATTTTTTAATGCTGATCTAAAGTTTAACAGGCTCGGCTTTGCCAGTTACATAATTACTGCAAACTTGGGCATCTGCAGCCCGACTCCAGATACAAACAGCCCTATCACTGCTCCCTGTAGGCAAAAACCTAAAACAGGAGACGGTTTTCTGCTCCAAATGGAGATATTGAGCACTCTCCCTTTAGATTAAAGAATTATTTGAGTCCTGCTCTCAGTACCTGTCATTGGAATCAGGGCTTGATTCCATGAATGGGAAAAAGAGGCATTAGCTTTTCCCTATAATTTCCTTAAAAGCCCCAGCTCTCCATAACAACCTGTTAGGGAGTGACTGTTGTATTTTGAGCTGGAGAAGGGGAACATTTTTGGTGTCCTTTCCTTGATGAATCATTTTACCTCTTTGCCACTTCATAGAATCACAGAATGGTTTGGATTGAAAGGGATCTTAAAAATCATCTTGTTCCAACCCCCTGCCATGGGCAAGGACACCTCCCCCTATCCCAGGCTGCTCCAAGCCCCATCCAGCCTGGCCTTGGACACTTCTAGGGATGGGGCAGCCACAGCTTCTCTGGGCACCCTGTGCCAGAGCCTCACCACCCTCACAGGAAGGAGAAATACTTCACTTGTTATTTTGGGTCCAATGTCCCCTTCTGAAGTGAAGTAGTTGTTCAGTTTTGGTGTCACAGGTGTTGGATGGATCAGAAGTGCCAGCAAATCCATGTTACTGCAGTTCTGATCAGGAAGAGGGATGGACTACAGGAGCAATGAGAATGATAAACCCAGCCCATTAGCTTTACCATCCAAGGCAAGAATGTCTCTCTTCCAGGCTTGCATATAAAAAATTGCTTCATTATTTTGACCAATTCATAATGGTTATTCAACTTTCAACACATGAGACACTTCTTCCCATATTTGTTAGTGCTTTATCTCTGTTCTGTTTTCAGTATAAAAGAGACAATGGTAAATAATTTCCATAGAACCTGGCTTAGCCCCATTTCTCTCTATGACTTTTCCACCTAATTTCAAGGTTCTGTTATTTTCTGTAATGCTGTAATATGATCTTCATGGTTCTTGCAAGCTTTAGGAGAGAGTAAATTATATGAGAATTTCCTGAGCACTCTCCAGTTTTGTCTCACATTCAAATCACCACACACATCCATAGGAAAGAGAAAGAAACAGGTCATGGTGTTCCTTCCCTCAGCATACTAATTTAACTCCTCCAAAATGAGTGGGAATAGCTCTCCTTCAGCACAGAGGGAAATTAATACACATCCTGGCATCTGATTGTGATGCTGAGACTCCTCATCTGTCTACAGTCCTGTTGACTTTAAGGTCAGGTTGAAGGAGTAGGATGTATCTTTGCACTAATAGAAAGCTGGTTGACCTTCCTGCAAAAAAAATAAAAAAAGAAACCTGTTTTTAAATGATGGAGGTTTATATAGACACACAGATAATACAAAGATACTTAGAAAATAATTTCTATTTTTTATGCCCAAGAGAAAACAGGCATCACTGCACCCCAGAATGCAAAGCAACAGGGTCAAAAGAGGGAAATTTCTGTCTTCGTTCATATCTAAAGTCCTTCAGGATCCTTCTGTTGTTTGTGAGCTCTCTGTGACTGTCACGCATTCAATGGGTCACTCAATAAACATCAAGTCAAGCCCTTTTCCAGCCTGCCGAATCTTTTCTGCCCACCAGGCTGATCCCCAAAGTGTCCCCTCACATCCATCCCAGCCCTGCCTGGATTCCTGTTTCAGAAAAGACTCTCCAGCTAAGTTACAAGCCAGATAATTAACTACGTGGCAAAACATGAAAACCACTCTTTTGCTTCCTAATAGGGACTCATAATAACTACGTTGGATTTTTTCCTTTTATATTTATCAAGGTGTCATTTAATTGTCGTCAACATCCAAGAGACAAAAAAAGGCCCCTAAACTCAAACTGACAGGAAATTCTGGGGGTTTTAGGTACTCTGTAGTAATGATTCATGCATTTACAGCTGGGATAATGATAGTTTAATACCTTGATCATATTGCATTTTACATAATTTTACATAATTGTTCATAAGGGCTACAATTATTGCAACTGTGAAGTGTAAAACTACAGGAAGAGAATGAAAAAGCCAACTCAAATTAATATGTTTAGCCTGATTTTCTTGTACTAATTACCACTGGGAAAACACATATTTTAACCTAGCAATGTTTGAATGTTTTTGTACCGCAGTGCTGCCACAAATGAAACAGTAGAAAAAATACAGTTGAGGCTTAACCCCAGCTGGCAGCTCAGCCCCATGCAGTGGGGTTGGGGAGAGAATCAGAAGTGTGGAAGGGAGGAAATGAGGCAGAGACAGTTTAATAGGCAAAGCAAAAGATGTGCACACATGCAAAGCAAAACAGGGAATCCCTTCTCCGCTTCCTGTGGGCAGGCAGGCTCAGGCATCTCCAGGAAAGCTGAGCTCTATCTGACATAACAGCGACTTGGGAAGACAAATGCCATCACTCTGAAAGTCCCCCCTTTCCTTCTTGTCCCCCCAGCGTTGTATCCTGAGCATGACACCACACAGTCTGGGATATCCCTTGGGTCAGCTGGGGTAAGCTGTGTCCCCTCCCAGCTTCCCATGCACCCCCAGCCTCCTGAAGGTGAGGGTGAAGGGCAGAAAAGGTCTTGGTTCTGTGTAAGCCCTGCTCAGCCCTAACAAAACATCCCTGAATTATCAACACTGCTTCCAGCACAGATCCAAAACACAGCCCCACACCAGCTACTATGGAGTAAATTAGCTCTACTCCAGACAAAACCAGCACAACAGTGATTGCCATCCCAAGTGACAAATTACCAAGCGCTGTTAAACGTGCTCACAGGGCCATGGAGGTGTTCTGGCTTCTTGAAATATTTCTAGCAAAGCGAGAGTGGTTATGAGTGATTTAAAGTACAGATAGTGCTCACCTGTTTGGTTTTTAAACGTGTTATTTCTGCTCTCTGCCATACCACACAGCACTCTGGCTGTCAGTGCCGTGAGGAATGTGATGGGTTTGTGTTATTTTTACCATTTTCTCATTGCTCTAATTGTTCCCCAGTGTTTCTGAGGAAAAGCAATGTTCACTTGGAGGAAAAGAGGCAAAACCCGCTCATTTGGAACACCAAAGTGGGTCTGAGGAAGGAGAAGCTGGGAAAGCCGCTACTTCGGTAGATGCAAATTTCTGTGCAGAAAATCATCCCCGTGCTGGGCTTCCCTGTGTGCTGGTTTGCAGGCACACACACACACAGACTCCCACTGCAGGGAGGCACCTGGAACCACAGCTGCCCACTATGTGCACCAGCACCAAAACTCTCACAAAATAGCCTGGCCAAGAAATCCTACAGAAGCAGCAAACAGTGGCAGGAGGCTGAGAGTATGGAAAGATGGGCTCAAGGGATGGGGCTAGCAGAGATCTAAAGGTGGGTTCACATTGATATGCCAACCTCCACGCTGAAGGCATTGAAATGCAGGCACATGTTTGCCTCTAATTGTTTGGGGGAGAGCTGTTGGGAGCACTGACTTTTTAAATTGCCTGCGCTAGATCCGTCAGAGCTTGACCGCCAGAGCTGTCATCCCCATTTAGAGTTGTGGAAAGCCCACCAGACTAAGGTAGAAACAGGTCTTGGGCATGGTCTTCACCCTGTGCAATGAATGGATTTTGCCCAGAAAGCTGCAATACTATGGAATGCATCAAGGGCACACAAACTGTGCTTCAGATGGTTTCCATTTAGAAGGAACAAGGCAGGAGCAGAGACAGGCTTCTGGTGCACAGAAAACCACTTGTGTGCTGCCTTTGTAGCTTGTTGGAGCAGTCTTTAGGTGCAGTCTTGTAGTTCAAAAAGACCCTCTGGCTTGTTGTTGGGTGGACCAGGACACAGGTTTACATGCCCCACCTAAATTGTTTCTGAGGTGTGGGAAAACATTGCCTTCTCTGCATCATTTCCTCTGTGAGCTCAGGAGCAGGGTGAGATCAAGTACTGTGGGCACTGAGTTGCCCTCTTCATAGGGAAAGATTTTCTCCCAGATCTACGCAGACCTGTTGGTACATTTCTGTTCTCCATTGGCTCCTGCAGGAGTGGGAGGGCGGAACATGAATAAACTGTGAGTGTGGAACAGAAAGGCCACCATGGCAATCGAGTCTGCACTGGGGTTTGAGCAAGGAGTTCATTTTCTCAACAATATCTTGAGTTTAAAATCCTTCAGGATGGATTATAACAAAATTTTCTCAGTCCAGTATCTTCAGGGGCCCTAATGACCATCAAAGCAAAGACTTCGTGGTGGCACTTCTCCAAATCAGCTGTGTTATCTTGGAGTTAGCGGACCTCCTCTTTTCTGATTTCCCATCCCTCAAAGGCAAACAGTAACGCGCTGTCAGCACAGCACTTGGACTTCTCAGGACCTGCTGTTCTGGCGGATCAGAAATAGATTTCTGTGCCCCTCTTATGTCAGTCTTCAGTCTCTAGAGACTGACCTGCACAGGTTTAAATTATCTCGTTCAGACAGTGTATAAAAATTAAAGTAATCAGCTCGTGTGTGATGGTCGCTGCGCTCGGTGGTCCCTCAGCCAGGCTGGAGCTGAGATTGCTCTGGCTGGGAAGGGCTCAGGTCTCTGGGTCCCCTTGTGGAGGGCTGGGATGGACATAAGATCTTGGCTGAGGCTCAGAGGAGACCTGGAGCTTCCTGCAGGACACACCGGGGGTGGGATCTGCATTCAGCCTCCCCCTGTGTTTCCCTCCTCACCTCCCCACCCTCAGGATGATTGCTGACAGTGTTTTCCATTTGACTGACAGTGACATTCCTCTGCATTGAAGTCCTTTTTGCTCTGTCAGAGGGTGGTTAAGGCAGGAGAGAAACCCCATCATCCCTGTCTAAAGTGGGACACTCCCTGTGTGTCCCCTGTGCATGTGTTGACTATGGGAGGGTCACAAAGCACAGGAGACACTCCTGAGCACGCTGGCACTCCTCCATGGCACAGAGGGTTGGCAAACAGCAATACTAGGTCAGGTCTCGAAGACAACATAACTGCATTCTCTGCATGTCACCAAAGCTTTCAATTCATCCCTCTGCGGGATCAGCGCTTGTTTTATTCAGTGAGACGGTTCCTCTGAGCTATCAGAATGACAGGAAGCAACCAGGGTGAGGAAAGCATCTGGTGCCCAATTTGAAAAATGCTACACTTAATTTCATTTATTAATTTGGTCTTGTGGTTTGCAGCGTTTGTTGGCTGTCCCTGTGTCCTGAGATTTCTTCCTGCTTGTGAGAAGATCCTGCCTAGGAGTGAGCACCCACCTTTCCCTGCTTCACGAGCTCAGCCTGCCCTGCAGGGCTCTATATGGGGAAGATTAGCACAAACTGCTTGATGGTGCTGCAAATTTCCCTATTAGCAGCGTGTGTGGCTGGCAGTGCTGCGCTGTACTCCTTAGTTACACGTAAAGTTCTTCTGAAGCAAGAAGACAAAGGCAATATTCTCTGTCGTCATTCTCAGTTATTTCAAAATTGCTACCCACAGCAGAGCATCATCAGTCATTAGAGTCACATAGAGGAGCATTATATTCACTTTGTGGTCTCCCAGCTCCATCGCCAAGGACATCACAGCCACAATGAGACATAATCAGCATGCTGTTGCCAGTTTCAAGACATTGTAATTTAGCAAAAAAAATTTCCTGTGTTTGGAGCCCTCTGAAGTTGGAAGGAGCTGCTCTGAATTCCTCTGCATCCCTCTTATCAGGCTGGGTGTGGGTGGCGTGGAGGGAGCAGGAAGGCGTGAGGCCCCTCGTTCAGATGCCGCTGTGACGCCCGGGAATTGCAGGGCACCTGTGCTGCAGGATATCAGGCATGGCTGATACCACAGGGGACAGCAGGAGGGAGCTGAGGAAAAGCCTCAACCTAGAATGACCTTGCTGTTGTGAACTTTTAACTTGTTCTTCTCCCTGTTGCGGCTCTGAAAAAAAAAAGCTACTACACACAAAAATACTCTTTTGCACAGAAGTTTTTGGGGGGAGGCTTCGAATGACACAAATGTGAGACAGCTGATCTGATCTCCCAGGTTTTTCCAGATGGCATTTAGCTGTTCTGATCTTCATTCCTGACTGGTGATGGCTTGATGGGCAGCATCGAGCAAATCCCACTCCTCTGTGCCTCACTTTTACTGTGCAGTATTGTATTTACCCAGGATTTGGTGAGCTAAGGAGGTTTTGAAAAGCTCTTTTAAGAGCTGGGGAGCATTTGACCACTAACTGCACACTGGAATTTCATTTGTAATGTATCTTACGGCAACATTTTTTAAGTTGCAACCATTTAAAAGCTGGTTTTTACTGCTGAAAATCTGCTAAGAGTGGGGCTCAAGAAATTCTCTACCCTGTCTAAAAGAAAATAAAAAGTGTGAATTTTCACAATCTGGAAGTGGGGCTGTTCCCAGCAACTTCCCTCTCTGCTCAGGAGAGAGATGATTCCCCACTGCTACAAAAACATTGCTTCCCCTGGTCCCCTTCCAGCCTGGCCAGGTTGGGTCGTTATCATTTTTGATTACCAGTACTTTGACTTTATTTACCCTGTGTGAAATGCTTATGAGCATTTGGCCATGCACTTAATGTACGGAACTCACTTTGGGGTCCTCTGCATGAAGGGACATAAACATAAACGCAGACAGATTTATTACTGTCTAATTTAATAAAAATGTCAGCAAATAAATGTACATTTGACAGGGGAATAAATATCAAATAGAAGCGGAGCAGACAGTGGAGTAGGTTGCAAGAAATTAACATGAAACGTTTTGGTTTGACAGCGACTATAAAACAAAATTGTACTTTGGAGACTCTGGGAGTCATTTAGCAGAGGTGGAATTGCTTCGCACCAGCCAGGCACGGGGAGCTGGGTTCAGGATGAGACCACATCACTACAGAGGGGAATGGTTTGTGATCTGTCACTTCCATTTGTAAACTGACATTTAATGCGAGGGCAGCGCGATGCTGCCTTGGTTGGCTTTCCGAGCAGGCTGCGGGCTGTGCCGGCACGTGGCTTAGCAGCAGCATGGCAGCCCGGGCCGGGGCCAGGAGGCTGCTCCTCCTGCCTGCCTCCTGGCCCTGCTTGGCCCCCTTGGCTTCGTGTATTTGTGCTTCAGGGTCAGGCAAGGAAAAGATGCAGTCTGTGTTTTGCACCCTGCCGCATGTCAGCCCGCGGAGAGACGGACCCAGGGTGAAATAGGAAGGAGAAGCTGCAGCGATCCTCTTGGTGCCCCACATGCTCACGTCTCTTGCATTTTAAATGTTTCCTGGCCACAGCCCTTTCCCTGTGTCTGGTGCCAGTTGCCTCCCAGGGCTTTCAGCAGCACAGCAGCAGAGCCAGTGTCCTGCTCTGCTCCTCCCAGCCCCACAGCCGAGCGAGCTCACCAGCTCCTGAGCTCCTTACCTGGAGGGAGCTGGAGTGCTCCAGCTGTGGGCCCCATTTCTGTGTCAGACAGACTTAAAGAGGGCTGTCCAAGGAGAATTTGAGGGCTCCCATGGATATCAGAGAGCAGATCCATAGCACAGCAGCTGACTGTGATGCTAATGGACTCCTCTGGTGCTCTCCATTGATTTCATCAAAAGGAAGAGTGTTAGGATGCTGTTCCTAAAGAAAGCACATAGCAATTTTTTTTTCTGTAGCAGTGAAATAACTGTTCAGGTGTCTTGCAATATTGTTTTCTTTTTTTTTCTTTTTCCTTTGTATTATTCCCTCTTTCCTTCGTCTTTTGGGCTTCGGTTTCTCACGAGGTTCCCAGGCAATTACTGAGGCTGTGGTTGCCACAAGAATTGTTCATTTCACTTTATTGCAGAAACGTACTCAAATCCTGGGAGTGGTTTTGTTTTAATGGCCCAGTCGATACATGGTGCTTTTTCCACCTCAAGCATTACAAAGAGATTTTAAAAGCATACTTGTTCATCTTGATGCTCCCGTTAAGTTTCTGAAATGCCTAATATATCCTATGTATTTCTTAACATTTCAGCACAAATCCAATATCCTGCTTTCACTGTAGGCATGGAACCATCACTCACCGTGCTGGGGATCATATCTCAATGTGTGGATGTAGAAATTCAAGTAAACCAGTTTGCACTGGGGCAAAAGTGCAGTGACTAATGGGAAGGAGCACGTGGGAGCAGAGTTCGCCTCATTGTAAGTGGAATAAAAGCTAAAAGTCTTCCATAGCACATGTTGGGGGGAGTGGAGAGTTGTGGAGTGGAAACTTTTGCTCCTAAAGTTCTGGAAGAATTGATGTGTGAAATTGCAAATCTGGTCGTAAGAGATTTTAATAAATCTATCAACTCAAGGGTGGCACTGTGTGACTGAAGAATAGCAAACACAGTGTCTGTATTTGAGAAAGGGAGAGTAATAGAGAGACCAGTGTGTACAGGCCTTTTAGTCTGGCATCAGCTCTACAGAATCAAAATTTCTGGACAAAATTATGTCCACTTTGCGATGAGGTGTGAAAAGGACACAGCTTACACCAGCAAAAGTATCGTCTGCATAGGTAAGGAGCTTTTAGCATCCTTGTTTCTTACAGCCATTTGTGGATTTCTATGCTTTAAAAATGTGAATTAAAACAGAGACATGCAGATGGGGGTATTAGAGAGATCAGGAGAATGGAGAGCCTGATTTATAAGAGAAGGCTAAAGGAGTGTGGCTTGTTGATGATAGGAAAATAAAGGCTTAGCAGGGTTATGATTACTGCCTGTAAAAACCTTAGGGAGAAAAAAGGACTATTTGCACTGGAGACCAATAAAATCACACTGGAAATCAAAATAAGTTTCCTAGCCATTAAGACAGGAAGGCTGGAACAGCCTTCTGGAAGGAATGACAACAAACAGCATCCCAACGACTTTCCAGCCACAGCTCAGTAAGTTTATGGAGAGGTAACATGATGTAGTACACATGATAGAAGGGACTGCACTTGGTGACCCCAGGGATGACTTCCAGTCTGTATAAATATGCAGGAACTCCATTTCAAAGTCCTCATTAAACTTTCTGGGTATTTCTTTTTCCTTATCTTCTTTTTAAAAAGGATTATCCTGTAATAAACAGGGTGGTGCCATCTGCCACAGTCTCTGGCACAGAAGGGAGGAGTTGCTGTTTTCATGTTAGTTAGCTGTATTGAGAGGGGTGCGGGGAGGATTTGGGGCTGCCTCCATCTGGCACTGGGGCTGATTGAAGGTGAGAGATGATCTCTTGAAACTCAGTGAAAAACGATGGGTAAGGCAGATAAAAGTTGTGAAGCGCCTTGAAAATACAGACCAAGCAGCTTAGGTTTGCTGTGGCCACTGAAGAGAGGTGAGAGGAGGGCTGTGTTAGAAGGGAAGGACATAGTCTGAAGGGAAGGTAAGAAAATTCTCTTTACAGCATTGTTCTCAGAGGATACAAGCAGGGCAAAATGGCAGTTTTCTGTGTTAGAGAGGAGAAAATTAGAGTTGATCTGTGGTAGAAGAGGATGAGACACACTGCTGTGACGGCAGAAGGATGGCCCTATTTCAGCAGAGGGAACTCCTGTGATGATGATACATTGATCTAGTGAGAGCACACAAGGCAGATCAAAAATGATGCCCAGGTTCCAAAGCTGGGAGAAACTGAAGTATTTCTCCAAGGCATTGGTCCGCTTCCAGCACTGACTGTTCAGGGGAGCAGATTAGCAGAAAAACCTGTCCTTTAAAGTATTTGAAGTGTGGTTGCTGCAGGCTCAGTTCCCACCTTCTGGGAGAGGAAGGTCTCCAGGAGGCTGGGCTCACTCCTGGGAATGTGCTGTTGGACCCCATCCTCTGGCACCGGGAAGGAAGACCTGGTCCTGACCATGGTGAGGCCAGTCTGAAATTCATGAGGAATTGAGAAAAGGTCAGAAGAAAAGGGTGAAATCTGAGTTTCTTTGTCTTGAGTTTGGTCCTTAGGGAGTTATATTTTCAGATGCTTCTCTCCAGGCATGAGAGTCAGAGATGTCTGCTTTGAATCACTCCAGCCTTGGTTCTTCCTCAGAATTAAAGACTCAGAGGAGATTCTGAACCGCCAAACTCCTCATTTCGTTTTTCACAAGTCTCTGATGCAGACTCCTCTTGTCTTCCCTGGTCAGGACTGTAAGATTTGGCTTTTGTAGCAGAGTTGTAATGAAAATTCCTATTGATAGTCATCCACATCCTGGGGTCCTTTCTTGTATTTCTCCTTTATTTTGAGAGGGTTTGTCTGTGATGCTGTTGATCCAAAATTAAGGGTGTGATGAAGTGGATGATTAAAATGGCACTGAAAGCTTTGTGCAGAGAAGCTCAGTCAGGCCTTCATTAGCTTAGCTTAAATCACTTCAGGCTACTTTGATTCTGAGCAAGTTCACAGAGGATTTTTGGATTAGTTTTCCCACATAAATTCAGGCAAGGCCTAAAAAAATCAGTAGTATACACAGTGTGACTTTAGGAAATGAGCTTTTAGAGCTCCTTCTAGGAGCCCTTCTAGAGAAAAGTACCTCTAGAGAGCTGAAATCCTGCAGGCATGAACTAGCAAAGGAGGTGACATGAGGGAGGCAATGGGAAACCACAGCCTTTCCTCCTCCTTCAGAGAAGCTTTCCCCTGAGCTGGCAGAGGCTCAGACTCACAAGGAGAAGGTGACAGTAAATTAAAACTAAAACTCTAGAGTATGGCCTGTGAGAAATATCAGTTTCAGTTTCTGAGCTGCTTGTGTTTCTGTCTGATAGTCCAGGTATTGCTCCTTTTCTCAGTTTCTCCAGGTGTAAAATGGGGTAAAAAATATTGATCTCATTAGGAAAGTGTTTTGATACCAGGCACTAGAGAAGTTCCAAGAGTTCATCCCATTAATGCTGCTGCTGTTATCAATCTGTGGTTCGCTTTACTGGAGTAATGACCCATTAATATTATTTTGTTGACTGTACAGATGATCTTTCAAAGCAGCAGTGAAATGTGCTATTAAGAGCTCCAGACAACTTACTGGCCTAATTTATAAGCAGATGCAACCAGTAATAAATAAGAGATTAAAATGAAGCAATGGTCGAGCAAGTTTTTACATAAAGAGCTCTAATCTCCTCTCGCTCTCTCCCCAGCCATCAGAACCTCTCACGCTCCAAGACACAGGTCTGTGGGTAAGGAAGTGGCTTCTGTTTCCATTATTCTGCATCAACTGCTCTTGCAAACACCAAATTTTTGTATGAAAATCAATCCCTCAAGCAAGGCCTCTGCTCATACATCCTGGAGATGTTGCTGGGGAGTTGGCTCAGGGGTATGTGCAGGTTTCCCATGTGGTGCAGCTTTGCTGGAGCTGCTGCAACTCCCAAGGTTGTTTCCCAGGGACCCCGAGGAACCAGCACAGCTCCCGTCTTCCAGGCTGCCACAAGCGAGACCAAGAGTGTTTTAAGCATGATGTCAAAATAGCTAATACAGATTTAAGAAACACTGTGATACACTTTACTACTCTCAGTAGGGAGAGTTTGATAGTAACCCTCCCTGCCCAGACACTGCTGAATGTTTCACTAGCTGAGAAACGCAAAGTCGGCTTTTCTAGCAGAGGCTGCAGAGGTGATGGGGGGTCTGTGATGTGGGGCAACGTTTATTCTGCCTCAGCACAATAGCTCAGTCAAAAATCTTCACCCAAATAAGCCCAATTAAAAAAAAAAAAAAACCTAACCCAAAGGAAGTGACAGTTACTGAAATCTGAAAGAAAGAAGAGAATATGCTATTAGTTCATGGAACACGTTCTTGTTTTATATCCAGCAGACTAATTAGACATCCATACCAATAAAAGAATAGCATAGTTCAAGTTACCATAATTCCTTGGCTTTTATTTACTTTCTTAAGAGATGAGGCAGAGGTGCACCAATTAAGGGTATCTCTTGCCACTTCTGAAACAGAAAGGAGTACAAAAAATAGACCATCCTGTTACAAGCTCCTCTGAAAAAGGTGGGATTTTGAAAGATAGACTCCCAATGGAAATTTCTCATGGATTTTCATTGTGCTAACTGTAACAGCTGCCCAGTTCCCAGTCCCGGGAACCTGAGGCCCCACTGTCCTGCCTGGTGTACCTGATGCTCCACACTAAGGATGGGTTAAGTTTCCAGTTACATATCATCATTATTTTCTTTCTGTCTCTCTCCTGGTTTTTTTTTTTTATTTGTAAACTTCAGAAGTCCAAGAGAGAACGTGCTGCTTTGCCTTCCCTGTTCCCTGCTGACTTCATTCCCCCGATCAAAGTGGGAATAAGTAGGGCTGGTTTGTTCAATAGAGAGGGTCTTACCCAGTCACACCTCTTTGTTTGCCGACATAATTGAGGAGAAGACAGCTTGGGGAATAGTGCTGCTTAATTGCTCTCACAGTCGCTGCAAGGCACTCGGTGGAGGGTTGGGCTAAATTGGGCCTACTGCGGATTTTTGAAAAGCCTTGGTAACAGAGGAGTCCAAAAAATCCCCACCTCAAGCCCTTACGTAACCAGCAAAGTAACCTTCACTGCAGCATGGTTTTTCCTGTGTAAAATTCCCTTGGATTAACCAGGAAAATGGTGCAGCTGCCCCACCCCCCCGCCATGGATCTCCGGCAGGCACGGAGAGAGAAGGGGTAGAATGGAGCATCTGGGTGTTACATCTCATCTATTAAAATGTTCAGCCTTTTAATAAAGTATATGTATGGTGGTAGAAGCTTCCTCCCTAATGAGTCCCGGAGTGCAGAAATCACTGCTTCTCAAAGGAAGACCAGGCTGTAACTCTCTTGATTTTAAATCAAAGGTTGGCTGTGACTCCTCAATCCTTTGCAGACCAGAAAAAGTCGGCAGAGCTGCTAATTAGAGCACTGGTTGCGGTTTTTTGGCTTGAAATCCTGAAATGAAGGGCAGGTCTGCTCTGTGTGTTTGACAATGATGAGACCTCAGATTCCTGGCGAAGGCTTTTAGAGGAAAGAAATGGAGAAGGGCTTCCCAGGGACAGACTTCCCTGGCCGTGGAGTGGACAAGCCTTCAACAACTCGGGGACGACACTGAGGGCAGTGCTGTCCTTGCCCTGGGGGATCACAGGCTGGAGACTGAGGACTGGACTCTAATTTTAATGATGCTCACACTGAACCTCTCCTGCTTTTAGAAACTGGTCTTTGCTCTGCAAAATTATTCTATTTTCTGCTACGATTAGGTAGGATTCAAACATAGTATTGATAAGTAGTCCTGCACTGAAGGGGAGAGGGAGATATTTTAGGTGACAATGGGGACAAAAGCCTCATTCTTTCCCTGTAATATTCATTAGAGTTTCTTTTGTTTACAAGACTGTCTTACTCCGTCAGAGGTATGGCAAATTGTCTCCTAAAGGAAGCAATGAATTCACTAGACATACACCTAAACCTTGACAATTATTGTCTCTTCCTATATATTTTTAAACCCTTGGATACTATTAATCACAGAGCTCAGGAAAAGCATATGACCTTCTCTGTATCAGTCTTAGAAAGATCTTGTGTATTAAGAAGCTGTCTGCCAACAAGAGAACTGCAAATAACTGAGCAACTCAGGTCCCCATGGTAAAGAGAGTTAGAGAAGCCACCAGGAACCCTGATTTATCTGGGTACAAGTGCCCACCTAAAGTTAAATATGTGGTTTTATGTGGTTTCCCTGAGACTCTCCACAGTTTGGTTCTCTGTGCCTTCTTTTGGGCCCTGCAAAGATAAAACTCTTACCAGCAAATGTGTGAACACGTCCTTCTCTCAGTCTTGTCTTACTCTGAAGCTGTTTCAAAGCTTGTCTTTCCTAGAAGTAAATCACAAATATCCCAGGTGGCAGAAGGCATTCCTAGTGCAAGGGGAATTAAGTATTGCAGGTTACTTGGTATTTTTGCCAATAACTTGGTGCCCTAAAGCCACTTTCAGGTTGCTGCTTCATCACAGCTCTGTGGGTTGGGGACTATTCTGTCCAGATCTACTTTGAAAAAAGATGTGCTGACAATACTACAATAAATAATGCTAACATTTAACATTTGGCACATCCTTGAATGCCTTCCTGCAGTAGATTGAAAAGCCTGACCAGTATTCAAATTATAATAGGAAACTATTCTAGTTCAAACTTACAGGAAATGGTTTTTTGAAGCTTCATATTGCTGGAACTTATCAAGCATATAGCTTCAAAGAGAGAGTAAGATGGAAGGTTGGGAGGGGATTTTTATTTGCCAGACTTTCTCCTTTATTTTGCTAGAAATGACAGCTGAGAGTAAACAGTGGCTCTCCTCAAATTTGAAAGGATGAGAGACATTTTAAAAAGGAAAATTTTCTCCCTGGCATGCTGCATAT
This sequence comes from Ifrita kowaldi, assembly GCA_013398055.1. Classification (NCBI taxonomy): domain Eukaryota; kingdom Metazoa; phylum Chordata; class Aves; order Passeriformes; family Cinclosomatidae; genus Ifrita; species Ifrita kowaldi. The sequence continues at coordinate 273,380 of VZRS01006245.1, forward strand.
ATGGCAGCAGTAGGAAAGAGTTAACAGGACAATAATGGGATGACTTTCCTGTTATGTCCTTATCCTTCAGATCTTAAAAGCCCTGACATAGTTAAGAAGTATTTTCTCATGAAAAAGAGGCTGTTAAAAAAGAAAAAAAACGCCAAAACAAACCAACAAATCACAACAGATTTAAGCTTTGTTTCTTTTGGCAGCAGTGTACAAGTCTCTCCTTTTCTATCTTGGAGGCTCTCCAAAAGTGTTTTAAACGTATCTTCAAGATGGCCTTCACTTTTACAGGTATTTTAATAATTGGGAGCAGGGAACCCACACTCAGTGTGGCTGCTTCTCTTCAGTTGCCCAGCAATCTATTTTTGGTTCAATGTCATAGAGCATCATTATTGATGATCTAGAAGAAAATATCCAAACTCTAAGACAAAAGTCACAGATGACAGAAAAACTGGCAAATTAGTAAATAATAAATCAGTTCTTCAGAGTGATCTGGATCCAATGAACAACCAGAGTCCTTTGAACAAGACAAAAAATATGAGGTCCAGGAACCAGGAAAATAGGTCATGCTTACTGGCTGAGGTGACTGTGTTTTTGAAATGATAAACACCTCAATGTGAGCTGCCTGCAGCAGCTGAAAAATTAAATAGGAACCTTGAATGTGTGAACTGGAGATGAATGAGCTCATGCAGATATTGCCATGATACAGAGAAGTAAAGGCAGACCGTTTTTGCAGTGCTATGTCACAAATTTAAAAATGGTTCTGAAAAAGAAAAATTACAAGAATGGTGTGTGTCCTAGAAGTCCTGGCTTACAGGATAAGAGTTCAGTTCATTGAATTCTTTGAGAGGAGTTGGGAGGTGTTTTGCAAGCACTAACGCTGAGGAAGACTCTGGGAGCAGGGGACCCTTGGACATCACAGAGAACGTCACAGCATGATCTGAGCCCAGCAACTGGAATGAGAAACACTGAGAATAGAAAAAAGGCAAATGGTTTTAATAATCAACAGCTTACCACAGGCCATGATGGATTTCCCAACATTCAATACATTTTTAGATGGGTTTGGGCATCTTTCTAAAACTTATAACAGCGTTCAGCCCAAAGTGGTCGGTTGCTCGGTACAGTCACTGCCTGGAGGTGCCTCTGTCCCCTCTGGAACTCATCTCACGCTGTAGACGCCCATCCACAGCGTCTCTCTCAGGCTACTCCTGCTCTCGAGCCAAAAGAAGGAAGCACATTTGTGTGTTTGCTCACCCTGGGGAAGAGAAGACAGAGCGGGGCAAGAAGCAGCTGCTACCCACGGGCAGCGGGAGCCTCCAGAGCCGGGCTGTGCCCGCAGCCTGCCCCAGACCTGCCCCAGGAGCCTCCAGAGCCGGGCTGTGCCCGCAGCCTGCCCCGGACCTGCCCCAGGAGCCTCCAGAGCCGGGCTGTGCCCGCAGCCTGCCCCGGACCTGCAGCGGGTGGGAAGCAGGCACACGCCCTGCCTGGCCATGGCCATCCTGCCTGCTGCCTCCCACCATCTGGAAACACTCAACTGTGTTCTTTTAGGCTAATGCAAAGCGCTTTACACCAGGCAATCAGCGATGGCAAGTAGATAAGTCCTTCCCTTTTGCAGTGGAGAGAGACTATTAGAAATACTCCTCCTGAAAGGAAGTGCCCTTTCAGAAACGTGCTTTGGATTTAGGGACTCAGCACAGTCCTTCATCTGTCAGCTTCCTCCCGCATTCTTCACATTTGATGGTTCACTGCTTTTAGATTTGCTTCTGCTTGGCTATCCATTCCTGTTCTCCTGTGACTAATATGTAGTTGTACGGTACCACTGAGAGCCTCTGCAAGGTGGTAGCACGGCATATATGGGACCCAGAGGAATTCTGGAACGACCTTTTTAAAAAAACAACAGCATAAAATAAATTAGAAAAGGGAAGCTGCTTTGGAGAAGGCTTGATGCTTAGAGCAGCAGCTGCAGTGAAGAGAAGTTAAATGTTTTAGAAGGTGCTTTTCCCCACCTGAGGCTGATGGAGAAACTCTTCTTGAGTCTCAGTATTTGCTCAGGTACCAATCTCTCATCTCTCCTCCTGCTCTCCAGTTCTTGTTTCATCTTCAAAACTAAAGCATTATGGTTGCATATTTAAAAATACTCAATATTTTAGAATTACCCTGTTGCTGCTGCCCAGTGATTGTGGCTGCTCAGGAGCTGACAGAGCAAACAGCAGAAGAGCTTCACGTGCAGGAGTGAGTGTCCAAACATCCTTCTGGGGCCAGGGAAGGGATGAGTGCCATGAACAATTCACCATCAAGCAGAATTAAGTGTCCACTACTGTAATTTTACTGTACGGCCACAAACTAAAAGACAGACCGAGCCAAGGGCTGCCAGTCCCTCTTTCTCCTCTCTCTTCTCTGATGTGCCCCCAGAAAAGCACAGACCCTTTGGGGTGCAGTGGTTACTACAGGAACAATCCCATGATGAATGTTTCTTTTACAAGAAAGCCTCATATCTAGCTGTAGCATGGATGAAGTGGATGAGGGGGATAGAAGGCTCTGCCACTTAGCATAAATCATTTGGGACAGAAATGTGGTGCTTAATATGTTTGTAAAGCACCTAGTGAGGTTCTGGGTAGTTCCTGTGCAGAGTGATAACTGCTCTTCTCTGTTTCATATTTATAATTCAGAAGAGTTAGCCCTTGAGTAAGTGTAAACTGCACTTCCATCATATTTCCATTTGGGTTATGAATATTTTACACACCTGCAGTCTCAAAAGCACATAATTGCAAAACCACACTCAGACTGGGACTGAATAAACACTGTTGCTGATTCTTAATGAGCCATTAATCAGATGTTTAACTACAGGTAATTCCCTTGAGACCTGATGTCCCAAGAAAAATCTGTATTCCCTCTAAGTCACAGAGAAGCAGATGACTCATGAACAGGAAATTGTGAGGTGCAGGCTGAATGAACAACGTTGGCTTCCCATGGCAACTCTTAATGGTGAAAGGTAACATTTTCAAAATTCTGTTTGGGCGTCTGAGTCTCACTGCCATGAGCCATGTGCTCTAGCAGCAGACAAGGACTTTGTAGGAGCTAAAGACTTTTGTTCCGGTTGTTGAAGGGTAAATTTGGGCCAGAGCTGTGAAGATGCTCTGCTTGCCTCCTGTCAGTCAGCGTTACCGGCTTTCCATGGCGAGGAGTAAGAGTGTGATTCTTCACACAGTGTGAAGTCCCCCTCTGGAATCCACTATCAAAGGAGGGTGTGTATCCCAGCTGCATTTTAACAAGGGATGGATAATTTTATGGCCACTCTTATTTGTAGCTTTGCATGGTAAATTAAGGATAATAAAAGGATAATAAAAGCAGGTATTTCAAAGTGTACAGCAAACTCTGCAGGAGTCAGGAAGGAAATTTCTTCCACCAGCAGTATTGTTGTTTGGCTAGACTGAAATGGAGATTTCTTTCATGGGGAAAATAAAAATTCTAAAATTTTGTTTAAGTCCAAATAAGCCCAGTGCTATATTTTGAGCATGAGTTGATGTGCTGAAAAATCATTGCTCTAAAGCACTGCAGTCTTCCACTAGAACAGCTCAACATGTTTGAGGGTTTTTTTGAAAAAAAGAAAAGAAAAAAAGGAAAAGGGAAAGGAAAGGAAAGGAAAGGAAAGGAAAGGAAAGGAAAGGAAAGGAAAGGAAAGGAAAGGAAAGGAAAGGAAAGGAAAGGAAAGGAAAGGAAAGGAAAGGAAAGGAAAGGAAAGGAAAGGTTAGGTTTTCCTAATTTTTAAACTTGTGTCAAAACGTGTCTGGTTTCATTCCCAGTTTCGCTGGCACTAAAATGTCATATTGTGCTACAACGGCTTGGTGAGTTACTGATGTTCATGACAGATCTGCTGTAAACAGCATTTTGTAAAGGACACGATGGCTTTAGGAGCTTATCCATTTCTCTTCGTACAACAGTCACACACTCCCGTATCAGCCAACCGATGAGTGTAGCTGTTCTCCTCTGAAGAGCAGGCACATGGAGGTGAAGCCAACCTACACATACCAGATATCAGAGGAGCTCCAGGTTATTAGCTACGGAGAACAAAAGGTTTTAGATGCTCTCTCCATCTGTTTCTCCCTCCTGTGCCAGACACATGGTGTAGCAGACCGTGTCTTCACAGACATTTTCCAGGTGGAAAATGTGCATACAAGAAGCGTCTGCATCAACTCCTATATCTCTTCCCCAAAGCACAAGCTCCTTCCATCACAGCTGAAGGAGCCATATCCCAACAGCAGACATCCATAAAGTCTCATTCATGCTTTTAATCCCTGGATAGTGCTCCCTCAAAGGATGCTCTGCTTAGCAGAGTAGTTATATAATAACTTGTTAATTAAATACTCATTGACACTCCCTGCCTGCCCTTTTTTTGTGCAAGACCCTGCTTGAGGGAACAGTGGATGTGTTTGCACTCACCTGCTTGCAGGGGATCCTGTATGGCTGCACCCTCTTCCTCAGAGACCAACATAGAGACTGAACTGGAGGTGGCTGTGGGAAGATTTTGGGCAGCAAGGCACTGCTCTGTTGTACAGCCACGTCCCAAAGTGCTCACAAGCCCAGGAAGGAAGAGATGGAGAGCATGCATGGACCTTCCTGAAGGGGTCTGCTTAGCAGCCAGCAGGAGAGCTGCCCTAACAAGCATGTCCCACCAATGTGGGTGCTAAAGAAACTTCAGATGACTAAAATATGCAGCATTCACTAATAGGAAGGTGCTATTCTGCATTCCTTCCCACGGGAAGTGTGGCTTGCTGTCAGCAGACTCTGGATGTGCTGCTGGGCAGAGTCAGTGGCTGCAGCACATGGCAGCGCTGTCCCACCCTCACAGCTGCAATCATCATCTCTGTTTTCCCTCTTGCCTGCTGCTGGGACAGCTCCCAGCAGCTTTCAGACCAGGCATCATCTCCTCCTGCTGCCGCTGAGGCGTCTTCTTGGTGTATGGGAAGGGGAACTGGAAGGTAAAGGGGAGGTAAAAGGTAGCAGATGACACCAATTAGTGAAAGAGGCACTTTCAGACTTGCTTTTGTAGGCAGAAGCATTGGCAAAACCACCTCTGTGATTCAGTAGCACCTGCGTGGCCATTTCACATTCAAACAGGGGCGAGGTGCTCTGAGAATCTAATGAGAGCAATGTAAAAGTCTTGTTAGGCTGCTCTCGATAAAACAGCACTTGTCATACAAACGAGAGGGTATATCATTCATCATTGCTGGCTTCACCTGCCAAAACAGAGCTATAAGTTTTCTTTTTTCCATCCACAAATCTTGAAGTTCACTATGATCTGTCTAGACGATTTCTCTCTGGGAAAAAAAAAAAATAGTGTTTTGAATTTAGTAAATAATCCTCAGGAATATTTACAGGAGATACATAAATGCCAGCACCTCCTCTAAAGATATAGTTCAGTGTCTTAAAATCAACATATGCACACTGGGTGACTGGCTGTGAATATTCTCCCTAAACAAAAACCCAGCCAGGCAGGCCAGCAGGCAGCTATGCAAATGCTGAAGAGCAATGATCTGCCTTCATTGCAGGCTTAATTTATGAACTAGATTTATTAGGTCTTTTTATTGAATGAGTTACTGCGTATCCTACTTCTTCCTGTGTCAATAGCTGTGTCCAGGGAGAAAAAAAAAAGAAAGGCAAAGGACCCAAAGCCTGGCACCACTTTGCACGTGCAAACTCAGCATTTGTGAATAACGGCATGAAACTGGTTCCACTTTCTGTTTTGTACCCAGAAGAAAAGAGACCAAAGTGGGCACTGCAGCTGAGAGGGAAACCCTCTCCCAGGGCATCCTCAGCAGAGCTTGGCACGGCTCTCTTCCTCATGGCAGCTCAGCCATGGGAGATGCTCCAGGCTCCTGCCCAACACCCAGCGTTCTCCACTGCCTCCCAGGGCTCAGGAACACAGCATGAGGAGCTGGAATGGTGCTCTTCAGAATGGTCTGAGGTAGAAGCAGAAATAAAAAGCAGCAGGAAAAAAATTGTATTGTGCACATCTTGAGCTTCAGGTTATTGTCCCCTGCTGTATGCTGGGTGCTGCTGGTAGCCTTTGCAGAATTGCTTGGAGGACACAGCTGAGTGTCCTTCACCTGCAGCTCTGCAGTCCCATAAAAAGATCCAGTTCTTGGAGACTCTGATTGCATATAATTACTTTTTTCCTTTCTAAATTGCAGTTTAGAGATTCCCCCAGCTTCTGTGCCTGACAGTTGAGGAGAATGATCTAAATTCTAAAATCAAATTACAGAGAAATAATAGACCTAAAACCACCTTAATGTATAATGAGTATAATGTTAACACATATCCAAGAAATATTCCTAGCATTGTTAGATCAAACATAATAAATTTAAGTTATGGACCACTGAAATCACAGCAATTCAGCATCTTGTCCTTGCAACACAAAACAAGAGACACTGAGATATTAGTCCTGAACTTCAAATCCTCTCCAAAGCTGTATCTATTATTGTTCAGGTTTTTGTCTGCACTCTTCTTTTTTTTTTTGATATCTATTTATTTTTTCTGCTAAAACACAGATGTTTGTCCTGTATTGTATTCATATGAACCAGCCAGATAAGCATTCAGCTGCTCTGTGCATATAAGTACAATCATTTTGCATGTAAGGAAAGGAAAAAACCAGCCCCTGTCTGCTGAAATAGCAAAAAAAAAAAAAAGACTGTGTGTGAACAAGCACTCAGTGATAGACGCCTTATCTCTGAGATTGATCTCAGAGATTTTGGCCCTTTAGCGTGAGATTGATGTGGAACAGTTTTCAGTTTTGACATTGTGTTGGACTCATCAGAGATGTTGCCATCTTTGCAAGGAGGGAAAGCTGGTGTCTGGCTCAGCAGGCAGCAAAGCAAAGCAGCAGAGACTCGGGGAGGTCTGATGTGTCTTCCTCACGGCACAGCCACTCGGGATTTCTCTGTGCAATACCTCCTCTTGATCATATGTTGCCTTTCCCTCAAACGCCTCTGTGCCACATTTGCTCTTCTTGATCGTTTTTGGGTCCAGCTCCAAATGATATTTATTTGCCTTTAATTTCAAGGGTGTTCAGAGAGGTGCAGGGAGTCCTCAAATACTTGTGGAATACTCAGGGAATCGGATAGGTGACAGTGTAGGCTCTGCACACGCACAACAGGGGACGCAGAGCAAAAGTCTGGGCTAACCTAACGTGGGGATTTAAGTAGTTTAATTTTGAACTAATTAAAAAAAAATGGAATTAGATCTTTATGCTCCCAATTCTGCCTAAATGAACAATAGAATCAAATTCCTTTAGACCATGCGTGCTGTGATCCCAAATATTTAAATAGAGTTGAAGTGCCAGTGAGGGCAGAGCCTGCCCACGTAAAGCTCTGGTGATCCTCAAGTGCCCACGGAGGGGAACTCAAGGCATCTCTTATATGGGCACAGAATAGAACAGAATCAAGGCCTTTGTGTTCAGTAATTTTGATGTACTAATGCATTCAGCTCTCAATCACCTAAGCATCAAAGCAATTAAGCTTTGGTTTTCAGCAGCGCATCTTAATTGTGCAGTCTTCTCTGCAGAGGATAGATGATCAGGCTCACATGGCAGTGCAGAGCTCAGGACAGGGATATCCATCTCCCACTCAGCTCCTGCCTCTTGGTTCTCCTTGCAGAGACAGTGGTTGGTGCTCAGGGACATGTACCCTCGACCTGTTTCCTCTCCAGTGTCATTGATCCCATTACTGGTACTGTCTGACCTTGAAACACCCTTTATTTTTTATTTTTAAGTAGATTAGGAAGAAAGCTTCTTGGAGGGCTTAAAAGAGTGTATGCTAAAGATGATTTCTGCAACCTGATATGGATTACCATAGTTACTCTGTCTGAGCATGGCAGCTTTCCAACTCCTCTGCCAGGAATGATCTAAAAGCTTTTCTTTTATTGTGTCTTGAGGTGAGAGTCTGGCTTTAAAAAGCTTTCAGAATTCTAATTCTTTCCTCCAGTTTGTTGGCAGGGGGAGTCCAGGGCCGCTCTGTCTGATGTCTGATATCACTGATAACCTACAAACGACGCATTCGGGATCTCTGATTGTGCATGTCCAATCACTTTGTTAATTGAGGGAGATGCAGCTCATGGCATCCCCATTATCTCTGCAATCTCTTATTCCTCCAGCCTCTTTCCAGGCATACTGTTTAGGCTTTGTGGCACTCCCTCTTCTTCATGGAACATGTGCATTTGCTGGGCCTGATCTGCAGTTAGCAAGAGCAGCAGAATGTAAAGGGCAGTCTCTTGAGTCTTGTTATCTTCTTATGCACAGTAATAGCACAGTCTGCATGCCATTCATGATTTTTATTTAATAGAGTTTCCTGGTGTGTATTTTAGGATTCATTTAAAAATACATCAGTGATGAGCAGGGTAGGAAGAAGAAACTGAGCCAAAAATTCTCTCTAAACCCAGACCAATAACTGTCTTCTCCTGCCTGCAGCTGACATTTAGGAGTATTCTTAAATCACTTTAAGTGATTTTTAAAAATCACTTCCAAAAAAAGGAGTCTGAGGGAGAGACTATGGGTGGTTTGCCTGATGCCAGCACGAGTAGGGTGAAGAAACTGGGTCCTAAGTTAATGTTGAATTAATGTTGATAAGTGATTAGAGGGAAACTGGAAGTGGCAGACTGTGTGTGGAACATCTCAGCATTGCTTATGGCACTATTTTAATGATGAAAAAATCCAGGTTACTATATATAGTGCTAATTTATTCCTTGGAATTTTAACTGGGGCTCTTTCAGGATTCCAAGGACTGTGGCATGGACCACCCTGCTGACCACGCCTGGGCAGGGAGCACTTTAGCACTTTTTCTATTTTATGTCTCTATTTGGCAGGTCCAAGATTGGGACAGACCCATTTCTCCCAGTCTCAAATTAATTCTTTATCCATGAGACTATTCTTTATCCTGCTGTACTGTCTGGAAATGATAAATTATTGCTGTAGATAACAAATACTTTCTTCTACTTCCTCCCCACTGCTTAGCCCTTGTTCACAGTGCTGTCCTTCCTGACTTCAATAGTTGGGTTAAAGCCTGTGCAAAAACCCAAGTCATAGTGAAATGTCAGCACACAAAACCAGTCCAAAATGCCCGGATTGCTGATACAGACACGCTGCACATTCATCCATCTCCCTCCTGAAATCAATAAGGCTCTCAGCAGAGCCTTCTAAGGGGTCCCAGCAGAGCCTTCACTGTAAGTTTTCTGCTCTGATCCGTGGTTTTGGCCAAACATCCTGAGGTGCTGCCTGTGCTGCTGCCGAGGCTGCTCAGGGCAGGGGATGCCAGGGCTGGTTCAGCCCATCAGGTCCAGCAAGCCCAGCACAGGAGATTTATTAAATGCCATGAATATTTAAAACGAGCAAAAAGCAAGCTCTTGGGCGTCCTGCTTTTCCAAATTGTGAGAGCTGTGACCAAATACAGACACAGGTAGTTTACATAATTAAAATTAAGCTTTCTTTTCCATTTTCCTCCTCTTCCTTTTCCAGCAGCACCCCATTTAATGCCTGTGGCAAGATTCATCACCTGGAGGCTGTTTTTTATGAGATTCGACAAAGATCATTCAGGAGTCAATATTTTGCCAAAAACTAAGTGGTAAGTCTAGTGACTTGCATATAATTACTCCTTTTCTTTTATGTCTTCCTTTTTTCCCCCTCCTCTTTTCATTGGGGCTTTGAGTTACTGACAGCAGAGCAAATGAGCTATGCTCAGGAGGTATAAAGGCTTCAGGTTTGTACTTTGCTCGCTGCCTCAGCTTCATTTTGCATGATTTCTGAATAACAGCAGGAGCACGGAGAAGCCGTCATGTCTTTATGTACAAAACTCACAGCTCTCCACTGAATTCCTTGAGGTTTCCTCATTGTTTGATGAGGAAGGCAACAGTGGTTCCAGCAGGACAAAATGAACTGGTTTAAAGGAGCAGGGTATGGAACGGACAAGGGGGCTGAGGCTCTCAGATACCTTTAGGCTCCTTCAGAAAACCTGGGTTAAACAGAAAGAGGTGGATTTTGGTACAAAGTAATTTTTGCCTTTGTGAATGGACCTTACATAGAAATCAGCATAAAAATCCTCTTGGCAGCTGGCTCCTGTGCTAAATATGATCACCCTTCAGCCCATAAAACTATGGCTCTAGCTTTGTACCATTGTAGTTAAAAGAGTGGATTTATCTGGGGCCCTAAATCAGAAGCTCATGTGCAGCAGTGGCTGTGTGCTGCCAGGCCCGTGCACAAATGCCCCAAGTCACAATTGTTCTGTTCTGGTAAAGCTGCTCCTGAGATTCTGCAAAGAAATTTATATTGAAGATTTTTGGGTTTGTTTGTCTGATTGCCTGACGAGTACTAATGAGGCTTTTTAAGCAGGGCAGATGTGAAGGAGTGCTAAAAGGAACTGGATACTGTGACCCTGGGTCAGGCATCTGGTCCCATCAAAGCCCAATTTACCTGTGAAACCTTCCAAAAGGGAGCAAATTCAGTCCAGTCTCTCTGGAAGCAAAGAGCTGCCTTGTGACTGAGCTAATGCTCACAGGGTGGTATGAAATGTGTCTCTATTGATTTCAAAGAGAAGGCTGTTATGAGGAAGCATTTCCTAAGACTCAAGGTTGGTTAGTTCGCAATCATTTTGTGTTAAATAATTCAGAAGCCGATGCAAAAGTAAATTAGTAAGTAGTCCAAACAACATGGTTTTGTGGCAAACTTTATCAAAGAGACCTAATTTTTACTCTCTGATTATATTACAAGTCTGGTTGACAAAAATTATCGTACAAATTTAGTGCATTTAGACTTTGTGAGGTGTTTGACTTGGCAGTGAATGGCGTGCTGATTAAACATTAGCACCATTCAGTAACACTAGAATATGCATTAAATGGATAATGAAGTGCCTGGCAGAGCTCAGGGGGTTGCTGTCGATGGGGAATCAGGACTAAATGGACGTGTGGTTTCTGGGGCACATTAGGGTTAAGTAACAAAGCTCTCTGTTGTTTGTATCAATGGTCTACAGCAAAACACAAAATGAAAACCTTTTGGAAAGCACTAAAATCTAGAGAATGGTAGGCAGTGAAGACGAAAGGAGGCTGGCACTGGGGAAGGTGAACTTTTTGGTAAAGGGAATGAGAAATCCATCAGGCCCCATATTGGTCTGTGCAAGGGCGCAGCTCTGCGGGCTGGAGCACAGGGAGCACTCATGGGATGAAGGGAGCAGTGATCCAAGAAACCTCTGCACATCGATCCTGCCACGATGACCTGACAAAGGGAATTTATATGGCCTTTAAATATATAAACAAGGGAGTACTGAATAACAGGAAAAGAAGTAATTTTACTTTTATTGCAGCGCCGCTAAAACCAGGTCTCAAGTAGCAAAATATTGCGTTAAAACTTTGTAAGGATATGAAAAAGTTGGCAAGTGGGTAAGAAAGAAGGGCTAAAATTATTTGAGGGTATGAGGAAATGTTTTACAATAGGAGACCTGAAAGGTTCAGTGTGTTTCATGGACCAAAAAATGGTCTGAGGTGACTTTTTTTTTTCTGTGTATGAGTCTGTTCTGGGAAGAAAATAACTCTGTCCTAAAAGGAGAGAAAAATAAAAGAAGTGCCCATATCTGAAAGCTGAAACAGGTATTAAATGAGGTGTGGGCTTGGTGAGGGGCTTTTGGGGTTTGTTTTATTTTAATTGCAAAGTGATTTTAGTCATTAGAGCACATAATCAAGAGAATAAAATAAGAGAATTCTTTGCTTTTTGGTGGCTCCAGAGTAAGACTCGCTGCTATTCGCCACTATTGACTTTTTGGGGACTCACAGCTCTGTTCGATTAGAAATAGCTGGGTAAAATACACTGGTCTGTTATAAGGTCAAAAGAAGACTTAATGAGTCTTCCTGGTCTTCAGCTTGTTGACACCATAACTGGGGATGAACGCAGTGATATTAAAAACGGCTTCACCCGATCTCCAAAGGAAAAGCTCTCCCAGCCTTATCAGCTTCCTCGTGTGCGACAGTTGTTGTTCATACATTTTTAATGTTTTAATCTGGAAAGCTCATTGACATTTTGTTCCGAAACACACGGTGCTGCTCCACAAAAGAGGACATTTGTTCCTGCAGCTGCACCATCTGGGCAGGCGAGCAACAGGGCTGCCCCGGAGTGCTCTGCCCTGCCCTGCAGAGGATTGCCAGGATTCCTCAGGTGCTGGAATTGCTCCATTGCCATCCACATGGCTTGTATTGAGCTAATATCGAGGCTGTCTTGGGTGGCTCCAGCACGGCTGTGACTCAGCTCTCTGCTCAGAAGGATCAGCAGCAACAGGCAATGGTTTGCAAACCTGATTCCAGCATCAAGCCTTAAAGATCTGGAGGCAAAAGGAACGACTACAGTTACGAAATGTGTCAAGAAGTGTTTCCCATCAGGAAGCAGTGGATGAACTGACCACAGCTTGGCCCAGCTGTGTCTGTATCTTACCCACAGGTAAGATACCCAGGCTTTGTGTCTGATATTAAAGCTGACCTTGTGCTGATCCTGTGCTCAGGAGTGAATATTTTTGTGAAAAGAAGAAAAAAAAAAAAAGGAAAACCAAAACAAAAACCCCAAACAAACCAACAAACTTTTGGATACAAATCCTGCAGTGCTCTCACTCCCAAAGCCCTGCCAGGCAGGAATTGCTGCCTTTTCTCGTCCCCCAGGCACAGACCAGGCAAAGTTTTGTCTTAGATTGACCCAGCTCCAGCCTCAGCGTAGGGGATTTGTTACAGATTTCCCCTTGTTCCACTGCTGCAGTGGCTTACCCATTTCTAGCAACTAAACCTCAAATGCATCCACATGTCACGTCGCTGGCAGCGGCACAAGGCGCTCCAAGGCCAGTGCCTCTAAGCACTGGGGAGGACGGAGTGGTGCACAGAAGCCTCTAAATTCCAAAGCAGAACTATAAAGAGCTGTAATTGTACCCAGAGTAACTTCCCTGCTATAATTCTCAGCAGGAAAACAATTACATTGCAGCAGTATAACCAGACAGACACGCTGTAAATACAAAACATCCTTTGGAAATATATGCTCCACATTCTAAATACATTTAGAATTAAGGCAAACAACTCTTCCAATCGGGATTCAAGGCAGACAAGCTGAGGGGTTTGGGATTTTTTTTCCCCCTTATGCTTCTACTTTTTGGTTTAGCAGACAGATAAAGGTGCTGTGTTAGTTGATATGTGGATGGCACGCTCAGGCTGTCATTGGAGAAATGGCAGGGGAGAGCTCACCCTCCTGCTCAGCCCCTCACTCTCCCCACTGCAGCTGGCTACTTCTGTCCTCCTGAGATGAAGACAAGTGAGAAGGTGGAGGTTTGGTTGGTTTTTGGCACCAGAGAGGACAAAGCCGGAAGCACAAAGCCAGATCTGCTGCCAGTGCTGGGATGCAGCAGCTCTGCTGAGCTCCAAGGCTCAGCTGGTTCAATGCCCTCAGCGTGCTCTGGTCACTAGGGGAGGATAGAGGATCGCAGAGCCTGTGGGTCATGGACACGCTCCTGATGAAAATGGGAATGCTGCAGGACCTGTTTGCCTGAGATCCTGCTGCTTCTGCTACAGCAGAACCCGGAGAAGCAGTTGGATACAGAAAGGAAAGGACACGTGGCTTGCTTTCTTTATATCTTTATTTGATGGGCAAGACCCAGGGTTGATATTTGGGGCACGTTGTCTTTCCCCAAACATTCAGGATTTGATTGATGGTCGTTTTTAAGTGGTAAGATGTTGATCTGCCAGAGGTTATTTTAAATCACTGGGCTTGAAATATATTTCTGAACTCTGTTTAGAGAGCCTAAAACATACATAAATGCAATGTTTTAGTATCTTCATTCATCCTTTGAGGGGTTTTATGCAGCATATGTTCCTACACTGCTCAAAAAAAGTAAAATTTGGCCATTTGCTGCTGCCTAGTCCAGCCCCTCTTGGAGAAGGGTAACTTGGCAGGCTGTGAGAGTTTTTTAGTTTCTACCATCCCTCACCCAGTTCAACAGGAGAAGGAGATGGGGTGGGGGGAAGCAAGATCCTAAAGAAATGTGTTTGAAAATCTACACAGTTCTCTCGGAACAGAGATACCTTCTTTAGATGTATTTTAAAACCATTCTCCTGCAGTACGCTCAGCATGATGGTTTGATAAACCTACAGGAAGTTTTTCACTGGATACTTCGGGAGGGAAGATACAAGTTTATGTGGTGATATCAGTCAGGGTATGGCTTGCAATGCTTCATGCTGATTCTGGGTGTGACTGTTATTCAAGTTATTGTGAGATATTGCAACACCTTCTATAAGTGCCCACCCTATTTCCACCGGTGTCAGTGGACATTCTAGCATTGCCTTTAATAAGAGGGACTCTGCTGCCGCATTTAAGGACAGTAGGGTGAGTTGAGGTTAGGAATGGTGTGTACCCACCACAAATGGAAGTACTGCCCAAGGCAGGAGATTAGCACAGTGCTCTTCTCCAAAGACAGGAACAACAAATAGTTCACATTTTGAAAAGAATAATAATAATAATACAGGAGAGAAAGAGAGGGGAGTAAGGAACAAAAGAGAGATCTTCCAGAGATCACAAAGCCAAACCTAGAAGCACTTTACTGTAGCTCTCAAAAGTTTAGAAGTGAAGCTCATAGCAATAAAATGCATGGCTCGAGGGCCAGAGCTAAATCAGGCTCCCAGCATGGAGCAGGGGCTGTCCTACAGACACGTTTGTCACTGCAAGAAATGGCTGTGAAACAAACGAAGGGGAACACAGCTGATGTTTAGCAGCCACTCTACAGCCACAAAGCTGCGTCTGCCTCCTGTCTGGAAGCTTATGTAGGGAACTCGTGGTAGGTTTCTCCGTGCTGGCAGCTCGTAAACCTGAGTTTTCCCTACATACGCCCCTTTTCCACGCTCATTCTCTCTTGCTGTAAGTAGGGAGGATAGGTTGAGGATGGAGCTTTAGAATTTGAATAATTGGATTTTTATTTTTGTTTTCAGTGAAAACACTGCATGGCAACCAGAGGAGGAGCTTCTAAAAGCACAATCACTCTGTGCACGTGCAAAAGTGCACACATGTACACACACAGGTATACACAGCACAAATAAAAACAAGCATAATTCTGCTGTGCGTTTCTAGAGCTTCTGGTCTGAAGCTGAACATGAATTTTCCTGTGTATTTGTCTTCTTTACACTGTCTTCATTGCAATGATTTGATTTGCTTAGAGCAACAAACAACACATGGGGTAGGGAGGGAAATAAGCAATTGTCTTTATGTTTTGCCTATATATATACCATTAGCTCCACACAAAACATGACTCACCAGCAGCAGGTGTCCTGCTGTTATGTTCGGCAGATTAGTAATGATAGGGAGGGGGCTGCTCTCCCTATATGGCATCCCAGAGGGAACCTAAAAATAGCTCAGACTTACAGCAAAGTAAAAGTATTTGTGGGCTTTGAACGAAGTCTGCTTCTGAAGGTAAGAATCAGAGCTGATCTGTTTAATCTGCCATTCCTTCTTTTTTTTCTTTTTTTTTTTTTTTTTAAATTCCTGAGTGAAGCTTGCCTTGGGAGCTGATTGGCAAATGTTATCTGGCACAAGACTGGGAGTTTGGAGTTCTAAACAGTCGCCTTCCGTGTTTATGGAAACAGGGTGGGGACTGACTAGTTAGAAATTAGCGTAACAGCATTTGCAGTCGAAGCAGAGGCAACAGAGGAATGTGTCTCTGTTAGAAATAGTTTTTTTCCCTCTCTTTTTCTCTCTCTCTCAGTTGTTAGAGAATCTGAATGGCATATGAGCAATCCCAGCATGTGACTCTGCTCCGAGGAGCAGGCGAGCTATTGCTGGTAGTTACTCCCACCACGAAACAAGTCCAGTAAGCGAAGTTGTCTGCAAAGTTATTGTAGCAGCAGAATTCGAGAAGAGAGGAACTGTTTGTATTTCCAAGGTGTGTGCAAATCAGGGTGCTACGTGCACTCTGTGGGAGTGTGGCTGAGGAGATTTTTCAGCCTTGCTGCTACATGTGTGTGTGTCTCTATACTCAGGCATATTGATGAGCAGGCAGGTGCCCAAAAGGAAAATGCTGCTTTTCAGAGGAAAACTATGGAGGATAATTACGTGTATATTATATTTACACGTGCATTTCCACATCTGCATCTATGCATGGAGATCCTGAGCTGCAGGGCTGCAGAAAAGCCCCCCAGGCTTTGCACTGAGCCACTGCCTGCGTGGCTTTGTGCAGCACAGAAATGGAGCTGTAAGGGCTGAGTCGCACTGCTGAAAAATGAGGTACAAGGGCTGCTCGTTACACCAGAATAACCTCACGGGCCGTGATGGATTTCCCCTGACTTTTTCGAGTGGCATCACCAGTATTGATAACGAGCAACTTGGGTGTTGTGGAAAGGGGATAAAAATCCGACAGCCCTGCACAGGGAGTGTCTGAGGACAGCGCTGTGTGTCACACACGAGTGTGAGCATACGTGGGCATCTTCTCCAAGAGCTGCCATCCCCTGACTCTGAGCCCTCAGGGGATGAGGATTTTCTCTGTGTGTCTCCTTCTCTGCCCCCATTTAGTGCTGTTTTGGCAAATGAGTTCCAGAGGGATGAGCACGCCTGGGGGCCTGGCTGCGGTGTTGTGGCGTGGCGGTGGCACTTGGACCATCGTGGGGTCCCACTGCCTGAGCTCTTGCAGTAGGTGTTGGAGCTCACCAGAGTTATTCCCAGGATACCTGGGCTGTTCCTTGAGTCAGTGCTGATTCCTGGCTGGGCCAGTAGCTCCCTTGGCTGTTATGGGGAAGATGGCAGAAGCAATCTAATTTTAGCTCCTAATGTTGTGCCAGCTTCTCCTAAAATCAGCATCAATGGCAAAACCAACATTAATTTGAGTGGGAAAAGGACTGAACCCAAATGAATATACACTGGCCTTTGTAATTATCTTTATTAGCTGATAGGGAAGGAAGACTTTATTCACTCAGTGCATTTCTCTGGCTGCCTGGCTGTGCTCCAGTGATGCACCAGCCTGTGAGCAGACGGGCTGGGAGAGCGGGACGGGCGGGCTGTATTCCTGCATGGGGGGCTGTAATTCACTGTCATCCCCAAATGATTAAATCCTGCTTCTTTCAAACTGGCAGGTAATGGGGCAACACCCACAAATATGGTAGGTAGGATTTAGCTCCAGGTGCTTGTTGAAAAACTTTTCCTATTGAGTCCAAAGTTCAAAATCCTGATCCCTGTGAGGAGAGCACGTAAGGTTTAGTCAGTGTTAAACATTGCATTTTTAGACTGGTAAGAAGAGTGAAAAATTGAATAAAGGAGCTGAGAAGCACAACAGGACAGGTCAGCTCTGCTAAATGGTTGGGATGGACATAGACTAAAGAGAAATCCTACTTGGCAGCACAGAGAATCTGCTGGGGTTGGCAGTCTGAAACCTGTTCCACAGTAACTGTTTTCCTTTCCAGTAAACCAATGTACTGATGAGGAGAAACAGAAAAGATCCGTCTTGATGGAGCTCTGCAGGGCGTTTTACTACACTGCTTAGTTCAAATGGCCACAGTTGATATTCATGTGGTTTTCTCTGCTGAGCAAACTGGATATGACAGAAGACAATATAATTTAGGGCTTTTTTTTTCCCTTTCTGAAAATGAATTGCTACATGAGATTTCATAGCTCAAACTTGCATACTTACGGGGCATCCCAAAATCTCATTTCCATTTGCCAGCTCCTGTTTAGCACAGACTTAATTTTGCAACTTTTAAATAAATTCTCTTGACAAAATAATATTATGGCATATTGAAACAGAGCAGACATTTCAGTAGGAGCATGCTGAAAGCATCCTTCCTGAAAGCACACACCAGTGATCTCTCGGTGATAGCTCAATAAACAATTAAAGCCAAGTAGGCCCAAGATGCCACAGAAATGTAGTGTTGGTCCTGACCCTTCCATGGGTTCTCCAGTGCCCTTGGATCTCCCTGTTTGCTATCAGAGGGTGCACAAATGATTTGCATTGGAGACGTCTTTCTAGCTTGTTTATTCCTCTTAATTCTTCACAAGGACATCAAGATGCACGCTATGCCAGGCAAGCTCATAGGAAGGAGGCCACCACGGTGGATGCTGTCAGTAATCCTCCTGCAAAGGCTGTAGCAATTCCTTGGGCTGGTCTTTCGCTGGCCATCTGCTTAGCATTCCCTGGTGGTACTTGGGTTTGGATCTCCGGTTTGTTTGTCATTTCAGTCTCCCACTTTATTATTTCCAGAGCCAAGTGAACTGCTGCCAAAGCCAATGCAATGAGATTGCATTGTGAGCTTTGTGACATGGTATACTTTTCTTTTTATCTTGAAGCTTCAGCTCCTGGAATTAGTTGATTATGTTAGAATCCCAGCATTCATTTAAAAAAGGGGG
>VZRS01006245.1:294238-375192 GCA_013398055.1 Ifrita kowaldi
GAGTGCCACCACGGGCGGGCCGGCCGGCCGGCGCTGCCCGGCCCCGCGCTCGGACTTGGCGGAGTTTCGGGCTCTGGCCGGCGCTGCCCTTCGCGGGGGGACGCGGCCCTTCGGGTGCTCCCCGCGCCCCGGCGAGTCGCGGTCGCGGTGCTCCCCGCGCCTCCCTCCTTCGCATCCCTCCTTCGCATCGCTTCTTCGCCTCCCTCTCTCGCATCCCTCTCTCGCAGCGCGGTGGCTCCGTGTTGGCATTCCCGGAGGGAAAAGTGTCTCTTGGCAGCGGGCGGACGCTGCCCGGCCCTCCGGAAGGCTCGGCCGAGCTTTGCGGGGGATGCTCAGTGTCTGAGGGGGGGCGAGGCGCTCCTGGAAGTGACCCCCGGGCTGGGGCTGCCGCTGCGGGGCCGGCCGCAGCTGCCGGGCTGAATGCTAACAGCGGGCGTGTGGGGGGGCTGCGGAGAGGGGCTCCGGCACCTGCGAGCAGCAGGTGAAAACGGGCGCAAATCGGGCTGAATCGGGGAAAAGCTGCGGGGGATGCGGCGGGGGGGCGCGGGGNGGGGGACCGCGGGCCAACAGGTGCGTTGGCCGCGGCTGCTTTGGTGCCGGGAGGGTTTCCTCCACGCCGGGCGGGTCCCGTGGAGCCGCTGCCGGGAGTCGGTGCCGCGGGCGGGTCCCGGCAGCCTTGCCGGAGCCGCGGGGCTGAGCGCGGCTGCGGAGCGGGGCGGTGGGAGCCCTGCGGGATGCGGACTCGGAGGTGCGAGGTGCTGCTTTACAGGTGAGACTGGAGCTCCAGTGCTTCCTGCGTGGATTGGCGTTTTGCCCCCGTTGGGAAAATGTGTCCCGTAATGCAAACTTTCAAAGGAAAGTAAGGGATTTTCAATGGGATGCTCCTTTCCCCGGGTGTTGCCGAATTTCGCAGGGTTGTTGGTTGTTGACGATGCACTTTGTTTTCTGGTGGTCCTCTTAGGGAGTAGCTAATGTAGAAGATGCCTTTTGGTCTGCAGTGTTAAGAATGTTTGTTGAAATGTCTTTGCTTTAGCATTTGTGAATTTCAGGTATAAAATGTAATAGAAAAAAAAAAGTCTGGTATAAATATATATATCAGACTATGAAAGGGTATGAAGCCCATGGAGCTAAGTGCTTCCTCTTCAGTCAACTTTTAAAACAGCTTCTCCCTGGGCAGTAATTCACATTTTTCAAGGGGAGAAAGGATGGGTGAAATTGAATTGTTCAAATTAAGTCAAAATGAATTGCTTAATATTCAGAGGAGTTGATAAATGAACTATTAAATCAACACTTGCATAGCGTTTCAATGAAAAGAAAAATGAACAACTCTCCATTGTGTGCTGGGCAGAATAGGTCAGCCAGTGACGTTGCTACATCAGTGTGCTGAACGGAGTCCTCCTCCTGCTAACAGATGTGTTTGCTTGGTGACATTCCATAGGCATGGGAACGAGCTCCTGTGCCCCGTGTGATGAGGATCAGCACCTGCTGTAAATGACCCTAATCGTCCCAGCCTCATCTCGAAGGAGAGAAATCTTAGTTAGGTTTCATTTGGCATAAATTAACATAATTTTATTGACTTCTCGTGTTGATGTATATCTGTTGAGAATCCACTCGTATATTTCAAGCTATGTTTTTGTTTTGTTCCTCCCCCAAGGAAGAGCTATATTTTTGAATGCCAGTTTGAGGAAGAAATTATACTGATAAATGGAAAAATAAGGGTCATTATTTTCAAACAAGGCTGACAAGATTCCTTGTAGTAAAAGCTGTTTTCAGAGCATCACATCTCAGCAATACAGAATGTGAGCCTTGCTTCCAAAACCTTTTATTAGCATAGGTACAACTGTTGCAATAATCTTCTTGCCACAGAAAAATTACCTTTGTTTTTGCTCCTTGAAGTCCTTGAAATTCTTGTGTTGGAATGCACTCAGGATGTTGACTGTATCCTTATTGTGCCTTCTGGAAACTTCCAAGTCTTTGAAGAGTCATGGATGGTGTGCCCCTGATGTTTTTCAGTTGTACCTCTTTGCTTTTCAGGTAGCTTAGAATAGCTAATTTTGCTTAAAGCTTTTAAAACTGAAGAAGTGACAGCTCTACTGGTTTGTGCATGTAAACTGAGTATTACAAAGGGGAAATTATGGAGTGAGTTTTTTGTGGGTTTTTTTTTTAAGGCTCAGAGAAGCAGAATATCCAGGCTCCAGCTGAAGGTGGGATTGCAAATTGACTTAGGACTTCACAAAGCTCCCTGCCTACAGGTCATTTGGCCGAGAGAGAGAGCTGGTGTGCAGACCTTCAGACAGGCAGGGGCATTTATTCAGGTGTTTATAATTAAATAGAAATATGTTATGTAATGTGGTTTGTTGCTCTTTATTTTGGGTGATGTGTACAGACCCAATACTCCTGCACAGATCCTTTGGATCATAGGTTAATAGGAGTTGCTTGAATGTATGGGGAGCTTTTGTGATGAAGCAGATGGACAAGTAGGTGTGTTTTCCTCGTGGGAAAGGAGGTTCTGGATCTGGAAATGCCTTTAGATAGTGCCTGATGGTGGTGTGCATTTTTCAGATGTTTTGCTGTTCTTAAAGGCCAGGGTAGCTGCAGGTATTCTTGTGCACCAGTAATGTCTTGTTTGGTGTAGTTTTCATTTGCTTTTATTTGTCCTCAGAAATAAAACAAGTAAAGAAGTTTTTCTGAAAACCTATTGTGCCTTGTAAGGTTATCCTGCTGTTTCTGTTTCCTTGCTTCCTATTTTTCTCTGAAATCATAGTGTGTTTCTTTAGTTCTTTTGATAAAGACTTTAACTTGAGCTTACCATTGGAAAATGGTCACTCTATGCTGAGAGAGTGCTGGCATCTTACTGACTTATTTTGAGAATACTGGAGAAAAATACACAAGATTCACTTTCATTGATTAAATCCTCCAGGGCAATCTTCTAACACTGCAGTTCTCTAGGTGAAAGAATTAACTTTCTTCATTGTCTGCTCCCGCTTTTATTTCATTTGTGTGAATCCCAGGCTCTTTTACCAGTTTACATGAAACCCCTTAGGTGTGCTTGGAGTGGAAAGTATTTCAGTGTAAAAGCTCACACACGCTATCACTCTCTGAGTCCATTTGTCTCTGGCCACCACCAGGTGCCTCGATCCCGTCAGCCCCACACCAGTCACAGAGGATTTGCACCAGCCCACAGTTCCTTCACTGTGAAATGTTTCCTGAGTGACTGTAAAAAAAAATAATTAACAGCTACCTTGATGCTTCTCCAGAGGTTTGGGTGAGATAGCACTTTAGCTGCAGCTTAATGACAAACTTTGATTTATGAGGTAACTGAAAATGTATTGTTGGATGTGGAGTGAAAGCATAGGAGCTTTCTGCATTTCACCGGCAGCTTTTCCGGCATAACGTACAGCTAACAGCTCCTCTCTCATAGATTTTAATAACAGATTTCTGCTGAATATGCTTGGAGTAGTTTGAAAACATCTTAACTTTTTGGGGGGCAGTAGGTTACTAAACACCATAAAGAACTTTGCGATGTCTGCTTAGATAAACCTTGAAAAGTCTTAGGTTTTAGCTACTTTTTACATTCTCCCCCTGCCTGGGTTTAAAATGGATCCTATGGGAAGGCTGCTATTTTCTTCATTTTGGGGCCAAATGTTTAAAAGAAGCAGAAGGATGCTTTCCCCCACCCACTGATCAAGGGCTGGTATGACTCCTGTATCTGTGTGTTTTCCCGGTGAATTCTTTGCCTTCTTCCTCTCTACCTCCATCAGCTGCTCTCAGTAACAAGTCACGTCAGGTGAGCTGTATCTGACTTGTTTGGAAACGGTTCAAAAGGATCCCATTGACATTACCAGGCAAGGGGTCACGCTTGAAATCTTGCCATTCTGGTGTTAAGCTTTGTCTTTCATTTTCTTCACCCGCACCTTGATTTCTGACATATTTTTAGCTGCTGTTCTGCTGAATTTGGATAGAGCTAGTGAAAAGGGATGTGGTATTGGGTTGTTTTTCTTTTTTCTTTGTCTTTGAGAAATAGGGGATTTTATTTTTCACTGAAGATGGAGCCCTAAGGTGATTATCTGCTCCTCTGCTTAGCAAGGAAGGATTGTGGTTCCTCATGGAGGTGAAAACTTTCTAAAATCTCGTAGGATTGCCATTCAATTTAACCCTAGAATCTGATACAGATATTGGAGCTCTCTTATTTTTATTTTTTGATCTAATGATGCTTTTAAGATTGTGGTGCTGCCCAGAAAGCTCCCTGAATCTAATGCATTGCAAAGTGGTAAGCTGGTAGTATTGGGTTATGGTAATATACTTATTATTTCCCCTCTTGGTCCCAAGGGCACCGTAGGGTTTGTTGGGTTGTGTGCTGGACAATTACCATGAA
The DNA here is from genome assembly GCA_013398055.1 of Ifrita kowaldi. Taxonomy (NCBI): domain Eukaryota; kingdom Metazoa; phylum Chordata; class Aves; order Passeriformes; family Cinclosomatidae; genus Ifrita; species Ifrita kowaldi. The sequence goes on from VZRS01006245.1 coordinate 298,614, forward strand.
TGCAGAAGAGCAGTGCTGGGACCACATCCAGGGATGTGTTGCCCACTGCTGGGAGGAGCCAAGATTTGCTGTGATGGCCCCAGCAGATGAAATGCTGCTGTAGTGGCTTCACCTGTTCCTTGCATGGAAGCCATATGAGCAGTTAGTCTCATTTCTTCTTTGGCAGTGTGGCAGCAAGGGGAAACCATTTAAATAAAAAGCTTCCTGCCTTCTCCAGGGGTTTCCCTGGTCGGTCACCAGCTGAGGTTTTGGTTTCCCCAGGGCAGCAGATGCTTTCACCAGGAGCTGAGCCGTGGTGTCGGCAGCCCCATTCTGGTTCAGTTCACATCTCTGTGGGCAAGGAGGGAGCAGGAGGCTGAGCACATCTCTCTGCCTCTTTCTTACTTTTTTCTGCTGTTAGCCTGAGAAATAAAGTTTGTTCCTGTGTAATCCTGACACGACTGAAGAACCTCTTGCTGCAGGCAGCTCTGTCACTCTCTGTAGTGCTTGGATTGCTCAGCAGAGGGAGAAGAGACCATAATGCTGGAGGCACCCAGAAACAGCCAGAGCCACATTTCTCTGACAGCAGGGAGAAGAGTCCCAAAGCCTCCCTCCCTGCTTGATTTTTTTTTTTTCTTTTCCCTTCGTCTTTTGAGGCTCAGAGCTAAGCTGTGATTTTTCACCTCTTGATCAGAAGTAGCTGCCTCAATGTGTAGGTTAATGGACTCTTTCAGATGGCAGAGTGGGTGACTGTGATAGAAAAGATGAGTCCAAATCCAAGAAGCAGCATGCTCAAAAAATCTCATACATCCAAGCATTTCCTAAATATTCAGGAGCTTTCCTAAATATTTATGAAGAAATGTTGGAGTTGACCTTTAGTGACTGAAGCTTTACAACACATCCAGAGATAAACAAAACAAACCCAAACTCTTTGAATTAGTTGCAATTCAAGCAGCAAGTAAAGCCCATGACTCATCTCCAGGTCAGATTTTTAACTGTCGTAAATCAGTGCAGCTCTATTACTTTCCTAGGCACTGTGCCAGTGCTGCCACTGGCTGGAGGGCTGGCCTGCTATTTTTTTTTGGCGGGGGGGCAGATGAAGTTTGAGCAGAAGATTGTGAGATTGTGACAAAGTTGTGGGGTTTTGCTTGGTTGGTTTTATTTGGTTTTTTGTTTTTTTTTTTTTTGAGGATGGGAAAGGTATTTGTTTAAAGAACAAAACCTGTGTTTCAGGCTAACAGACAGCACTGCTCAGCAGAGATTTGCTCCCCTGTAGCATACTGTGAGGAAATCCAGGAGAACTAGACATTTGTTTTTTGTCAGAGATGTCGGTTTAATGTGATAAGAAAACAGCTGCTAAAGTGCTGCCAGATAAAAACAGGATGCTAAGCATGAAAGGGAAAAAAAAATACCAATGGGAAGTTCGTGCAATTTGATTGAACAAGTCAGTGTTGTGGACACCTGGCTCGTTCCCTGTCGAGGGTGATGTGGTCAGCTTTGGGGCTGTGCTCTTCAGAGCAGAGATATTAGTGCTCTTATAGTGCTTCAATCAATGAGGTGCCATTTACTGAGGGGTTTAGGAGGTGGAGCAGATTAAGCTGTTGGCCCTGGTAGGGGCAGCTGAAGTAGAGCGGGTTCCGAACTTTCCCCTGCGCGATCAAAGGGCACGACCTGACTCTGCACTGGGCACTTCCTAAATAAATGTGTTCTCTTAAAGCATGAGCCAAGAGTCCACAGAGGGTGATGATAAGGGCCTTAACTCTCTTTTAGACAGGGAAATGTGCCCCACAGGCAAATGTGGAATGTGCTATTAGGAAAGCAAAAGGAGCATTGTTGACAGGTGCTGGTGACCCAGGGAGGACAAGTCGGTGAAGGCTTTCCCATCCTCTGCACTGGAATTCAAACCAAGGCCAGCTCTGGGCTTATTTTCAACGTTCTTACCTTCCCTCCAAACCAGTTCTGAAGTGTTCCATCCCTGTTACTGACCAGGCTCCAGCCTTGGTTCCAGCCTAGCTCTGCCAGGCCCTACCTGCATGGGCTTCTTGTGCTCTGCTCGGGGCAGGCAGAGGGGTGGCCAGATGGAGCTGATGCTGTTTAACAGCCCAAGAAACACCTCTCTCCTGAGTTTGTCTGTGCTGGATAATGAGCTCTGTTTCACTCAGGACTGAGCTGCTGCTGTAGGGATCAGAGCGAAGCACAAATGAGGATGCAGCGCCGGGCACTTCCTACAGCCTCATTTCTACACAGCAAAGAGCTAATTAACTGAGAGCCTCTCTGAGCTGTTGGGCTGCTGCAGGCCTGGCTTCCTTTAGAAGAATCTTGTGCAGTTTGTCTTGCTCCAGTAACTTTTTGAAGTCTTTCAAAACGGTGCATTGCAGCAACGCCCCAGCTTTTACTCTGACTTTTAGGCTTTTGCAAGTGTGACGTCTGATAGTGGAGCCAGGCAGCAAAGCTTCAGCTGAAGGGAGAGTTGTTCATGTACAAAATGCATAGCACAGCCATGGCTTGGGGTATGAGAGCCTTTCCATGACTTACAAAATAACCTGCCAGTGTATCTGTTTATATTTGAAGTACAAAATCGTTTATGCAGAAAGCATAAACTTTTTTTTTGAGTGTCAGCATGGGCAGCCTCTCTCCTCTTGCAACTTATTTTATGGCTATAAATGGGATGTAAGTGGATTTTCTGCCTTGTACTGTCTGTCTGAAGGAGGATAAAATTCACTGTTGTTACTGCCATGCTCAGGTAAAACAGTAACCCTGAATTTTAGCAGTTTTACCATACCAAGTTCACAGGTACTGCAACTTTAAAATTTTATTTTTTAGTATACGTGACTTCTGGATGAAGTGACGCCAAAATAAACTTTAAAGCAAGAATTGTCCTTACTTAACCTACTACTTTTTTGTCAGTGAGACCACAGAAGAATCATAGCCCTTACAGGGTACAGCTCAGTTTTCTGTTTACACGTTGCTCCTGAAGAGCTGAATTATTTTGCAGTTTTTTCATAGAGCTTGCACTAGGGGTTTGCAGGAAGTTATAAGCTCTATTCCTGTTTTGGTATGGGCACTGGGAAATCCACTTTTATCTATTCCTGCTTACCAGGGTGCTGCAAAAGGCTTGCCTTGCAAGTACTGAAGCATGATTAATTTTTGGGGGGTAATGATGAAACTGCAGTGCTTTGATAGGTTGATTATTTTATGCTTTGCCAGAAATGGATACTTAAAAGGAGATACTAGATCTGAATGAGATATTCAAGAGCCAGTTACTCCTTTTTAGTTAGCTAATAGGGAACAGGCCAATCCTACTGCCACTGGTGTCAGTGAAAATACTGAGAGTCAAGTCAGGCATGCAGTAATTAATCACCTGCAGATGATGGTTTTTGAAGGTGTGAATAAAAGATTTTAAGTGTTGGTTGAATTGTTTGAAAAATAAATCTGTTAGATATTTTTCTTTTTTCTTCCCCTGTTTTCTTTGTTCCCCTTCTTTCTGTCTGACTTCAGCAGTGGATCTGTTTGCCTGCTGAGCAACAAGCACTTCTACATTCCTCTGCCCAGACTGGTGGGTCTCACAGATGTGGCCCTTATGCAGGCTGATGTTATACACCACTGCATGTTTAATTTCACTATTTGAAATTAACCTTGAAGGTGGGTATTTTGTTGGTTTAGGGAAAAAGCACCTACACACTGATCCCTGAGTGTTACAGAATTGAAGTTTTCTGGAAACAGGTATTTCCTGAAAGAGCTTTGTGAAGTCAGAGGTGAATGATTTTAAGTATCATGTTTAACAGTTGTCTTATTACTGATGTGGAGGATATTATAGTTATTATAGTTGAGTCAGTTTTTTAAAAATGGTGCACTTACAACTTCTCCATTGTTCTTATTTTCAACAGCACTGTTATGAACTGCCTTCACTGAAAAGTTGAAGGGGGATAGTGCCTGTGAGGCTAAACTGGTGTTTGTGGGAATAGTTGAAACTTTTGAAAAATAATACAAAACATGGAAGCTTGCTAAACAGCAGAAGTGTTTCTTACATGATTTTGTGAATTGATAGTTTCTATGTAGCAGTTTCCTCAGCATCAGAGTGTCCAGCAAGCCAGGATTTTCATTATTCTATTGTATTTTTGATTCATAGAGAAGAACAGGCATTAAGAGCTATGAGGAGATTCAAGAATTGGGTCAAAAATGATTTCTGCAAATTTTACATCCTGGGCAGTTGGTGGTTACTCATGAACATGGTGTGAAAAGCTGTGGTGGGGGTGGAAATTATGCTTTCAGAGAATGGCTCAAGAGATGAATGTGTTGTTGATGTAACAGAACAGCTGCCTCACGTGGCTGGCTCCATCCTTACCTATTGTTTTTCCAGGAAAAGGAGATAGGATTTTCAGGTGGGAAAAGGCTGTTTTATCATTAACGACACAAAACCCCTTGGTCTTCAGGTGCTTCTTGTGCTAAGCAAGAGTGTTCTTACAGGGATCAAAATACTTCTTTTTTGGCCCTTCTGTTTTCCTTCACTTTCAGGAAGCTTCTGATCTGCTTGAATTTGCCTTTTCACCCAGTATGGACCTGAATCTTTGGCCTAAAGCAGCATAAATTGTCTAATGGACCCAGAGTGCTCCAACCCAACCTGAACATATTATCTGGTATTTTTGATGTTCAGTGCTGTGCTTAGTACTCCCTGTGATACTCTTTATATACAAAAGTTGCTTCTTCCCTGAGCTTTTGGAGGAAAAAACCAGAATATGCAATTTTTCAGATGGAAATAGAAAACGCAGTGTTCAGCTAGCTCGAACCTGTCCTTTTTGGGATAGGAGATGGCTCTGGAGGGTGTTTTTTCTCTTCTAATTTATGAAGCAATTTGAATCTAATCTACTCCATAATTTCAAGCCTTGTACGACATTTCCCATTTGTTACCCTAATAAGACCAAAAGTAAAATTTTATAGCACATTGTGAGCTGAATGGTCAACGTCTTATTAAATATCTTTGCTTCCAGGGCAGATGGAAATGAGAGAAGTCTCTTGCAGATTGCAGCCCAATTAATACAATTTATCTAAACATGCTCTGGCTTATCCTGCTAACACTTCACAGGGAAGTAGAAATTGTCCTTTCTGTGTGTCCTACCTCATAAGAAAATAAGAACAATGCAGGTGGTCAGACAAAAATAGGCCAGCATCCTGTGTGTGGTATGGATCAGACCTGGGTGGACTGGCTCTTCTTCAAGCTGTAGAGTCCCAAGGTGCTTCTGCTTCTGATGCACTCTTAGCAAAGTAAAGCTTTTCACTGTTCAGAAATAATTTTGTTCTTCTGACCCATCACAGCTGTGTGTCTTCACATGATTTCTTTTAGAGATGACATAAGCAGAAATAGATGCCTTTTTAAAATGTAGATAAATCATGAATTTCTGACATAGTATTTTGTATTTCAGCCTTGATACCTTTCCCTAGAAGTTCCAAAATTATTTGCTTATTATTTTTGGGTTGCTGCTGAGCTGATGTTTCCAGAAAGCTGTCTGTAGTGACTACATCTCTTTTCTGTATTAGAGCAACTAATTCAGAGCCTGTCAGTCTGTGTGGACAGTATTACTCCTTTATTTCAGCGCAATATTTTGCATTTATTAACATTTAATTTATGCTGTCATTTTGCTGTCCAATCACAGCGTCTTGAGACTCTTCTGCAGCTTTCATGTCAGTTGTAATTTTGCCTACTCTTAATTGTTCTGTTTTCTCAGTGTAGTTTGGCATTTCATTACCTCCCTGCCCCTTTCTCAGACCAGTAATGGGTATTTGGACCATTACAGGTCTTAGCAGAGATGCTGAGGTGATGTGTTAACAGCCTCTCATCGTTGTGACAAATGATTTATTTTCTCCTTTATTTCCTTTTTTTTTTTTTTTTTTCAGTTGATGATCCATAAGATGCCCTTGTTTTCTATCCCATCACAGCCTACCTTTTTTTATGGCTCTTCCTTAAAAATACCTTGAGGCTCTTTGCTGAAAGGTTTGGGAAAAGCCCTGTGTATTGCATCCACCACCTGCATGTCCCTGCAGACCATATCCCCTTATTCCATGTGCTTGTTAACCCCTTCAGGGAATTCTAACAGATTTGTTGTGCATGACTGCTCTCTGCAAAATATCTGACTCTTTCCAGGTATATAATCCACACACTCATTCAATTCTTTATTACATTTTCTATCAATTCTTCTTGTATTGAAGTTAAACTCAGTTGTCTGTATCTCTGAACATTTGGCTTTTTCAAGAAATGTTCAGCTGTGGGAAGACAATGAAAGAAGCGGAGTATGTTTTGCGTGGTATTTTGTGGGTATTGTGTTTTTAGGAGGGTTCTGTCCCACTCTGAACTGTAAGGTTGCAGCTTTGTTCAGAGCTGTGGGGTCAGGATCAGGAATCATGGGAGCGATGTTTGGGCATCACTGACACATCGCCACGGCGTTATCACGTTACACTGCATGACGCTGCCAAATTTTACCATGAAAATTTTCAAAGCGGCGCCCTGGGGTTTACGAGATTGACTTTATCAATGGTAATAAGCTTTAATCTATTTATTGCAAGGAATAAATCAAACACTAGAACTAATGTTGACTGAAACCAAATGTTGTATTACAGTTTTAAGCCCTTCTTGTATATACAATTATCAAGACGTAAGGCTGTCTGCGTGCCCAGAAAAGGAACTTTAATTTCAAATTTTAAAGGTTGCAGAAATAAATTTACAAGTTGAGAAGATACTTTCGTTTTACGCTCTACGTCTGTGTTCATTGCTCTACAAAACCCTAACAGAATGCCATTACTGCAGGCTTCTGACGCCAGCATTTGTCACTAGCCTTGTATTGCAACTCTGTTTTAGAGAAAATTTAATGTTAGAAGCTTATCTATATTCCCAGCAGGAGAATTTGAAATATATATATGAAGTCTTGTAATGAAAAGCAGTGGGAGAAAGCTTACAGCCCTTGTAAATACCCACCATGGGAAGGGCTGGCTGGCATTCCAGAATCCTTTTTGTTTTGTGCTGTTGGTCTCTTCTGAAGCACCAGGTCATGGTGGGTACCTGTGATCTTATGTGCCAGGGCTAAGAGAGCTGTCAGTCCTCCCCAGTGTGGCAGCAGAAAGCATTTACTCACTAAATGGTCACCTTGTTCACCAAAGGCTGGGGAAAGTCTTGTCCAGGGGTTACAGGACTGTCAGGTGTAGATCAGCATGGTCTCCAAATTTTGTCTCATCAAGAATTTTCTCTCTGGTCCCCTATGATGACCTTACACTTAAAAGGGTCGTTTGTTGAAGAAGAATGTGCTATCCTCTTGATGATGAAACCTGGGCTACCTGTTTTGTGAGTGAGCAGGTTTTGAGGCTCGTGTAATAGCCTCAAAATCTTGTGATAAAATTGAAACAGCCAGTCAGTGGAGGACCTCAGCATAAAATTAAATGATAATTCCACTTAATTTTGTTGTTCTCCCTTCCATTCTATCTGGGATTTGCTATGCTTCACTTGCAGTTAAAAGTGAAAAAGCTTTTGTCATTCATGGAGCAGCTGTGCTCTCAGTCCTGAGCCATCTTAGGGTGGTGGCACCTGAAAGAAATAAAATTTCCACAGTTCCAGCCATTTGGTCCCAAGAAGGCAGAGCCCTGAGTGTGACAGTAGCTCGACATGTTCTTTGACGTTGCTCTTGGTGGCAGGAGTAGTTTACAGGTGCAGACTGTCTGCGTTGCTGCCCTTGTGCTGTGTCCCCAAAATTGAGAGGGGTGGCTCTGGTCGCCCCTTGCTGTGCTGGGTCTCTGTCTGTGCACCTCAAGCAGCCTGCTGGCATTGCTCCTTGGGTCTTGCAGAACCTGAAATTCAAGTCTAGGTTTACTCCAGATAGGTGGGGCTGCTCCATGGGGCATCTTTCCAATCACGTATGCCTTAATCTGGTGACAAGAAGAGATGATTTCTTTTTTCCTCCACACACTCCTCTCACTAAGTTGCTTGAGCAAAATCGTGTTTACACTCCTGTTTTCTCTCAGCACCTTAGAGGGAGTCATGGGTTTATTTTAAGAGGACTCCCAAAGACAGATGGAAAGAAAGTTAACAGAGGCAATTGTGGATCACAAGAAGTTCAGTTGAGCTCAAGATAGAGATGAACCTGCAATTGTCAGTGCACTATTTATGCCTCCAGCCAGCCAGTGTTGGCCTGCTCCATTTAATTTCAGAGCTAATTGCTTGTCCTTATGCTGTGTTTTATGATCACCCATACAGGTGACCACTGGTTTAATTGTCCCTTTGTACAGAGAGTGGAAGTACTATGGGCAGGTGGAAATAAGGCCTGAAGTGTGACTCATTCTTGAGTGAGGTGAGTTAGGAGCACGTTTCAGAGAAACAAGGCAGCTCACCTGCTTCTGAGAAGGTCTAGAGCTGCGTGGGGGCTGGGAGGAAATTCCTGCTGCTCCCTTCATGGAGACTGAAAGAGCCCACTTTGTGTTAGCAGGGTTACTTGTGCAGCCAGTTCATGGTGCTTGAGCCTGGCTGGTGCTGCAGTGACTTGGAAGGGTGACAGGTCCCAGAAGCATCAGCACCTCTGTGTGAAGAAACCCTCCAGCTTTCCTTCATCAGACTTGTGATGTCTTATGGAAAAATTTAAATGTTTCACCGGGGAGAAGCCACTGAACTAATTTTCATCATTGCAATGCCTTGATTTCCCACTTTGAAGTGTGCAGGGCTGATGGCCATATGTGTGTGAGCACTTGCTTGTGCCAGGCTGCCCTGCCCAGCTGTTGGCCAGTGCCCTGGCAGCTGCCTTGGCATGAGGTGTGTGGGATGTAAGCTGCTTTTTAAAGGTGCTGCATGAATATTCACTGTGTGCCAGCTGCTGGAAGGTGCCTTCGATCACATCTGATCTCGCTGGGTCTCACTGCTCTTGTGTAAATAAAAAATCGTTGCCTCAGGTTTTTTACACAGCAGGGCTGATATTGGCAGTGGTACCTTGTTAAAATGAAGGAGTGTCTGTCTCATTACAGATAATGTGAGCCCAAACTGCATCTTCTGCCTTTGTGACAACATACTGCACCAGATAAAAGTCCACTGAGAGTTAATGTGCAAGTTCAGAACTTTAATACTCAAGAACTGAGAGTGTTTGTTAGTTGGAGAGAGGTGAGAATTTTGTATTTCCTTTCTTTTTAATTGTACAGTAATGTAAGAGTTGTTTCAAAGGATAGACATGCCAAGGACAGAAACAAGGAATTATGAAATCTGATTGATGACTGTTTTTTACAATGTGATTTGCATCAATGTTCTCTGGTTTTGTTTCCACACATCCTGTCAGCATGAAGTTTGCTTTGTTCATGTTTATGGCAAATATGTATCTTTGTCTGTATTATTTTTAGAGGCTGAAATATCAAGTATATGAATATAGTGTGCTGCAGATAGTAAATGTATAATTTATGCTTGTGGATGGTTCAGGGTACCATGTACTTTTGTAACAGCATTGCCCTCTTCAAAAATGAGACAAAACTCTTGAGACTGTTGTCACTACAGTTAAGCAAGAATTAAAAGCAGTATTAAGTGTCTAAATCCCTGTAGCATTTACTGAAAGCAGCATGGCCGATAGCTGTAGACACATCCAAGTTCAGATATCTAATTTGGGAGTCTCAAGGCCTCATAGAGTCACCAGAGCTGCCACTGGGTGATTCAAAGCTCTGAATTTAGAGCCTGATTCTCTCCTCTTGACTATGTGAGGAATTGAGTTTCTTGACCTAATGTTTAAATTAGCTGTCTAGATTGAATTGATTCTCTACCTCTCCTCTCTGCTTGCCTTTTGCTGTTTCCTGATTCCTTTCTCTTGTTTTTAATTTTTTCTCTTTGAAAATTATCTAGTTAGTGATAACGGATATGGATAGTGGATTGAAGTGATGGAAGATATATCTGAGGAAACCGAGAATGGAAACACTTTCCTCATTATTGAAATATTGCATCTTGTTTCCATTTTGAGCCTTGGTAGGTCTGGCTTTGATTGTCAGACACTGGAACTCTGCTAGATGAGGGAGCCCTGTAGCAGGAGATGTGCTTTCCATGTGCAGGAACTAACTAGCTGTAATTAGGTTCTTTCTTCACCTTTTCACTCATAAATTAGATATCTTTAATTACTTTTTTTTTTCAGGCATTTCATTCTGGTTAATAACCAAGGATGGTAATACTATTAAGCTGTTCCAGGCTCAGTGTATTTTTATAAGCATTGTGCCAGTGCTCTGCATTAGTGGTGTTCCTAGAAAACATGGGAGAGGTGGGCTGAACTTTGGGTGTGGGGACACCACGGAACTCCCTGTAGTGTGATGGTTTGAGAGGAGGTGGAGGTTGGTGGACATCCAGTGTTGATGGTGCATTGAAGAGAAGTCCCCAGTGCTCTGGGGTCAGTGATTGCAAGAAGCCCCAAAGGGGAAAACAGAGCACTTACCACAGGGAAGGCAGCTGGAGGGAGGGAGGAAGGGTATCACAGTAGTTGCCTCTTAATTTTTGTCTTTTTTGTCTTGCTGGTCTCATTGAGACACTTCCTGGAGAGAAGAAAGAAGTGGAGAAAGCTAGGCGTTGATTTTTTTTTTCCAGGCTTTTTTTTGTCCTTCCACAAAAGCCAGAATTGTTTTTGCTGTGTATAACTGAGATTTAGTAATGCTGTTATTTTTGGTTTGCCAGCTGGAGAGACCCAGAAGGGAGTAGCTCCTCTGCCCCAGCCTACCTCTGCAGCCTGGGCTCTTTTCCCAAGGCAGGAATACTTTTCTGGTTATCCCATTCTCAGAAACAGCTGAGCTCTTCTTCTGTTCACAAAGACAAGAGTTCCTTTTCTGTCACACTCATTTATTTTGAGTAGAGACAGTGAAATCCCAATCTTCCTTTGTGTTTCCATCGGACTGGATGTCAGAACCATCATGTTCAGGGGAAGGAGGCTGAGATAAAGCAGCTCTGGGTTCCTGTGCCTGAATTCCCCCCTGCACTGTGCTCTGTCCTCTGTGGTGGAGACACAAGTGTGTGAGGAGGCAAAATCAAGATTCCTGAGCAGGCTGCAAACTGAGCAAACCATTTCTTAGTTTCCTGCCTTTTTGTTTCCTCCCCAAATAGTAAAAAGGCGTGGAACAAGCCATGTGGAAACTGATTTGCATTTCCATTAAAACCAGATAAAAACAGAAGTGAAAGTTAACATGCAGCTTTTTAGCGAAGCTGAGAGAATAACAGCACTGCCATTAGGATCACAGAAAAAAAGGTCAGCACACCAAAAATACTGGATGTCAAATCAATGAAAGTTATGCAGAAGATGACCAGTCCATCCTCTGGTTCACTTTCTGTTTGCATCCTGGCTCATGCAATTTTCAGGAGTTTATTTTAGCTGTTTGTGTGGGTTTTAATTTTTTTTTTGTTGCTTTTTAAACTCACCTAAGCCAGAAATACTGTGCATTCCCTTCAGTAAATTTTTGCTAAGCATGCTTGGTGTTTAGTGAATAATAATGATCAATAACAGAAAATTAAATCCAAGAGTTGTCTGTCTCTTTGTCTAATTAACCCTGAGAATTATCTCCCTGTGTTACAGCCCTCTCAAGCAGGATGAGTGAGGTGCCCAGGTAGCTTTAATAATAACATGCTACAAGCAGCTTAGAACATGTTTTGGTGGCTCTTTAGTATTTTGGATCAGTAATACTTTTTTGGCAGCATCGAATGTGGGGAATGCATAATCTTTCTGAGGAGCCAATTAAAATAATGACTTGGATGGCAAGTTCCTCTCCTTTTTCCTCCTGTGTATGGCTGTACCCTTCCCATCAAAGAAGTTGTATCTTAATTGGCAATCCCCCTGCATCTGCTCACTCTGTCACCCCCTACAGAGAGGCGCAGTGCTTAATTAAAAGGAGTTTGTGTTTGTTTATCTCTGGAATTTCACTTGTGCTTTTGTAGAGGTTTCAAAGGCAGATGCGTTTATAGAGACCCTGCTAAGGAATTAATCCTGTAATATTATTAGGTTAGGCTGAGTTCACAGGAGATGAGAAGAAGCCCCAAAGTTGCCAAACCTAGTATGGGTGTTGGAAAGGGACTCTCCAGAGGAGCCAGTCCTCCTGTGAGGGTGATAAAACCCCCGTGAAATGTGGTGGTTTTGCTGCACCATTCCTCCAGTGTGCTTCTCCTTCTGAAGGAGCGGCTGTTTCTGGAAGTGGCAAGGTAAATATGTCATCAGAGAAACTTTAATTGGTGGCTACTCAAATGAGCTTTACATAGGGGAATGTTTTCTAATCATGAAAAATACTGAAATCAGCAACTCACTTCTGCTAAACCTATAGTTTTATAACACTATCTCAGGCCCTTTGGAGTTATGTCTCGTCTTCAAGTCTCTAAATGAGTTGCAGAGGACTGCACACTTTTGTCATCAAGGTTTTTGTTAAAATTACCGCTGAAGTGCAGTGGGATCCCCTGAGACAAATGTGAAGCTCTTCACTTGGCTTCAGATACCAGTGGTCTGGAAAATACTGCTTTTCATTTTAAGAGAAAATGAGTTGAATGAGGTTCTTGGGAGCAGCGTTTTCCCCAATACCATGGCTTTTTTGCTACCTCATACCCTTCCTCTTGTTCTGCCCAAAGGAAGGCACATTGCCAGGGATCCACTGGCTGGACTTTGGGAACTGCTTAGAGAACACAGTCATCCTGCCAGGCTCTTGCTAGGACTGGACTGACCTTGAGCTGGGAAAGCTGCTCTGTTACCCACATCTTGCCCATCTCTTCTCAGGCCAGGTTCTGCTCAGGGGTTCAGCTTTTGCCATGCCAGACGTTCTATGGCTTCAGCCCTCTGTGAAGCTGAGGGGTGTTAGTATTTCACACCGCTTGGATTTAGAACGTGCTTAAAATCAGGTGATAAAATGTCTAATCATTCTGAATTGGGTTTCTTCCCCCTCTTTTTCTTCCCCCTGCCAGTTGCTTGTTTGCCAAGGCTGAAATAAAGGCAGTGATGGCACAGTTGTGACTGGTAGCAGTGGCACATACATATTTCATAAACTCATAAGGGACAACGTTGGAGTTTATCTTGCATGAAACAATGCTGACATCTCATGATCGGAGCCATGCTACATAGATGGGCAAGGAGTAGTCGTGCATAACTGTGACTGCTCTGGCATGGCTTGAAATGTGTGCAAAGTTAGAAATGTCATTTGAATAGAAAGCTGCAGAGTATTTGGGATTGACTCAGTGATGTCCTTTCACAATGACTTGCAGGGCACTTGGCACTAAAGCTGTGGTTTAGTCCCTTCTAGACTTTGGCAGTAATGGACCACGAGTACAGCACGCTCAAGGGGACAACAACAAAAAGAAATAGTGAAATTGAATTTATACTGGTGGTATGGGCCCGAAATAAAGCTGCTGGATAGATTAGTTAGAGTTGTAGTACTTAACTCTACCTCCACTGGTTCATTAAATACAATGAATCTAAGCAAAAAAGGTCGCTCTCCTGCTTTCCCTTAAGTTCAGGGGGATCTTGCTAAAGTGGTCCTATATTGAGCTCTCTGGTGTGTGGTAGGAGCAGGGATTGGAGCATAAAGTAGAAAGTATTTAGATATGATGTACTGTAAGCTGCATTTCTGCTCCCCTGAGCCAGAGAATTTAACTGCATGTCTAATGTAGTTAGTGCAGAGGCAAATCAGTCCCTTGCTGTGCTCACTTGGGTGGGGGAGGAGGAAGTCAGAAATCAAAACATGAATTGCCTGAAATTTTGGTGGTATTTTCAGTTTCATTTTTTTGTTTGTTTGATTCCTAAGAATTGGGGGGAGAGGGTGTAAAGAGAAGCTCTTCTGGAGTGGAAGTGCTATAAAAGGAATAGGAAACCACTGAACAAATGGATTTTCTGGTTGCTTTATGCACTCTGCTTTTCAGTTCCATTAGGACACATTAGACTCATGAAAGTGACCAGCGAAATTGTCTCGACAAAGATTTCTGCAAGGAGATGAAAATAAATAAGTTAGCAAAGAGTGACGGGGAAGACCCTACCAATTACCAGTTCTTCAACCTCCTTACTTTAATTTTCTTGTGAGCTAATATGATAGGAGGAGGAACACACCTTCATCGGAATGCTGCACAGGAGAACAGGGTTGCTATTAAAAGCCCAATAATGACTTGTATCGGTTTATGCAGATTTGCTCTGCTGGGTTACTCTGTGCCTGGCACTTGGCAAAGCACAGATAACATTTAAATCAGGCAGTAAGTGTAATTAAGTACTACCCTTCAGCGCATCTCTCCTTTTAAGACATTTTTATACACCGTGATTTAGAATATGACAATTGGGTGAGATTAAAGCAGCAAATTGTGCCTATAAAACAAGCCCTGAGAATAGCAAGGGACTGTAAAATTTTATAAAGGGGAATACAGCACATGCCTCCAATCCGATAAAACTTTTGTGAGCTGGGAGATTAACTGTGAAATACAAATAAGATGATACAGTATGCATAGCATTCAGATTGTAAATTACTTGTTATTGTAACAACTTATTCCTTCTACCCAGAAGATTTCTTGCATAACTTTTCCAGAAAATCTCGCCATGTGACTGTTTCATTAACTACTAGGAGGTGTGGAGAGAAGGTAGGAAGTCAGACAGCAGCGATGTCCCCGTAGGGAAAGCAGCAAATGGTGTAAATGTAGCACAAAAGCTCATCTGTGCTGAAACACGTGCAGTCAAGCTTGTGATTGGTTTCTTCCTCAGCTTCAGTGGAGTTGTATTTGCAAAAAAAAAAAAAAAAAAAAAATCCTTATTTCAAATCCTTAATAAGACCCATTGGAAGGTTTTCTTGAGGAACAAAAACGTTGTTTTATGTGAGAAGTCTAAAATGTTGTTTTCTGTGGGGCTTACCTGTGTTTGGCTGATTGGGTTCTGCTGCACTTCGAGTGCATCTGAACATCTTCATCAGCTTCACTTGGCACACCTGAAAGAAAAGGCTGTGAGCCTTTTAGAAACTTCTTACTTCATTTGTAGCTCTCAAACGTTGTGGGCCTCAAGTCACCTCGACACATCCCACCGAGGTTGTCACTGATAGGTGAAAGGCAGTGACTCCTGTGGTATCACTGGTCCCAGGGGCTTCTGCTATTCATCAACTGTTGTGTTATGGCATTGCCCTTCACAGTCTTATTGATCTCACATATTCTCCTTTTCTTTTCTGTTCACACGAATTCTCCCTCATTCAGTCTGGCAATGCTTTTTTTAGATTTTTAAAATTGATTTCTTAATTGCCCTTAATTGATAACTTCATTGTCCTTTATTAAGAGCCATAGAGCCTGAAGATAGTCAGCTTAAATGTCTAGTGAAGGCATGCAGAACCCAAAAGCCTGCTCGTTTCTTCCCAGCTGTATTAGCTGTAGAGAGAAATTGTGTTGCATTGAGCCCATTACATGTCAGTCACGTTAAAAGGAAGATTGTGCATGTGGAACAGGGAGGAAGATGATGGCTGGATTTCTTACTGTCTAATATTCTCTGGCCACCTTTGTTCTGCATAAAAGAACCCAAACAACTTTATGACACTTAGTTTTAATGATGTATTAAATAGTAAAACTGGAAGGAGAGGTTTGAATTATTCGGGAGGAGAGTATTACATTTCAGTAATAGGACAGTTGGGTTTTAAAGGCTGAGCATCACCGCATTACGAACAAAATATAAGGCCAAGCCACGGTCAAATAGCAGAGTGAGGAAGAAAATGGAGAAGAAATAAGTGGGAGCCTCTGGTAAAAATGCAGCTGCAGGGGCAGCAAAGCATTTTGGGGGCACATGTCATGCTCAGCCCTTGTTTTGATAGGGGGGATGTTTATATATGCGTGTTGCTTTTATGCTTGACTTCCTTTTGACTTTTGGATTTATTATTCAGTGCCATGTTTATGTTTGAGATTGTTTTGATATTGTTAGGGAGATGTCAATACTTCTGAATCAACATTAAAAACATTCTGGTTTATAGAAATGTTGACCTTTTCTTCTTGCTTGGTTTGAAAAGTCAGTTCAAAATGGCAGGGTTTTGTACAGAATGGAAATTCCCTTTTCTGTGTGAGGCAGATACAGCCAAAACAGGTGCTCTTGTCCCACCACTGGTCCCATCTTACATCATATTGTGTTTTCCTGGGGAAGATGGGAATTTGCTTCTCCAAATCTGTTGCTGCTGGATGTCCAAGAAGGTCCTGGGTGGGTTCACTGCTGCTGCTGCAGTTCCCTCAAATCACACCATCGGTGTCTTGCTGAATCAAACCAGAACAGTTAAAACATTTCAAAACATCTGTAGGAAGTCATTAGCATAGAAAAGACTTTTGCAAATGGAAGTCCCAAATGTTCTAGACAGTGTTCTGACAAGCTGTCAGTGAGCAGCATGTCTCCCCTGATCCCGGTGGGAAGGCAGCTGCCTCTCGCACCCCTGCACCACGGCTGCTGCAGGCAGAGCCCCGATGAACTCCAGGCTGGGTCTCAGTTCACACTGGATCTGATCCTTCTTGGCCTCCTAATTTGCCCAGCAGCTGAGTTCACAGCTCATTGAATAGGTGCTCCGGTAAGTTTTTCCCCATGCTGATGCCTTTTCCTGGTCTTAAAATCAAGAATCAAACACAGTTAGAAGGGAAAAAGATATTTTACCTTTGTATTTATTTCAAGGATCCTTAGCTGCACCACGTCCAGGTCGAATGCACCCCAATACACACCACAAAAGATCTGGTATATCATTATAGGTGTTACTAATTAGCATATCTATCAAAGATTCCGCAATGAGAGGCTTGAATGAGTCCCCCCTCCCCAAGGAACCTTCCCGTGGATGGTTCTATCTCAGTTTACAAAATGTGTCCTGGAGAGGACCTTGGTGTTTGGGGCATTCTGATCCCTAACTACAAAGCTTCTAAAATGTTGAGTCTCCTAGTTTAACAAACAAGTCCAAGGATGTAGGCTAGAAAAACCACTAAGAATACAGAAGCTGTAAAAAGGTGTAAAAGGGGTATAAAAGAAAAGGCAAAAAATCATCATGGCATCGGTGTGATGACATTGATACCGATTTTTGCCCATCCCTGTGTCCACACTTCTTTGCTTTTTGTTTGAGCATCATGAACGCACAGCCTTTCATTAGATGTGTTCTGATGGAAGCTTTTGGTGGTAATAAACTGGTCTTTGGGATTTTGCCTCTACCGTTCATATGTTTGTTGGTGCCTATGGTCTGTACCAGAGAATTACCCAGCCCATAGTGAACTTCAGGGTGAGCTGGACCACAACTGGAACTGCAATCTGAGAGTTGCCTGCGCTGACTTCTTTAACTGGGACCAGAATCCTGTAGTATTTAATTTTTTTCTCTATTTTTACCCAGGTTCTGCTGATACCTCTTGTTGCTTAATCTACCTTTCAGAAGCATCAGCTTGATTTTTTGCATAAGAGCTTATAGGGAGTTAGCACAGAAACTCGTGGCATATTTGTTCTATTTGGAATGCGAAGGGCCTCATCTCAAAATTTGATCTATAAGCTGTATTTGACTTATCTGTATACTTTAGTATTAAGATTTTTTTTCTTGTTTGAATTGGTTTATAATTGGTCTATTGGGATGGCCGTGCTTGTTGATTAAAAACCAAAAAGCGCAAAATAATGTATTTTCTTCTCAAAGTAATGCTTATCATTTTTTAAGTTTACTTTTAAAGCTCCTGAGAGTGAACAAAATGGGCAGAGGTTAAATAAAGTGAATTGCTCTGCTTTAACTTTGGGGAAAATGTGCAGAGTTAGGAATGCCAGTATTCCACCTCAGGTGGGGATTTGTAGGTCCAGCCCTGTTAACATTAATGGGTGTTAAGCAAGCAAATCCTCTGCTCATAGGTGGGGAAAATGGAGCTATTAATTGAAACTGCTGCTCAGCAATGCAAATGGTTATTTTCAGCTTTCCTGAGCAAGCATGTGAGCACTTCTGTGTTTGGGAATACTTTTTAATACTACTTGGCTGCGTTGCTGCTCTGATTGTGACTCCTGTTTGGGCTGAAGAGTTAAATTAAATGCATTTGGGGTGTCCTGTGTCAGCTGGGCCATACGAGGAGATACCACATTACTTATCCTGTACTACATCAGAGGAGCTTCTGAGTTGTGATTGAAACTCCACAGTGCTGATATGTGGGACTGCACCTCAAATAGCTTTTCCTGCTGCCCTGAAGCCACCCCCCCTCAAAGTATTTCATGGCTTCTTGAAGCAGTTGTGTTGCTTGAGGATAGACTTGGGAAGTGATGGTTCTGAAAAATGTCAGCGTGAAATTGTCTAGCATGGTCATTCCTTTACATATAGCAGTGTTTTGTCAGGGATTCTTGCTTAATTAAGTTAGATCAGGCATAACTATTATATTATTTTAAAAATTTAAGAGTATTAAGCCTAAAAATACCAATGGCTCAGGTGTTCTTTGGCTGAAAAGCCAACAGCTAATGTGATTTGTCGTTGTGAGCTGCACTTGTTTAATGCAAATTATTTTTGGTCTTTCATTCTCTGTAACACTGTAGGTTTTGGCGGGTTTTTGTCCTTTGAGATATTTCTGCATTAAATAACATATTCCATTAAAACTTGAATAGTTTGTGTAGCTTGCTTAATAGTTGAGCCCTGGATTAGGTAAATAGGTACAGGAAGTACACATGAGGCATGGTATAAAGTCAGAACTTAAGGAAAAAGTTATTCCATTTTGAGATCTATTATTGAAAGCTTCTGCATTAAACCTTTGTGCCCAGCCCAGACAAAAACTTTTCATGTTTGTGTTTTTGTTTGTTCATTTGTTTGTTTTTTTCCAAAGTATCATGTGATGGTGGAGATGAAGTTTTTTCTGAGTAATTCACTTTACTGTCTGCATTTCAGTGATAAAACCTCTATTCAGTGCTAGCTTGTGAGTCCCTTGAAGTCACCAATAAATCATTTCTGTTAAATATCTACTTTATTACTTAACGGTTGTGCTAAGACTAAATTCTGTAATCATATAAAAAACATATTATCTGTTTCTGGGAAGAACAATGGCAAAATGTGCTGCTGGATCTTCTCTTCAGGGCTCGATGCTGCTGTGAGGGACTGGATTTAGAGGAAGGAAAGGAAGCACAAATGAATATGGTATTTGCATCGTTAATAGTCTGCTTTTCTTTCTTACTAAATAAGACAAGTCAAATGTTAGTTGAGGTATGATGATATTATCGTGCATTACCTACCTACCGCTACAAATTAAAGTGATATTGTTGTTCTCTAATCTCTTTTGAAGAAGCTGTGTTTGGAAATATGGGTCATTAAAAGCCCAGAAAGTAATCCAACAACCCAGACAAGTGTTTTGGCACACTTGGGTTCCCTGGATTTTATTATCACTGGTTGTTACCTATCATATGAAGACAAAATGATTTTTACCTTGGAATCTCTGATGAACAAATCACGGACTAACTCAGCAGTGCTGGGTTAATGGCTGGACTCGATCATCTTAAGGGTTTTTTGCCACGTGAAGGATTCTGTATCTGTTTCTAATGAGTCCCTCTTTAAATGACTTTCCCATAAGATTGGAGGCAAACAGCAATAGGTCTGGAGAAGCATCTGGCCCACTATCTCATGTGCAGTTGTTCTGAAAAAAAATCCTTGTTATGTGCAAGCAAAGCATCAGCATCTTGTACCTTTTTACATTTGAACACCTTTATGCAGCCATGTCTGGGCAATGAGATTTGGGTGGAGAGAAGAAATAAAGTTATCTCAGAGAAGCCTTGGAACATGAGATGATGGAAGAGGCATTAGGTGTACTGGGAGAAAAAAACCACAGTGGAAGGTAATTTTGGCATTTACGGCAGTGCCATCAAACCTGCAGAAGGAAATTCCTTCTTGTGCTGTGTGCTTGCTCCTCAGGCTGTGCCTCTGAAGAGGCATCTGGCAGAGTGAGCATCATCTGGGTGTCTGTGCAGGTCTTACTGTGCCATCGAGAGTGAGCCACTAGCGTAGGACCAATATTGAAAGCCTCAGCAATGTGGATGGCTCAGATGGATTTCCTGCCTGGAGAAGTCTGAGAGAAGAGTGCAGCAGGTTATCTGTTTTGTCTCCAAGCCATACTTATTTCCTGTATGGAAGTGTATTTCCTAATCTTCAGCTGAAACATGGAGTAAAACTGCACCTACAGTTCGTTCAAAGTAAATGGTTATTTATTATCATTATCACTGCACCGGGGCTGAGTGGTCAACATTTCTGGGAAGTAACATTTGGTTAAAAGAACCCTCTCCTTGAATGTGTTGAAGACTGAGCCAGACTAGCAAAAGCCTTAGTGTGTCTGTACTTAATGCCAAATCAAACAGACCAAACTACTCCTTCTTCTCTTTGTCAGTGTTGCTATAAATTAAATGAGTCATTCTTGTCTAATCGTTGGTGCACACAGGGACCAGCTGTTCTTCCTCCTCATCCTAGTCACTTTACACATTTGATAGTGGTTCTTTCATGCTTTCCTGGTCTTCTCTTTTCTACACTGCTTGTTTGGTTATTTGTTTCATTTAACATGAACTAGCACGTTGGCATGTTTGGAGTGCTTCCTGCTGTGCTTTCCGTGGTTTGACCCTATCTGTTTAATGAGCAGTACATGAAACTGAGCACTGTGTACCATCCAAAGTTGCCTCAGTGCTTGGGAGATGTTTTGACATGAAGCATGGCTTAGATGACTCCTATGTAGTGTTTGTGGTAGTAGCACTTCAAAAAAAGTGCGATCCTAAGCACTGCAAAGAATTGGAGCTGTAGCAGTCCAAAGGCACAATATTGCACATTCTCTAGGCAGGAGAGGGTCTCCAGAAACTTAAATCTCAGGTGGGAGGTTGGGTATGTCTTTTAAATCCAAGTACCTGTATGTTTTATACAATACAGAAAAACTCACCGGGCAGTTCTGCTGTTGGGTTTATAATTTCTGCTTGAGCCAGAACATGGTGTTCTAAAACACATCCACCCTCTGGTTAAATCAGTGTCATTAAGAAACATTTCCAAAAGGAGCCTTTGAAAAAAAGGGAGGGGAAGACCTCCCGTCCTTGCAATTATTCAGTGCCTATCTGTACCCCATGGGGTGGCTCAGGACAACTGGCAGTGTGTTAGCAACTACACTGATCATAAACTGAAGAGAAATGGACATTTCTGAGCCAAGAGAGCAGAACTGCAAGTATGTTTATTTTCAGAGGGATCATAATGCCAACTGGCAGAGCAAACTTGGCCAGGTGAAGGGTCTGGTGCGGCTGCAATAAAACACAAGGATACTGAATTTAGCAAAGGAGCAACAGGACTTATCACTGGTATTGTTGCTGGGGAGTACAGATGCAGTCTGGCATTTTATCAGCAGAATCTTAGTTTCAACTTCATGAATAAAATTTAATATAGGGAGCTTGGAATAGCCGGTGCTGGATTTATACCCAGAGTGCAGGTACATTTAATTTCAGTAAGTACATTGTGCTCCTCCTCATCGTTTGTGTAATTTGAATGTTAACTGTTATTTAGCCATTGGGTTTTGATCTTTCATAGAATTTCTCCGGCATAAATTATATGTTACGATATTTTCTTCCTGTGTAAGATTCTCCTCAGATAAAAACACGGATTAATTATTGAACTCTTGGTGAAATGTCTGGATATGTTAGATTGGCAGAATTTGTGCAGTAGCTCATTTATCGAAGACTGGAGTCAGATTGTGAATCTTTATTCTTACGTTTTGTCAATAATTTGGACTTGACTGTGGTTAATGCAGGTCTGCACAGTGACAAGTAAAGACTGGATGGTGACAGTGCTCTGTGCCATCCAGATGAACGGGCATGGCACTACCCACTGTCGATGGGGAATTTGCCATCTCTGGTGTTGGAGGGTGTTTCTGTGCAGGGCACTTGCAGGCTGGTTTAGGGATGCTGCTCTGGGATTAACTGGAAGGCAGCTCCAGTCATGATGCACATGTCACAAGCTGAAAACTTGGCTCTGAGCTGCTGCTTAAATCTATTTCCAAATTCACAGTGGTTCTGCAAAGCTCTAAATCCCACCGGTTTGCCTGGGTGCGTTCTTCTGCAAAATTCTGAGTGAGCTTGCTCTCTGAGTCAGTGGAGCTGAGCAGATTGCATGAGGATGAGACAGACACCTGGCTGGATCCCCTCCAGAGCAAGAGGGCTGAATCCTGGCAAAGTTTCCCAGGTTTTCACTGGGGGAGAGTGTTGAATGCTCAGGGAGTTTGCTGCAGTTCTGTCCCATCATTAAAAAGGACAGTCAGAAATAGAGGGAATCTGCTCATGCACTGGAATCCCAAACAGAACAACTTCACTGTCCTAAAGAAAGGAGAATTGCAGACCCTGAAGGCACAGGGGTAATCTTTAGGAAGGATAATCAGCTTTTGTGTTAGCCATCATCAGCCCAGAGGGGAACAGTATTTGCAGTTCACCTCCACTTCAGCCAGTAGGTATCAGTGTATGGATTTAATTGTAGTTCAGTTGATGAGAACATTAGATAACTGAAGAGCCTGTAGGTACAACTCACACATTTCAGGTTGAAAGAGCAGGTTTTGTAAAATTCCCACCTAGCTGTTCCTACCTGGCAAGTTCTATAAAAACATTTTTGGACTCTTAAAGACTTCACACTGCTCTTCATATGTGAGAAAATTTCTTTAAGCAGACCATTTTCCTACTGATGGCTACTCTATGGCACTCTGCTTTCAGTTCCAAAATGCACACGGCTCAAAAAATGCATTTTAACTGTATTTCATATGTTTTAAATTGATTATTGGTACCTTTGAGCATTCTGGAAAAGGATTTTCTCTATAGTGCAGATGGGGCAGAGAAGAAAAATACCTGATAATGAAACGTTCTTGTGAACCCAGTGACAGTACCTGGTGTCTGGTTTTGACCTCTTCTAACCCACATCCCTGTGCTCTTATCTTTCTTTTAGATTCTTCTCTTTTCTTCAGTAAAACTCATCACAGGAAGAGCTTTGGAGGAAATCTCTTTTGTAATGTAGGTCTTTGAGGGCTGGGAGGGAAGTGGTGTGGGCTGTGTGCCACAGTGGAAGATCAGCTCTGGGTTCATACCAAGCTTGCAGTCCTTTTTAACCCTGTGAGTTTCACAACTCGGTGCATGTGGACGTCATGCTTGTATTTAATGTCTCAGCCCATGAGAGGCTGGAAATTCTATACTGGAAGGCCATTGCTCAGTGTGTTTATTTATGATTGTATGGTGGAGCACTTCCCAGTGCAGTTACTGCTCTTTCTGTCATACTGGCATCTGTGACCAAGATCTTCATTTCCTTGTGCCAAGTCTTACCCTGGTGCACACTGAGAGATTCTCGCTCCCTTTACAGTGTCCGTGGGAGGAGTTGTGGAGAAGAGGGCTTGCCCAAAGCTGGCTATTGGCAAAGCCAAACCTCTTCCATTAGGGAATTCACTCGTGCTGGTGGCTGTGGGAACACGCGGAAAAACATCATGGCCAGGGAGCAAAGCCCCTTTATTGAGTGAGACACTGATTCCTCATGAGATGTGCTGGATGCACAGCTGTCCTTCAGCCTGACAGCTCCACTGACAGTGTACTGTGTTTTCAGCGTGGTGAAGGTGCAAATGCTGCATCTCCCAGAGTCCCGGTCACTGCTCAGGGATCAGTCCCAGTGAGGGAACGGGGGAGGTCTGGTGCAGATGTGGGTCCCCGTGTAGATCCCAGCCCGAGGGGATCCCTCCCATGCCCTGTGTTCCACCAAGGTCTTTTTGTTAGTGCTGCACTTTCATTCCCTGCCTTTTGGCACGCTTAAATCACATTAAAGGCAAGAGCAGAGTTCCAGCAGACTTCTGGTTTAGGTCTGGTCCTTCATCATTTACAGTCTAAAATCCCCCGTAGGAAACTAATGCTTTATGTAGACCAACTGCAGTCCCATTTGCTACACAGATAATAATAAACCCTGAGATTAGTGAAGGTTCTTTTCTGAATTAAAATATCACTTTGGGGAAAAGCTGTCTGTCTTCACTTGCTGTTGTGCATAGTCAGTGTCTTTTCTGGCTTGGATTTCTGCCAGAGCTCTGGCTTAGGGCTTTCTCCTGACCCTTTACAGGTTCTTGTTAGTGTTGCTGGGGTGCATGAAGAAACTGCAGAGTGCTCTTTGAGGGGGTGTGGGATTAATAAACTGCAGTAAGAGAGAGTCCAGCAATAGTTTGGTTTAATGGGACAGTATTGAGAAATGGAATAATTCTTGAATTGTGGATTGCTTTCTTTTAAATGTGGCTGTGGTAACTTGTTATGCTAAGAATTCTTCCCTCCCCCTCCTTTTTTGTTTTTTTTTAACTTACTATAGTTACGGAGCACAGTTTTCAAACCTAGACCTGGTTCAGTGTAACAATTCCTTGGATAAGTATCTGGCCTCTACAATAAAATAAAACCTCAACCCCGTCTTGTGCTGTTTAACATGTAAACTGACCTCGCCCCTCAGCTGCTTCCCTGGATCTTTACCCTGGGGCAGTGCTGCAGTTTTGAATCTAAGAGAATGCTGAATGTTTTTTCCTTTCTACAAGATGTGTACCCATCCCTAACTTCACACGCCGTGAATAATGCATGAAAGTTTATTTGCTTGTGTGTGGGAGGGATTTTCACTTCCCGTTCAACATTGGTCTTACCCTTTCTCTTGCATGTGGCCCTTTTTCCTCTCCTCTGCCTTTTTTGTGCACCTGAGCAGGACATGCATTCGCTTGCTTTTGCCAATCAGGAGGGCTTCCCAAGCTCCGTGTTTCACTGATTCCTGAATTTGGCTTGATACACAGTTTTTCATCTTAACCTGTTGTTGAGGGCACTGAACCACTGTGGTGGTGTAGAGCAGCTCAAGGGGAGGGGGACAGACATTCCCCCACAAAGGAACAGAGGTGATTGAGGAGCATCTAACCAGTGAAAGTGGGAAGGGGCTGTGGATGCAGGCCCTGCCTTCACAAGAGATCTGTTATTTTCTGTTTGGCCTTGTGCCCAATGCACTTTGCAGGCACTGGTACACCCCTGAACATCAGATTGATTGGCTTCTTGGAGATCCACCTGCATTCCAGCATATGGAACCAGCACCTTTTCATTTAGGTGGCAGTCTTAGCTTCAGTGTGCATGAGGGGAGGCTCAGACTTCAGAGCCAAATGAGTTGGAGAAGCTCTTTTTTAGTATGTGCAGAATTAGTTTGATTGATCATATTTGACACCAGTCAGGGAAGAGAGAGGTATTCAGGCTGAGAGAGCAAGAACACATTCCAAGTTGGTTTTCTTTCCTGTATTCTCTGAATATGATGAATATTTTTTTCCCCTCAGCTGTCATAGTCTTCTAATAAATGCTTTTCCTCCATTAAATTTTTAAAAATGAGATTCTCTCTGTAACAAAATCCACAGTTTAAAAATAACTTCTGTGATGTACCAATTTCAAAGCCTGTGGAGATGGCGCTGGAAGATGCTTCTAATCTAATAATGAAATGTGTGTAGCACACATGGAGAAGAGAGCAGTAGCTGGAATCAGCTTATTTTTCTTTTCTTGTTTTCTTGCTTCTTCAGCTATTTCTGTTATCTACCCCTTTTAATTGCGGGACAGAGCTGAGGAATGTAGAATTGTAGCTGTCAGAAAAACTAGAAGAAAAGGTCTGTTTCTATAATCTTGTGGCTTCTTCTGTTTCAGAAGCCTGCCGGAATCGCTGCATCCTCATTTCAGAAAAGAACAGCATAGCCTGCTTCGTCTCTAACTGCTGTCAAATGTTTAAGCTTTTTTTTCCCCAGCCCTCACTCAGAACGTGTTTTCAGCTCAGCTAGGGATGTTATTACTAACTGATGAACAAACCTGAATACTGAACGTGGTGAACGATTGACATTTTTAAAGTTAATCATAGAAACTCTTCATCCAGCAGCTGCTGAGGCTGCTCTGGATGCTGATACCCCATCTGATGCCAGCAGTGAAGAGCCTGTACAGTGTCAGCTCGAGACGAGTGACTATAAAATGGCAAAAAAGAAATTTGATTCTTGTGACACTAAGTCATCATTTGTGTCGAGCAGATTTTCTTGACTGGGAGACTAACAGAAGACACATTCCTGCTAATACCTGCACACTCTACGAGGTGTAGTTTGAAGAACTCCTCTTGCACAAAACTTAAAACACCACGTTAGTAAGAAACTGTCCAACTAATTGATGCAATTTGTTCAACTGTGGTTTTTTTTTTTCTTATTTTCTCATTTTGATGTATATCTGGAGAAAGAAATATGATAGCTAAATGCTTTGGCACAGAGGGTGGGGGTTCGGGTACAACTTGTAATATTTAGGATGAGGAAAAAAGCCATTGCTGCATTTAGAAATGCAGTTCATCCAAGGAGAATTAGGCTCCTAACCCCATTTGGGAAGACACTTCGATTTCTGAAGCCTTGCTGGATGCCTACACTGCAGGCTCTGCTGTGGCTGTCACCATTCTGTGCTCTGCTGACACACAGCACTGACACCTGGCCTCTGCTCCTGTCCTCTTGACCCAAATCTAGCACTTTACCTTTTGAATAATTCAACGTATCTACTGGATGTAGATGTGAATTTTCTCAAGCTCCCATCTGCAGCAATGACAGAGTTGAGTGAAGGAGTCCAGACTCCTTTCACTCATCCACAGTGTTTGTGGTGGGACAGCCCAGTCCCATGAAGTAGCAAGTGAGAATTTTTTTTCTTCTTCAAAGCAGAATTTATGTTGGTTTTGTTGCTATGATGTGGTATGATTTGCTTTAGCTGGGTTACTATTACTTTTCCAGCTGCTCCAGTTCTCCTTTCATTTCTTTGGACTTCGAACTTCTCTTTTGCACTCTAAGATTTTTCCTTAAATACGGGATGTTTTCTGCTGGGTGAGGTCACTTAGCAGAGAGCCCTGTCAGCTCTCACCCTGCTGGGAGCAGATGCTACCTCAGGGGCTCTGGGCTGAAGTGTTGTTTACACACATTCAGATCTACTGACCCTGCAGCACACAAGTGTGAAGAGGAATTGAAAGGGTTACATTTGTGCTTGACAGTGTGGGTTTTTAGTATGCACCAAAATGAGCTGCTTCTCTGAGAACAGGTGATGGTGGGACACAAACCCTTACAAATCCCTGTACTTTCTAGGGTACCTATTTGCCCCTTAATTCTCACTTTGATGAAAACTGCCCTATTATGAGAAACAACTTCATTAGTGACCCTCTTCCAGTATTGTGTAATCCCTTCATCTGTATTTAACTTTCATCCGCTGAGATGTTTGAAAAGTGTTTTGCTGTAGTGACTGGAGTGGTGATAAGACAGGAGGCTTTTAGATAAAGTTCCAAGTGGTTTTTCACCTTTCACAGGGCCTTGCTGGATGTGAGGGCTGAGGGTCGTTAAGAAAGGAAATGATTTTTCGACTGCCCCATTTTTACTTTTAGAAGTGTTTCTCTCAATGAAGCAGTGGGCTGTACATCTATTAATAACATCCCTACCTGGAGACAAGTGCTCAGTTGCACCTCAGTTAGAGAGGACAGATCAGCTTTTTTGAGGTTTGCCTCCTCCTGTGGACTCTGTTTGACACAATCTGATTTAATTTGTAATAGCAAAGACTTTCAGTGGTTAATTATATCAATTCTGGGGGCCAGCAACTTTGAGGTTGTTATTATATTCAATTGTATTTATGAGCCTAAATACCTAGAAGGAGTTCAAGTACAAATCCCATGAACCCCCCCAATGGGGGAAAAAAAAAAATCATCAAAACCACAAAGCCTTGCCTTTGCCATGTAGAAAATGTTCCTTTTGCTATACTTCTACATGTCCTAAACTATTTTTTGTATTTAAAATTAATCACTTTAGTAAAGTCCCCATGTGATAAAGAAACCCCAAACCAAAACAAAACCCGAAGAACCCCGAATGCATCAGGGTAACAAATTGAAGGATTAATACGTATTTCTGAATTTCAAGCTTTCTAATTCAACATTTGTAGGTTATTTGGTATTTTTTTTTCCTGGCCAGACTGAGCATCTTTATTCAACAACTTCTGTCAGAGTGGGATTTGCTGAGCACTTTCAATAATAGCGACACTATTTTATTTCTGCCCCGGTGTTCCGGGACCACATCTTGGTGTTTAAGGCCACATCTTCCAGGAATTTTATACAAGAAGCAACAGAAAAGAACACTTATCTAACAGAGCCACAACTTCACTGTCAACTATAAAAGAAGAGCCAACAGATTCTAACTTAGATTAAAAGTCAGCTGCGAATAGAGGCAAATATTCCCGTAGGCACAGGGCATCTCTCTGAAGAGAAATTGTTGAAAATGCAAATGGCTGAAAGAGAGTTCAGTGTGACTGCTTTGTGTTTCACAGGCACTGTGGTTTCGTATGCCCCGGGTCAGCTCTCAGGAGATTTACAGCCAAGACTTCTGGAAGACCTATGGCAACTTTTCAAATGCCCTCTTCAAAATCCTCCTGTTTGCTTTGCAGGCAGAGTCACTCTTGTGAAGGACTCCTTCAGGGGCCTGGATAACAGATGCCAGCATGGCCCCCTCGTGCAGCCTGACAGCCCAGGGCAAATACTAGAGAAGAATAAAAGCATCTTTTTATTATTATTATTATTATTTTTATTTATTATTATCTTCCAGCTCAGAGCTGTCACATTCGCTCTTCAGTTGTGAAGACATCCTTGACAGGACATGACATCTTAATAATGCCAAGCATCATCTTCACCGTAGCTCTTAGAAGTAGGCAGGGGCTAATAATGAGTTCAGACTCCACTGGGAGGCCATTAGCTGGATGAAGAACAATTGACCTTTCAGGGAGAGCTGTACAATTAGAGACAAACTAGATAAAAGTACAGACAAGGTAGAGTGAAATTGGAAAGCAGCATATTTGCATCAGATAAGAACAAGAGGATGCTGGGATTTTGGTTCTCTCCATCTTCATGTGGAGAAAATGCATCTGAAATGTGCTTTTCAGGAGGTGGGTTCACCACAACTGTATGCTCAGAAGAGTGTGATAAATGTAATGACTGTCCTCCGTGAGTTTGATGATAAATCCATGTGCCAGTGGAGAAACCTGTCACACACATGACACCATTAAACTCCCTCTTCTGACTGGCTTAACTTGGCGAAACATTTCCTATGTCCCTGCTTCACATTCAAGGCAATCTAAAAGTTTACAGAAATTCACTGAAAATTGTTATTCAATTTTGTGCCTCCTATTTGCCTCACATTTCTTGCTCAGGGCATAGCAAATGAGGATAGATTTGAGGAGAAGGAGCATAGGGAAATCAGAGTGAAAGCACGGGAAGCTGAAAGTTGGAGTCTCCAGTTGAGAGATTCTGAGGTTTGGCACAAGGTAAAGGCCAAAATGCTCTGACCTGAGCAGGGGCCATTGATGTCTTCAGACGCTGTTGTGGTCCTGTGCTGGAAAAAGGAAAGGCAAGAGAAGCAAACAGCAGAGAATCTTCCTGATAAGCAAGAGCAATTCCACCAGCAGTGCTTAATGAGCAGAAAAATCACTCATTAGCTTAGTAGTGGGCAAAGAGAGAAGAAAAGCTCTTGAAATGAGACTTAGAGCAAACTGTTTGCAACATACCATTAAAGTCTGTCTGATCTTTGATCCTGAATTTGAAAGAAAAGGAAAGGGATAGTTTGAAGCAGTGGCCTGATGCCTTGAAAGATTTCAAGTTGAAGTGGAGGGGCGAAGATGGAGAGAGGTTCACAAATACTATTCATGACATTTTATCTCAAAATGTCAAGTGCTAAAGCTCTGGAAATATGCTTACATGGTAGATGCAGCCCTGCATAATTGAAGCCCCACAAGAGTTAAGGAAATCTGTACTTTCTGGCCTTTATTTGTTTAAAAATAAAAGCTTTGTCAACACTGTATGTACTGCTGAGTACATATGGCACTAAATCTCAGTGCAAAGTGCCGCGATGTCAGGGATTGAGCAGAGATGTTCCCTATGGCACCATTCCCTTTGATCTCAGAGATTAACCTTTGGCAGCTTTTGCCCTTACTTCACATCTGTCCTGTCCTTTGCTCAATTCCTGGGTACAAACACTGATGCCATTTTGCTCTGAAGCCAGGGAAGATACGTGTTTAATTGGTACATGTAAAAAATGGTGAAAGTGCTTGTCTTCATTTTTATCACTGAGGAAACGTGCATCACTAAGTGTTGAAATGTTAAACCAAGAAGTCTGGAAGGGTCCTAGCTCAGCAATCTCTCCCAGAGACAAAGGAGTCTCTTGCTTCCTCAGCTCTTTGGTGTCCCACAGAAACGTGCCCACATTTCTACAGGAGTGCCCCTGAGACAGTCTGGCCTGGAAATTGGTTCTGGATGCTCCCCATCTATTCAGGTTTTCCCAAGACTTAACTGACCCCTGCACTGCTCTTTAGACAGAAACTCCCCTCCAGAAACGTCGCTGGGCTGTTGGCAGGAATCGTATTCAGAAGAAACAAACATCTGGGACACGCTGCCCTGGTGTTGGAGGGAAGCCTGTTTGTACCAGCTGCGTTAGAAAGGTTGTTCCAGAACAGTTCATCCATGTGTAAAGTCACCCCTAGAATTCTGCCAAGGCTGAGGAGCTCAGGGAGATCTGCTGGCACCAGCGGCTGTTTCATCCACCCAATTTTTCCGAGGTACTGGAGGTCAGAGAGGAGCGGATCTGTAATTTTCTTGTCTGAACTAGTTCTTCTGCCTTGTTTAGTGTAGCTGGTGAGTTTTCACACTGTGAGCTGAACTTCCAGGGACAAAATACCGATACTACAGAACTGAAATGGAGCTCCCCACCCTGCAGTTTGCCTTATACAGAAGTCTGAGATAAAGGGTGGGGAGCACTTGTTGCAGGATCTCCCCTTTGGAAGCTCTTCAGCATTACAAATCACAGGTACACCTTGCAATGGGCCTTCCTGGTTGTTTACCTGCAGATGATTACACACCAAGGGCTGGTTTTTTTCCTCTCTTTTAAGGAAAGTATTGTGGGAGTCACTTTGGTTTCTTTGAATTCGACCTTTATCAGCTTTGGGGGAAAAAAATACATTTTCTCTTAGTCAGAGTAAATTAGGTGTATTCATTATAGCAACTCAGAGGATTAAGCAAAATTATTGAGGGTTTTTTTCCTCAAGGTAATGATTTAATTGCTTTGATTTTGTTTTGTTCATATCCTGAGGAAAAAAAATTATGATAGTGGAAGAAAATCCCTTTAACTGTTCTTTTCCATACAGTGTATGCTTCTGTATGCCTGGCAGAACTTGCTTTATGCTAACCTTTTCCTTCTAGTGCTCTCCTTAGAAATTTCACTTCCCTAAATTTTAGGGCTGTGTGTGTATTCGTATGTATAGATGTGTGTGTATATATGTATGCCAACACATAAAACCAAAATACATTATATAAACGTATATACGTTTATATAAAACTATTTTTATATACGTGTGTGTATGTATATGTACACACACTTACAAAAATAAAACAAATGCTGGCTTTCCCTTTAACTTTGAAAGTGTTTGGTTTTCTTTCAGCTGCAGCAAGCTGGATTGAATTACAACTCAATTGAATGCACTTCTATAGCACCTTCCCTCAGGGATCTAAACCAATTTTCTCACCATTGCTAAATGCTGAACTTCCCCTGTACCCTCACAGTGTAAGTAGGATGCTGCTATCTGTGCTCTAGGGTAGAGAAATTAAGAAAAGTGTTGAATGCAACACACTGGAAGAGAAAGTGATAAGATATTTAGCTGCTGGTTTGGAACATTGTCATGTGTTCACACAGTCATACTTTTCTGGGAGAATGAAGCCTTGCAAGGTGTAACTTTAATATGGGAAAATGAAGGGCGATATCTACCCCTTTAGCAGTGTAACTGCGTGGTTGGTCAGTGCTGGGCACAGCTTTGGGATAGAGCAGGAACAAATGGGTAAAATCAGGAAGGAACAGTAAAAGGTGTTTTTGAGAAATACAGAGTGTGTTTCTGACTTGACCCCTGATCTGTTTTAGCTTGACCAGTCACAGTGTGAACTACAGCTGCTGAAAAAAGGCATTTAGAAGTCAATTCAGCGAGGAGAGGGGAAGAAAACAGCTGCAGTTCTCAGGTGCTTGTCCATTGTAACCTCTGGCCAAGGCCAAGGGAGCTGCTGCCGTGCTGAACGCTGCTCGTATGTCACATCTGATGCAAAGGGTTGAATTTATGGTGACAAGGACAGAAGATTTGCCTCCCTGAATTTGTTTTTGTCCAATTTCTTGCATGGCCATTCTGCATGTGTAACAAACAGAGGGAGAGTGTGATGATATTCACCATCCTTTGGCGATTCCACGGTGGTTGTGTTCCTAATAAACTGTAAAAAGAAAGCTGACTGCAGGAAGGTTGGTGGCTAGGTTAATATCCACTGTAGTGGAGTCATTTAAAATAATCCAAGCAAAGAAAGGAGATTTATATAAAAGTACATTTCCATTACTTGTGCCTTTGGCACAGTAATGTCTCATCTAGCATAGCAAAAACCTAACAACATTATTCTTGTTTCTCTTTGTAACATCCATAGCCTTTAGTACTGCTTTCTTTTGTTAATTTTCGGAAGACTAGTTGTTAATTAAGAGACATAATTGACTCAAAGGCAAGTCTTGACTGAAAAGAGGTCAGAGAACCTGGCAGGAGTCTTGTGTTGTGGGGTTTTTTAATTATTTTAAAAACAACACCTTATTTTGAGCATGTCAATATCCAGTTAAAATTTTGATGAGTGGGATGCAAGCTCCCATGGATGTCTTCATGGCAACGGCATTTTATCTCTTTTTCTTAGCTGGAACAGTGGAGGCAGGTCTGATTTTTGGATGAGTGAACGAAGCCCACTTTGAAGCAAGGAAAGCAGACTAGAAGTGGTTAGGTTTTTGTTTCCTTCCTCCCCTTTTTTCCCCAGAAGACTCAAGATCAGTCGTTAAACACCACAGGTCTGGCAGCACATTTAAATCGACTTCCTTTTACACCTTTTGTGAGGGCTTAGCACCTGGTGAGCACGGAAGTAGAGTTACTGCTTAGCAAAGGCTGGCTACTTGCTTTGGTACTGAAATAGAAGCAGCTTTCTTCTAAAAATCCATCCCAAAGGGCCAAGACTAAAGTGTTTTGTATTCCCATTACTTTGAATGGAAATTTTTCCTTACTAAGGAGTTTGGCATTGGGATTGCTTAGAGAGCCAGGCACTTCTTTTATGGAGGTCCATTAATTTCGATTCTGCTAAATGTGTATTCCTAATTGCTCTAAGTCAATGTACCTGAAGAGATCAGAGAAAGGAACTGATCCAGAAGGGGGCAAACTTGTGATTGTGTGCTTTGAAGCTGTGGGATTGAGTGACCACATCATCTTGGCTGTGACTTTCAGATTGGTAAAGTGAATGTATGGCTTTTATGAGATACGTGGTATAATTAAGGATTAATCAGGGCCCTTCATTTTGCATAACTTCCAATTGTGCAGTCGAGGCTCGTGTGTATAATGGATGGTTTTTATTTTCTTTCTTCAACTTATCTTTGCTGACTGCACCTCTTTGCTCCCTGATGTCTGTAAGCTCTAATAAATTGAGGAGTTTAGGCAGACAGTACCTTAGGCAAGAGCTCTCCCTTGGCTGGTGATGGTGGTGAGACCTGCCTAGACTACAAAAGGCTCAGAAAAGGGGACAAGCTTTTGGCTGGGAGGCATAAGGGAAGTGTGACAACTTTTACATCCCTCCTTCTTCTTTCTCCTTGGATATTTAATTGGTATTAGGAAACAGAGGAGGTCATTGGATTAATAAACAAAAAAAAAAAGTACTGTTTGAGTCAGAGATACCCTTAGGAAGTCTCCTGTTGGTAGTGCTTGTACTGATGTTATGAATTCCAAGATATTTAGTGGTTTTAGAAATAGCTTAGCTGTCAGTGTGATGTGATAAAGCAAAAACCTGAGCTCTCATCCTAGAAAAGATGCTTGCCCACGTATTTGCAGAGAACAGCTGGAAGATGTGAAGCTTTGGATTTGAATGCACAAAGAAACCTCACCAAACAAATAAAAAGACAACCACAGCTTTCATTCCTGTGGTGTCACTGTCTTGGATAAATACCCAGAAAGCACTGGCTTACGATTTTTTGTTTATTAAGAGAATATATCTTTCACCAGCTCCTGCTTCCTTGCTCTCAAAAGCCTGCTTAACTCATTCTTAATGCCATGATATTACAGGTCAAACAAGAGATCCTGTATAACACAATCATTGTAATTTCCCAGGCAGTATCTGCATCCAGCCAACAGCTTTCAGTTGACTGGAGAACTTGGTTTTTTTCCTGTGTTTACCTAGAGACTTGTCCCTTGAAAACATGGTCAACAGCTGCCTCTCTTTTGTTTATTGTTTCCTCCCTCCTCCCATTTTTTAATGTTGTCTATTGGCAGGAGCCTGTGACTTGAAAGGGAAAGGGCCAGAGAGATGAGAATTGCTGGACTCAATATCCTCACAGAATTACCAGCACTGTGGTCATGGGAGGAAGAATCATGATTCTCTCTTTATCTTTACAGAGAAGAGAGGATCCACACAGAGCCAGAAAATGGTTTGGGCTGAAAGGGATCTTATAGGTCATCTTATTCCAACTCCCGTGCCATGGGCAGGGACACCTTCCACTATCCCAGGTTGCTCCAAGCCCCATCCAACCTGGCTTTGGACACTTCCAGGGATGGGGCAGCCACAGCTTCTCTGGGCACCCTGTGCCAGGGCTTCCCCAGCCTCACAGGGAAGGATTTCTTCCCATCTCAGCTATACCTACCCTCTTCCAACTGAAAGCCATTACGTAGTCCCATCACCGTTTGCCCTTTCACAAAGTCCTTCTCTGAGTCCCCCTTAGGCACTGGAAGGGGCTCAAAGGTCTCCCCAGAGCCTTCTCTTCTCCAGCCTGAACAACCTCAACTCTGTCAGCCTGTGTTCACAGCACAGGTGCTCCAGCCCTGTGATCATCTTCATGGCCACCTCTGGACTGACTCCAACGAGTCCTGGTCCTCCTGTGTTCCAAAGTAACCATCTGTAGACAGGACAGATCAGTTAAAATTTCTATCCTGTTACCACAGTGTTACTTTCAATACGCTGTCCAAAAAATCAGGATTACCAACCAAACAGAGTAGAGGGAGCAGCAGTGGCAAACATTAGAACCCTGTGGTTGGGTCCCTCAGGACATTCCTGCCTTGTTCTCCTGCTGCACAGGGAAGGGAGCACACTCCTTGTCCATGAGAAATGAGAAAAATGAGGTGAGAAATGATGGGCTTCAGTTGCAGCAGGTGAGATTTACTTTCATGACAAAAACTTTCCAGGATGAAATACTCCAGTAGATTGCCTATGGGGGTTGTGGCAACTCCATCATTGCAGGTCTTCAAGAATATGTTAGAAAAACATCTGTCAGGAATGATACCTGTAGAGCTACTCCTGCCCTGGGGTGTGGGGATGGACTAGATGACCTCTGGAGGTCCCTTTCAGCCCTGTTTTCTGTGAGCTCTAATCCAGGACTTTTCATTACTCATCCCTTGAAGCCCCAAAGGTGACAGGACTATCACACTTCATTCTTACCCTTGCACAGTCTTTTTTGCTGGATAGCTTTTACTCATTCAGTGGTGCTGGCTTCAGTTACATTAGTCATGTGATTCTGTTACGGCCTGTATTTATTATTTTTTTTTAGTCCATGCCCTCTAGGCCTTTGCTCTCTGTTTTTTAAATGGATTTCACTCACTTCAAAAGTTTCTGAAAGCAAAAGTTGCTGAAAACTTTGATTTTTTAAAAAAAAATTTTCTGAATCTGAGATTTCAAATTAGACAAAATGAGTTAAAGTTGCTGTTAAGTACCAGTGTCATGTTCAGTGCTGCAACAGGCACAGGAATAGGAACTGGTTTTGCCTTGGTAAAGTAAGATGAATGTGGACAGGAGCAGATGATGAGGTGGGGAGCTGCCCAGGACAGAGGCTATTCTGCTTGTTTGTCCAGGGCTTGGTACAGTGTGGCCCTGAGCTGTGAGTGAAGAGCTGCTCTAATAACCTTATTTATGATGGGAAGCACACAAGGCACCAGGTACATGTGTACAGTGTGCACGTGCTGCTGCTGTAAGGTATAAAAGAGCTGAGGTTTGTGCTTTGAAGTGATAATGTGATTTGGGGGTGATTTAAAACCACAGTAAATTAAAAGATGATCAGAACAGGGTGATCCTGTAAGTGATGGGTTTTTATTCAGGTGTCATAGTGGCAGTAAATGCCCCATGCAGCTGCACAGCACAGTCCTCTCTCCCTGGCGGAGCTGGGTGTTTCCCAAGCTGGTGTGAAACAGTAGGTTCCCGTTATATTTGCCCTTTCTCTTCTCTTCCTGACATGGAATTAAATTTTTTCTGTTATTGGTGTGTGATGGTTTTTAGGTGGTTTCCTTGCAGGTTTGTTTTAGGGCTTCCTCAGCTCTCAGTTTGGGTTGGTAAAGTGGAAGATTGCATGGCAAAAGGGAGGTGTCAGGCTCGAGGAAATCAAACATCCTGTTTCATGTCATTGTAGGTTTCCAGTTCAGCTCCGGGGTGCCTTGATCTGTGAACCAGCTGTGCTGATTCTGCCTGTGTCTGGGTGTCTGCCCCAGTCACGCTGGGGAGAGGAAGGTGCTTGGAGCAGTCCCTGCTGTGGTGACTGCCCCACTCCCTGCTCTGTGTTCGGAGAGAAGCACCATGCTCAGGACATTGTGCTCCTTCCCACAGCTGCCCATGACTTTCTTGGCCTTTTCACTGGCCTTCTTCATCTTCCTCCGTGGCTTAAACTGACAGTCAGAAGATGAGAAATCCCTGGGGGCGTTCTGCACAGGGCTGCACAGTGTAGTGATTCACTTGGATGTTTTACGTTCCCCTGAATATTTTATGTCCTTAAATGACTGTGCATTTGCAGCAGTGGAGCAGTGATGGAGCAGAGGTGCAGTGCCAGGCAGGGGTCTGACAGGCACAGAACTGCCTTGTGACACCCGTGCTGGTCACTGCTCCTCTCTGCTACGTGCTGCAGGGTTTTCAAGTTTAACTTGGGTAATAATATTTAAATCATCATATCCATCCCTCCCTCCTCTGGAGTTTTAATAAAGTTGCCTAATCCAGTTATGTTACTTTTCTTAGAAGCTGACTTTTTTGTAACTAATTATTCTGTGCTCAGCTGTACATTCTGAGTTCTGTTTGCTTCATGGCTGGATTTGATGCATTCTATTTAATTCTGCACTTTAAAAACAAAAAAGGAGGAGAAAACTCACTTTGTTAGCTCTGGGCTGCAGGAGTTGACACGTTTGCTTCAGTCTGCCTGCTCCTTCTAAAGGCTCTGGAACCCATGGACCCCTTCAGCAAAGTTATGAAGGCAGAATTGGAAAAGCTTGTCTTTATGGAAACTTTGATTAATTTTTTTCAAGGGGTGACCAGAGCTGCTGTGTTACAGAACTGTCAAATACTCTATGTACAGAAGCACTGTCATCTGAATTTCAAAGTCAGAGCCATATTTTAAGAGACCTGCCCTTTTCATCCTATCTGGTCTGTGGGGGTGTTGCTGCGACTGAGCCCTGTTTGGCCATGTAAAAGCAGCCTGCCAGGCTTCCTTTGCCAGGGACTTTGAGTTTAAATCTATTTCAGACCTTTAAAAAGGTCACTCAAGGCTGCCAGCCAGAACCTGTGTCTTAATTCAGTGCTATTAGAATCACAGAAAAATAAAATCTGCGATCTCAGGCTGGAGGGCAGGGAGCGGTGGAATTATCAGACACTTTATGAACTGCAGAATATGCTCTCTTTGCAGATTGCTGCTGTGGTCTGAGGCGAGCAGAAGGATCCCTGGGCAGCAGGAAGGCTGCTCAGGCACTGCTGTAAGCTCTGGGCTCCACCAGTGGGGATCTGATTGCTGCTCTGGGGCCTGAAGCAGCTGCTTTCCTTTGCTTGCTGAGAAGTCAGGATCA
Source organism: Ifrita kowaldi (assembly GCA_013398055.1). NCBI lineage: Eukaryota > Metazoa > Chordata > Aves > Passeriformes > Cinclosomatidae > Ifrita > Ifrita kowaldi. Next base: position 336,431 of record VZRS01006245.1, read on the forward strand.
CATTTTTACCTTAGCTGTTAGGTGGTGTGTCTTTCCAGGTGGTTTGTACCTGGCTGTTTAGGCTCCCCACTGCTGTATATTTGGATTTTTGCTTGCAGCAAGGTAAAGGCGGGAAGCAGGAGTTGTGTGGGGGTTTGGGGTCTGGATTAGGGATTATTGCACTGCTGGCTGTGCCTGGTGGGCAGGGGGAGAAGCTGAATTTGAGCCCTCAGTGGCCCATTCCCACCCTCTGCTGATGATCCCAGAGGAAGTTCCCCATCTTTCTCTTGCTCTGTATCATCTGATATACTTAACTGCCCTACTGAAAAATCTGTGTGGAGTCCTACTAGACTAGTAGGTTTATTTCTCCTTCGTTCCTACTTGTAATCCTTCAGTTTGTGCTCCTTGTTTGTAATCTAACATGGGTTCTTTTAGGATTGGAAGGAGCTGACATCAGCGGTTTGAAGAGCCAAATAAAAGATTTCTTGTAACAGTAATCAGCCTGGCTGATTTCCCAGCAGCATCCAGACCTGCCAGGGTGTGGAACAGCCAGCACACAGGACAGAGTCTCTGTGGTTCCACAGTTGGGCCTAATTTAATGATACTTTGTTGAATTGCATTACAAGTTTGATTCTGGGTTTTGACTGGGTATCTTGAAATGTAGTTTTTTGTGATCTGGATAATGTTGTATTTTAATAACATTGTTAATAACATAATAACATTTTAATAACATAGTGATTGTATTGTCATACCAGGAGGATTTAATTTTGTTAGCATCTTTACCAAATAATTTGATGAATGTGAAAAGCAGCTTTAATGTGATTTCTCATTGATTATTTTCATATAAAAGTTCTGTGATTTGAAGAGTAATAACTTTGTACTCACTTGCCATCTTATAAGTAGGTCTTAGTTTTAATCTTGTAGCTTTTCAAAATTGAATCAGCAGAAATTGCAGAAATTATGTTGATATTCACTTGCTATCTTACTAATGGATCTCAGCTTTAATCTCTCTGATTTTCCAAATTGTTTCAGCAAAAATGATGTCACCAGGATTTGATTAAAGCATTCAATTTCAGCTTAGTTCTTTCCTAATGTGTTAAATTTTCATATGCCAATGTGAAAAATTTTAACAGTATTAACCTCTTACTAGAGTCTTATTTCTCAAAGTACTTTGAGAGCTTTGTGTTAAGTTTACTTTTTTTTTAAGTTAAAATCTTGGCTGCTAGTAAAATGCACTTGTCAATTTTGTAGTTAATTGCTGCATTAGTTCTGAAGTTATAAATCAAATTGGAAAGTAAACTTGGTATCTTGGTATTACACAGCAAAAAATAGTTGTTGCAGTAGGGATGTTTGCTAATTCACTTGTCTCCTTTTAGCTAGTCACTGCATTTATTCCTGTCATGCATTTTGGCTGGATGAACTCCAGCTTGATGCAATAATGACTGGAATGCCTTTTGCCCCTTCTGGAGGCTGGTTTCGGTGGAATAGGTATTTGTCCCAAACACGAGGCAGATGAGTAAAAGAGCCTTTAGGGCAAGCAGATAAGACTATGAATTTCTTTCTATTCCTTTCTTAAAATTTCTTGAAGATTTTATTCCTGTTTAATTTCTTATTTCTTTTCTTCTTTAATAATGCGAGGAGCATTAGTAAGAAAAAAGTTGACTGGAATATGATGGTTTTTTAATAATGTTATGCAACCCTAAAATTAAAGTGTAGTGTCAGGTGAGGTAGTGGGTCTGCATCAGTATAATTTGAACAGCAAGGAAAAAAGCATATTTACATCTCAAGTCAGGGTCAACCCCACGAGTCCCCTCTCCTGCTGTACATGTACAGGGCTCCCCAAACCACCTCCTTAAATCCTTCATCCTGAAATTGCAGCTCTGTGGGTGGCTCCTGCGCTGTCAGTGGGCTGCGAGCACTGGTGCCAGGGTCCCCTCTCTTGGAGGGGATTATAGGATCAAAGTTGGATAGCACTGCAGTATAACATGATACTATTTTGGGAACATCTGAGTTTTTCACAGAGGGAACACCAGTGGTAGGTGAGCTGCTTAGAAGGGCTTTTTATGCAGCTGAGGCTGAAAAATGTCTGAGAATTCCTGTAAGAAATAAGAGCTGTGTTTTGCATGCAGGGAGCAGCACCACCCCGATGCTGTAAATTTTTGAAGTCTGTTGCTCCCCACTGCCCAGGTGTGCCTTCATTTGGCTTTGCTGTTACCAGAGCAGAAACCAATAAAACTCTGCCAAATCCCGAGAGAGGCTTGAGGAGATTTCTAGGAGCACTTGCCACATTTCATGTCTCCCACGCAGTCACGTTGTGGGAATGGTGCAGGCTAAACGCCTGTGCCTTGCTGCTGCTGCTGGCTTGATGCAGGGCTGGCAATTGCCTTCCTTTCATCCCCTCCTGGGAGCCACCCCACTCCGTGTGCTGCCTTGCTCAGCGTTCGCTTCAGCAGCCTCCGTGTTGCCCTATAACTGTGCTTTGCTTTGCTCATCACCCTGAGTTTTGCCTCTCCGTTAGCAAGTTGAATAAAGAGGATAACAATATAATGGGGCAAAACGTTCCCAAATTAGTATTTCAGTTCTTGTAATAGGCCTACTGTAAGGGAGGGGTGGGCACTGACGCCTGCAGGAGCGTGTGGCAGGGAGGGGCGTGGAATGGGAGTAAGGTCAGGTGAAGCTAAAATGATTTAAGCAAATGATCGTTTTGGAGGTAAAATCTACCACTTAGGCTAAAAGTTAATGTCAGTTCTTGCAAGTTGTAACAATATCCTGCCCTTTATGAAGGCTGCCACCACTTACTGAAGCGAGATGCTGAAAGCATCCTGTAAGTGGCTGCTGGGGATGTCAGTGCTGTAAACACCAGCGAGGTCAGGCTGCTGACCTTCAGAGTTTTCCCTTCTGGAGGAGTAGCTCCTGAAAAGGCAGTCTGCTAATGAGATTTTTGGTGTTTTATAGTGTGCAGCGTCCATGATTTTATAAATGGTCTCTCCCTGCTGCAGGCACACCCTTTTCCATCCAGTGCACATGGGAGAGTTGGATCAGCACCTTTTAAAATATTAGTTTGGAAATTAGGCAGCAGTGGTGTAAAAGTCTCTGAAAAGATTAGAGAGGAATTATTTGGGGGAAGGAAAAGGTGACAGCTATGTGGCCAAAAGGAGTACAGTGTGAGGCTCTGCAGGTGATCAGTTTTGTGAAGGTTTCATTATATGACACAACTCACTACACGGCCGAGCTTAATGTAGCAATAGATCAGTGTTCTTTCTTTCAGGTAGTGATGCTGTTTAAGTAGAACATTCATTATATCATGATAACAGAGATCCTCAAAGAGCTAAATAATTGAAGCCAGGTGCTGGAAAAACAGTGAATACACATTGCGGTTTCAAAGACTGCTATTGTGGAAAGCCACCTAATTGCATTCTGCCACAATTAATAATCATCTTAATGGCTGCATATTTATGAATATATAAAAATAAATAAGAAAATACACGGGCTAGAATAAAAATTTGGTTCATAAAATTTTATTGCTGGAAAGTAATTAAGCATGCCTCTAATCACAGCATCATTTTTCATTGTGGGTACGTTTGGGTGGAATGAGAAAGTTTGGAAAAAGAAAATGTGACTATTCCATAAATTACCTTGTGTGAAAGATTTCTTATCACAGATGTTGAACATTAGGCACATGCTTGCTTCTCCTTTCCCTGCCTGTTTTGGCATGGGATACCCTGGGTATGGAAGGGGATCAGTTTTGATCCCACTTCCCCTGAGAGATGGGTGGTGAAGCTTTGGGCTTCCATCTTCTAGCCCGTATTGAACAGGAGGTCACAATGAAAGATTAGGGCAGCCTTTCCTGGCCTTTAAACAAATACTAATAATGTCTGAGGTTTTGAGATTAAAATTTGTCTCCTGAGCATGCAAATATAAACTCGGGATAAGAGCACAGAGAGTATTGTTTAAAGTTTTGGCCCAAGTGGAATTACTCTCTGCGTGTATCCATGTAACTAAACATGAATTTGGCTGGCTGATGTTTCTCTTCAATCTGCACAGTAACCACTTACTCTCATTAGGAATTTTTTTTCTCTTTACAGCCCTGTGCATTGCAAAATGTTCCTGCTTTGTTTTGACTTGACCTTTCATAGTCACTGAAAATCAATAGACTTTAATGCATTTATTAAATAAGGAGGATTCTGGGGATTAACATGCAAGGTTCAGTGCTGGAGCAAGAGGAGAAGGTAAAGAGTGGAATATTACTGCAGAGCCAAGCCAGCCTGCTGTGGCTCCAGGAGTGCTCTGCTCCTTTCCTGGTAGGAGCTGGTGCCTGCCTGCTGATCAGGCAGCCCAAGACCCCATTGCTGCCTTCTCTTCACCCTTAAACTTCCTTCAAAGCTCTCTTTTCCTTATTCTTCTTTCTTTTCTCCTCTGAAGAGAAATGACTTTTTCTCCTGCTTTGGTTGAGCTGTACTTGGCTTCCTAGGGATAGGGAGTAATGGGACTTCAAACACAGCTGGGTATCATTTGGGCAGCAAGAAATACGGAAGTATTTACTATGAGCTATGCCTTGTTTCTGAGAATACACTGGCTTTTGTGCCCTGATTTTTTTAAGTAGTAAGATTTGTGCAACTTCCATGCTCAGTTTAGTGTTCTGTAGCATGTATGTACTCACACATCCCTTCTCTTTCTGAGTTTAGCTGGCCATATTTGTGCAGATCTCTGGTTTGCACGTTACCACAGCATCCAGACACGTGTCTGCGTGTGATGAACAGTTTTAGGCCCTTTGAAGAGGGAGTAAGAAAGAGTTGGGCTTATTCTTACTATATTCAAGTCTTTAGTCCCTAATATAAACCTATTAGTTCATATTTTCTGAGTTGCCAGTGTAAATGCTATTGATTTTAGCAGGTTGCCTGAGATGTACCTGATACACCAATTTATGTAAAAATACACTGCTTTTTCTACTTCAGCTAATGATTTTGAACAGAAATTTGAGGTAGGCTTTTTCTTTAGCACTTTATCAGCCCATCCCTGATGAACTAAACATAGAGAATGTGGATGTCCTGGTACATCTTTTCTCTCAATGTCTGTCAGTGGGCTTTTTATGCCTCTTATTTACGTGTGCTAATTAGGAAAGCATTATTCTTGCTTGTTTAGTTTTCTCACTGATACTTTGTAATGCCTCTTTGAAAAGATTGGAGATTGACCCCCCACCTCAGACGAAACAAAAAGAAACACTCAAGCACAAAATCTGGGAGTGACGAGCTTCTTATGGCATGATCTGCTACAACATATTAAAACCAGAGTTAGGTATACGAAGAGTTTTCTTTTAGTGCATGACAACTCTCACACAATGATGTCTTGATGTGTCAACATGCATTCAGATCTCAGCATATTAAGAATGATTTAGAAGGAAGCAGTGTCAAAACACATTGATCAAATTGTTGTGTTTCAAGATTTATTTATTTGTTTGCCCCCTTAGCTGCTACACAGGGAACGGTGCTTTGTTTAGGTTTAAAAAAAAATAAATCTATCATTGTAAGTAACAACAAAAATAAATTCTTATACTGAACAAACCAGAAGTGGAGTTTTATAGCATTTTTGTTTTCTTGGGACATAATCATGTCTAATCTGCAATAATAGAAGAGCAGTAGATAGGCACACAGAGGCAGTTAGATGATCAGTAATTGATTGTTTTCTTCTTAAAGAGCAAACTCCTTGTACACCAAAATGTGAGAGTGCTTTCCCTTTATGGGTCAGCATTGATTGTGCATAAAACATGTGATAGAGGGTTTCTGAAAATGGTAATTAAAATTGTAGGGTTTCAAAAGTGAGCATTGATTATATTTCAGGGCCCCTCAGTTAAAAGTTAAAGAGTAAACAACACAGTATTCAGCTGGAATGCTCTGAGGCATCAGGACAAGGAGGGCCTTGAAACTTCAAGTCCTACCTGTGTAATTGTTCCAGTCAAGAGTAGAACATCACACGTTAGTTACATTTAAGAGAGGAACTTACGTGCTTTTTTCCCTTTGCTACTTCTAGCAATTTATAAGTTATTAAAGCCCTTAATGAAGTAGTTACTGCTTCCTGTGAAGCAGGGTTTAGGTGCCCAAAGGGACCCCTCTGGTGCTGGGCTTGACTGGCAGGCAGGGAGAGGGGACTGTGAGGGGATGTGCTGCCCAAATGACAGTAGTTGGCCTCAGATGTTACTCAGGTGGGGCACATCAAATGTATTTTTGTGTCTCATTTTCAAGGCTTGAAACTGTGTGGATCCCTTTGGTGTAAATCAACAGGACTCAGCAGAATTATGCCAATTTGCACCACGTCAGAAAGTAGCACGGGGGAGAGGGGATGCAGTCATTTGTATAACTCCAGCTGCACGCTGCTGGAAGCAACACAGAATGTTTTAAAGAGGTCTTACATTTTGTTACCAGTAGATTATGTTTAATTAAATAAAAGTACGTGTTGGAGGCGCCTTATTATGCACTTGTACAGAAAGTAAAAAAATAAATTGTCCTCATGAGATGAACCAGTATTTTGATTGTGAGACTTACAGCCTTGCCACTTCCCCTTAAGTAGGTGAAAATTGAGAGTGCAAGTGTTTCCAAGAAGCGGTGTGCTTATGTGATGTAACTGTTAGTGTTGTTGGTTTCAGGGCACAGCGCTTGGGCTGCCTAAACCACACACACTGTCAAAAAGAGTCCCAAAGCGTGTTTTGGCTTTTGGTAGCACACAGGCAAAAATAATGTCAGATTGTTGATCTTGAATCACTGGATATCTGCCCTGAAAAGTTTGCATCAGTAATTTAGAGCCCCAATGAGGTCATATCTAGTTCCTAGCCTACTACAGACAAGTTCTGTTTTTGCAGAAAAACGTACAAAGCAACTAAATCTTCACCACGAATAAAACTACTAACTGCCTTTGGAAATTAAGTTATTAATAGTCCTTAAATTTGTGTTTTGGCTGCTGGTAGTTCCTGCCTTGCCTAGCAAGAATGGACATTAGACACATCCCTGACAAATGTTCAGATTAGCAGTATGAGCAGCGTTACACGATCGGAGAAGAGTGCCAGGATCTGAAGTGTTCACTTCCCCTTCGTGCACTTCTGCTTCTCCAGCAATAATGCACCTGCATTGTTTGGAATGACCTTGACTGTGAGGCACTTTTAAGTGGCGAGAGTTTGCTGCAGAAGGGCTAAATCAGCCCAGGTGATATTCCAGTTTTCCACCAACAAGGATGAGCATGGGGAACCTGTGGCACTTGAGGTATTTTGACCTGATTGTTCTCAAACTCTGTGTTTGATCACCGGACTAGAAGACAGTGTCATCCCTGGAGAGGGACTGTGATGGCTTTAATGCAGTTATACCCCCTTACTGTCATACCAGTTGTGTGAGGAAAAAGAGTTTATCACCCCCACGTTTGCATCGAGAGGGCAAATTCCTGTCCTGTAAAACTTTGTGACTGTGAGGAAGCTTCCCAAAACCTGTCTTGCTGCAGTCAGGGTTTTATTTATTACTAGAAGAACTCTACAAGCTGAAATGCAACTGCTGTGTTTCTTTATTAAACAGCAGAGTTTTCAGCTTGGGTTTTAATTTAAACCTGGTGTTTTTAGGCCTGCAACCTCTCATCTGAAGGACATGCTGAGAAGGGCTTCCTACTTTCTGAATTGGTGTTTAATGTGTGGGAAGTGTACATCCTTACTGAAGTTTTGTCTTCAGAAGCTTCTAATTAGGACAGAATGATTTAATTTTTCGGGAGGTACCTTTTGGGTTTCCAGAAATAACAAGACAGCCACAAGGGTGATGCAGAGCAAGTATCACAGGTTACTGACATCTTCGCAACTGTCAGAAGTGTTTCGGTGGAAAGCAAACCTGTGTGTTTGAATAAATAAATATTTTTTACTTAATTTATGGTTTTCAATCCAGAAGAAACTGTCAAGTTTGAGGTGTAATGACTGGCTTTTTTTTTTTGTTTGCAGTGGCATGAAAATTTTCAGAAAAACTGAGTGATGTTTTAAGCTACTTCCCTGCAGGATGTGGAGTCACTTAGGTACTATTTTCCATATAACTTTATACAACAAAGCAGGAGAAAGGAGGCAGGAGAGCCAAGTGTAAAGTGACCTCTCGGTGGGTAATGATATGGTATGCATTGCAGAGAAAAAAAGGCAAGTGTTTGAAGTCACTGCAGTCAGTCTATGATGTGTGAATAAAGACAAGAATTACCCTGTGTCTGGTTTCCTGTCACAGCTGAAAGGCTGCTCATGCTTGCTCACAGATAGCGTTTCATTGGGTAACTAAGTGTTCCTGCTCCTGAAATGTGGGAGCAGAGGGGAGACCTTACAACTGATGGTTCCATTTCAGAGGGAGCTCCTGAGCAGTCTGGGGAGAAGGACAGTGTCTCAGCTGTAAAGGCTGGTGCTTGGCTTGGTGAAGTAACCGAGACTCAAACACGTTTCTGCCAGAAACTGCTGGACAGACTAGGAGATAGTTTTGTAGTCTTACACAGGAGATACTTTTGTATTTAATCTCCTTTTCCATAAGAAAAGCAGCATGTTATCCCAACCCAGGAAGTGTTCAAGGTCAATGGATGGAGCTTTGAGCAATCTCGTCTAGCAGAAGGGTTCCCTGCCATGCTGGGGTGTGATGATCTTTATGGTCCCTTCTGACCTAGAACATTCTGTGGTTCTTATGGTTCTATGTTTGTGGATTGTGGAAGGACCCATCTTCCTATTTGCCTGATTAACATTTGGAGGCACCTTGAACCTTCTAATCCCAGCAGATGTGCACCACCAAGACATTTCTGGAGACTCAGGTCTTGAATTAGTGGTGGAACCATGTGTCAGAAGCAGCGCTTCAAAACCTGAAGCTGTTGAGTGATGAAGGTCTCCAGGCTGGTCTGTGTGGCCACAGAGTGGTCACTGGGGTCCTCAGAGTGGCACTGGGCTCTGGCTTCCTTTGCAGTTTAAGTCTGTAAAAGCAAGGAAGGATTTCAAAGCCAAGCAGCAGATGTGAGCCCTCGGCCTGTGAATTCATTGTTGTTGCCTGGCACCGAGATCCTCTGTGTCAGAGAGGGGAATTTAGTGCAAGCTATAGTAGGTAAAAACACAGAGGCTTTGTGTTTCTGTCTGAAGTCATCTCGTCGAGCTTTCGGGCTGGTATGTTGGCAGCTGAGCAAAAGGCTGCTTATTCTACATGACTCTGAACAGTTTGGAATAGCTTCCACATACGAATCAGTGGCTTGTTCCCTCAAAAAGCAAGTCAGAAACTTTTAGTGCATCTGTCAGTCATTGCTCTTGCTTTTATGGGTCAGCTCTGAGGAGCCTGTGTGATTAGAGCACCGTGTGTAGTCTCCAGGCAAGTTTTACAGCTTTGCCAGTGGAATGCAGATTTTGCTTATAGTTTTAAGTTATTATCAGTATACTTTTGAAGACCTTGTTTATTTAGCTAAGCCACTTGCCTGGTCTCAAAACTGGCAGAAGAGAATCTTCTTCCCTTCCCTTCTTGCTTTCTCTATGTCCTCCAAATAGACATAAATAATGCCCTTTTTCCTCAGTCTCCTAAAAATGTCGGTTGCATTTCAGCGAGAACGATGAAATTGCAGGTAACTTCTGTTCCTCTCATATTTCCTTTTGCAAAGCAATTTCACATAGTCGCAGTCTGTCTGTGGGATTTGTTGATCCTTGTAGGATGAAGTGCCTGCAATTCCTTCTGTTTTCCCTCCCCTGGAGATCCCTTGCACGCTGTCTCTGTGCGCCGCGTATCAGCTGTAGCAGATCCTCTCTCCCTGTCGGTGCTGGTAGCTCTCCTCAGCAGTCTGTTACTGTTCAAAGCTTTGAAATGATCAAAGAGGAGGATGAGGAGTAACAAACTGCTTTAACATTTGTTCTGGCAGGGATGGAGTTGCTCGTGTGAGGTGTGTTGTGGGGCACGTGCTCTGGAAGGTGTAAAGTGTTACTGCTGCTGCTTTGGTAGAGCCACAGGGAGTCTGATGCAGAAACGAAGAAATTCCTTCTTCCCCAAGATCTGCATTTCCCAAAGTCTTGAGCTTTCACTGGCTTTAAATTATTCCCTGGATTTGAAGGGAGGAAGGGCATGACCAGGATTGTTAGACAGAATTGCCTGAATTTTGAAACTTACCCAAAACCTTTTTCCTCTTTGGCTTTTTAAGACCCTTGTTTATGGAAATAGTTTTTCCTTGTAGTCTCCTTTTTCCTCTGGAAGATGAAACTGCAGATTAAGTAACGTCACCCATGGGAGCTCTCATGATGGTTATTGGCTTCCTTTGAAATACTGAATTGTTCTCTGTTCCATAAACTGTGACGCTGGCAAATAGGGACGTGGGGATATAGATTTTTGCAATAGCATCTATCCAACCACGGTTTGAAATATTATTTTCTTATTTTATTTTTTAATTCCTCACACGTTAGCCGTAAGAAAAAGGGTAAAATCTTTCCAGCCTGAAAGGGACCGTGAACAAAGAGATGGTATTGAAGAGCAGCAAAATGTGAAGCCACTTTTCTGCTATAGTTCCTCAAAGCAGCTTTGTACATCAGATCTGATATTCCTTTTCAGCTTCATCTGGGAGCAAAAGCAACATGTAAGCTTCATGTATGTAGCTTGAAGTCAGAATGATAATTTTTAATTTAAAATCACTTTTGTGTTTAATTTATGAGCGTCTTTATTAGCTCAGTAAATAGAACCTATAAGAGCAAAACAAATTGCTGCTGTCATGGCATTGTGAAAGAACTTGCTTCCACCTTGCTTAAAAGGAATTTCTGTAAAAATAATCTGTAAGAAAAAAAAGTTACATGGATGTTTCAGTAAGTCACAGTGAATATGAGCTTGACTACTAGCACAGCTTTCATCTTGTGGGAAGAGAAAATTGCAGCTAATTTATGATAGAAACATGAATGTCAAGAAGAAGGAATTAATAAAAAAGACAAGAAGGAATTCTTCATTCCAGGAATGTGCATTGGTCTTTTCAAAAGAAAGTTTTGGTTCAGTTATGTTCTGCTGCTTCAGCTTTTTCAGAATTTGCATGTGAGGGTTTGGGCTTTAGCTCCTGGAAGAGATTAACAACTCTTCTGAGTAAAAAACTGCATCTGACTTATGGGGATTCCTCATGTTAATGGTTCCTTCTACCTAACAAGTTCTTGACGTATTTTTCTCTCATGGGATAAATAATTAATAACGATTAAATATGACTGTTTGAACAATTGTTTTGCTCTAATTCAGCATCTGACTTAAAGTCGAAAATTCTTTTGCTGGTGTCGTCCATTTACTTGTGTCTCAGTTTTGGACTTCCTGTTGTGCAGTTGTAAATGAGCACCATTGCATCATGACTGCAGATAAAAGTTTAATGAAAATTCTTATGTCGGTGTGGTTGCCCAACAGAAAAAAAGTGGATTGCTCTGAGATAGCTCAAGGGAGAACAGAATACTTTATGGAATCTGAGGTCACAAGTTACTTTAAAGTATCTTGAATCAGGTATTTTAAAAAAGTAGTTAGGAGAAAAAAATTGAATTATCTGTTTCATGGAAATCTTTCTTTTGAATTAGGTCACCTGTTCTAAGCTTCCATAGTCTAAATCTGTATATCACACATGCAGTATTTTATCTCACCTAAAAATTATGGGTGAGAGGAAAAAATCAAAGAAGTTCAAAGAAGTTCTGTTTTACTCAACCCTGGCTAAGAGAATGTGTGTATGATCCCCAGCCTGCCTCTGGAAGGCTTTGTGTTAATGGGGGGGTAAGAGGAAGAGAGAAATATGTTACTTAACCCTGAAAAAAAACACTTTCCCTGAAAGAAAATGCAGTAGATGCTATCGGCTGCATTCCACTTTCAGTCTCTCCAGATGTTTGTGGAAATGGAAGTGGATTTGAGTGTCCTTAAGAATTGAGTGGTTGATGAAATCAGCCGAATTCAGGGATGGGCAGGCATCTTTCTGCAGCTTTTTTAGAACTTGATTAATACACAGATTTCTTGCCTCCTGTTCTCGCTCTCATTAAAACTTCTGAAATTAGTGGGAATAAAGTGGCAGCTTCAGTTGGAACTCTATTCCTTTGATGCTGCATATGAAAAGTTCTAAATGTACTGTACTTCAACAGTGCAGTGTACAGGTTGGCCAACAGGAACTCTGAACTTGTCAGAAACAAATGTGAATTAATTTTTTTTTTCCTTGAATGTTGCAGTTTTGTCTCAGCTCATGTGGGCTCTGTCATATCAATTGCTGTGGAATAAATTATTACTAAATGTTAGGTGGTAGTGGTGATTATTTCAAAGATAGGGTAATCTAGAAGAGACAGCTTGCACAGGAAGAGTAGTCAGTCACATTAACTAAACTGGCAATAACTGCCACAAAACGTCATCATCATTTTATACCCCTTTTGGTCATGCTGTTGAACTAGATGAACTATGTCCTTGTTTGTGTTTCAGAGAAGAAATCTGAAATACAGTCACTTCAGGGAAAATGCAAGAGCCTTGATTTATTGATGTTATTTTATCAATTTTGCACAGGTTTTGCAGGGAGGAGGGAAGGAAGGAAGATTAGGAAGTTCAGATGAAGACAGGCAGAAATGGTCACAAATGCCTGTCACACCCAAGAGCAGTAATCAAATTACTGCCGTGGAGGAAAATGATATCATTGATTATGAAATTTGAAATTGGTGCCTAGAGCACTAGGAAAGCTGACAGTGTGGGCCAGTTTATTTAAAAAGGAGAGTGGGTGCAAACATATTAATATGCTTTTAAGGAGAAGAAATCTTCTGCAGGAGGACATGGTGTCAGTAATTTATGGGCATGAACAAAATTCTACATCAATGATTTATAGTGTCAGGCGGGGCTATTAATGTGATTAGGGTTCAGAGTTTAATTTACTTCCCTCTTTAAAAGAGAAGAATTATCTACTGTAAAGACACATATGAGTTGTTTTAAATGGGGTGTGAGGACCCTTCTGGGTTAAAGTGAAGGAACTGTTTTAAAGCAGTCAAGAGAGGCAACGGGTATTGCCTGTTCCTGTTTCTTTGGTATGTGGTGTCCATGAGGAGTCCCTGTAGGTCCCACCTCTCAGGGCAGAGCAAGCAGGGGCAGGTCTGGTTCTGTCTGGGCTGGCACCAGTGAATGTTGTTAGTTATTTACACATTTTTTCCTAATCTATAAGAACTGTTCTGTTGGCAAAGATTCGAAGTTACGTGACTTTCTTATTTCAAAGCAGAAAAAGAAGGAGGTGCTTCATTCTTAGTGTCAAATGACTTAATTTCTTCTGAAGATGCTAAGACCAGAACCACCTCTTGTTGTGACTGCCTTGGTATCCTCTGTAGTAACGTGAGTGATATTTGCATAGTTTTCACAACAGTTAAAGTACTGCTTGCAGGAAGACCCCAGGAGCTAGACATGGCATCGTTACCCTGATTTATGGATGAGAAATGAAGCTCAGAGAAAATTCCAGTTTTCAGGGTTGTGGAAGCCAGAGACTCCAGGGGAAGAGGACCCATCACCCCAGAAGAATGGCTTGTGTGGCTACAAAATGAGTGTCTCATTGCTTCTGTCATTAGGAAATCTGTTTGCAGTCCTAAGCCCCAGTGACTGTAGACATTTGCCACCCAGTTCTCTAAATCTGCTTTTTGAGCACAGTTTCTCTTCCCTGTTTGCCCTGCAGAGCTGCTGCTGCTTGCTATCTTGAGCATCCTCCTCTTTCTCAGTTTTCAATTAATCTGTCCCCACTCATCCCAGTCTGTTCCCCTGGCTGGCGCAGAGCTCTCCCAACAACTCTCATCTGTGGGAGGGAAGTGTGATTTAACGGGGAGGAGAGAGAAGCTGAGTGCGTATGCCTGTGAGTGATTTTTGAGCTGTGGGTTTATTGCCATATACACCTCACCTTGCTTAAAGTCTCCTCTGGAGATCTCTTCCATCCCTTGCAGCTTGCTTTAAATTTTTCTGGACGAACTTCTTGGCTGCTTCTTCCTCTGCTGCTCTGAATAAAACTTTAGGTAGATGCAGTGCTTTTGCTGTGACCTTCAGTATCACTCCCACAGCTGATATGAAATACCATACAAACCTCGATGCAATTCTCCACAGCTGCTGTAGGCAAAGTCTCGTGTTAATGGAGGGGCCATGGGGGATTCTGATTGTGCTGTTTCTTCTGATTGTCACACTGGCTTAAGGATAAGTTATGCTTGGTGTCGTCTGGCTGTATCTCCCTGCGCATTTCACTTAGGTATAAAATAATCCACACCTAGATGCTTTTCTGTTATCAGAATGCTTTAGGTGAGTTTGGACTTAAAGGCTTTCTAGGTAAGATGGGTCTAGGGGAGTAATTTGTGAGGCAGGAACCTTACTGGGAGCAGGAGGAGGGATTGAGGCTGTAGAGTGAGAGGATTTTAGAAGATGGTAGGAAATGGGTATTGGATGGGGAAATTCCTGCTGGGAAGGTATTTCAAGAGTGGGTTTGGATGGAAGTTGAAGTATTGGTTGGGTGTGTGGTGAGAACTGTGGGTACTGGGTGGGCTGGACATCCTCCAGCAAATGGAGAGGTGAAACCATTGTATTATAGCAAGGAAATAATTGGGCTTTGTGTGAAGGGGAAAATAAAAAGAAACTAAAATTATTCTTTTGGTCTAAAATGCTTGGTTTGAAGGCAGCCGGAGTGATTGCAACTTTCAAAGAGCATTTTTCCCAAGACGAAGTTTCAGTTGGCATAAAAGCTAGCATTTGACATCTTTTTCATATAATGATTATATTAACAAAAGCAGACCTCGCTGTTGGCTGCTTTTGTAAAACAACTCCAGCGCTTCTCTTCATTCTCTCAACTCCTGCGTGCGACTTGAAGTCAGCTCAAAACTCCTGCTGGAATGCAAGCAGGTCAGCTCCTCTGACGCAGTTAGAGTAATAGAAAGTGCTCCACGTGGCCTGACAAAGGCTCTTTGCAATTGTTCATTTCTGTTGCAGTGGGCAGTTTTAATACAGTGATGTTTGCAGCACTCTTGCATTTAATGTTCTCATCCCACAGGCAGTGAGAGAAGGATCACTCAGGCTGCTCAGGCATCTGCCCTGAGATGCTGCTGTACAGCCTATAAAGCCTGCAGTTACTGGGAGGTCCTTTGTAATTAGTGCTGTTGCAATTGTTGTTGCAAATACTGGCTTCAGCTGCTGGCTTAGGTATTCTTACAGCAGTAAAAATGGACCTCGCTGACCAGGGGGACTGGAGAGAGCCTGTGTTGAATTGTACTAATGTTTCTGGTGTCCTGATGTGAGGGTGGCTTTCCTCAGACTGCTCTTTCATTTCCAAGTTGTGTTACAGTTGTAATTTTCTCTAAAGTGCCCAAACAGAGATTTATTTGTGCTCTCCCTTTTCCTTGTGGGGTGCATCCACAGTTAAACCTCACACCTTTATGGGAAGTCCAGATCACTTCTTACAGGCTAAAATTCCTAGCTTTTCTCCAGTGTGTTGCATGCTGTATAATTTAAATAGCAATCCTGATTTCTTTTGTCTCTAAGAAGAGTGCAAGGGTTAGGGCAGGACTGTGTAAAGAAGGAGGCAATCTGTATTTTAAGCCCTTCCACCAACACAGCCTGGTGGGGTGTGTATGTGGGAGGAGGTTTCTAAATAGGAAACTTGTGATGTGAGGAATCCTAGGAGCCATGAGGATTGTGTAAATGTTTGCTCTTCAAAGCAGAAATAGTCTGCTTTCTCTACTGAGAAAAATCACTTTGCTTATGAGAGAGCACAGTTTATTAACTGTAGTGACTGGAGATGAAGCAAAGGGAAGGGACTAATTTTGTAGACTAAAAAAAAAAACCCCAAAGAACATTTCTGCACTGTTCTGATTTATTTTTATAATCATGTTATCTTTGTCTGCTTGCCATCATTCAGATACAGCTGACTAGAGGTGTAGAGAAGCACAGAAATTTTGAACAGAGCATAAATACGAGAATGAACATTTGCTTCATTACTGTGAACATAGCTGGGATAGGTGAGAAAAAGCAATGTGAGATAAGTGCTAGACATCAACTTTGTTATAATTTGCATTTTATTAATAAATATTCTTGGAAATCATTATCCTTTAACACCTTATTTGAAAACTGCTGCTGAGGCTATTGGGGGTCGTATTTCTTACTGGTATAAATTGGTGTAGCTGAATTAGAAGTGTGATTTTCCACTAGTCTTGGAAGCTGCTCCAGTTGGACAAGGGAAAGTTATCTCTCTTTGTCAGACTGAATTGCACAACTGGGCTTTGCTGTGTGTTGCATTTCACTGGGACAGATAACAGGCCTTTAGTTCAGTGGAGAAAGGCATGTGAATAACCAACAGCTCCAAATTAAGGACAGGAAAATTAAAAGTTAGACACTTCAGAATGGAGAAGGCCAAACTGTGTGTTGATCATATATTTCATTGCTTTTGATGTACTCAGATCATGACTGAATGACTTTCTGGGAGACTTTTGGTGGGGCTGAAGGTATGGCCTTGCTACAGGGGGGACTGTGGGAGACTGCCTTGTGTGACTGATCAAATTAAATCAGCTAATGGTGTGTTCTGGTCTTCAAAATCCCTGACATCCAGTGCAAGCTACCTTGCTGCTGATGGTGCAATATTCCAAACCCTTTGACAAGCTGGTGAACGTCTTTCTGAGATGGTTTATGCAGTCCTTCCAAAATGTAATTCTACACGCTAAGGGAAATCTTGGTTTTGTGAAAAAGAAGCTGTGTTTGTATTAAAACTAAATAGAGGTTTATTAATTAAAGCTAGTTTCGTTGTTGTATGATGGATGGGAAATACAAAAGCAAAGCATCCCCTGACTGCAAAAGGGGGATGGTTCTGAGTGGTTGCTGAGCACATTTGAACAGGTGAGGTTTTGTAAACTCACCACTGCGCAGTTTAAGGGGAAAGTATGACCAAGAAACAATCTAGGTTAAAAAAATAGAGAGAGAAGGGATGTGATGGCAATCTGTGTCCCAGTGTCCTGTTCCATCTCTGAATGAAGACTGCTGAAGTCCTGGGAAAGTGAGGTAGACATCTGCCTTCTCTGGCAGGGATGAGTTGATGTTCCTGCCCGTAGCTGATGCTTGTTTAGGATGGCCAGAAGTGCCCATGGCAGCTGCTCTGCCCGTGCAGGAGACTGGAGGCACTGCTGGGTGTGTGCTCCACACACTGTTAGCTTGGAGAGATCATTTTCAATAACTGATCTTGTTTTGTTTCTGAAGGATTCTAAATTCTCCTCCCCAGTAACTCAGTAACAAAGTGCCCTGATTGGCTGCTGAGCAGCTGGAGCCAGGAGGGTTAGAGAAGCTTAAAGGGGCAAAATTGTATTTATTGAAGATTAATTCTGAGGACTGCTGTCTCTTTCTCCCACTAAAGTAGGAAACCAAATTTTGCAGGAATCTGTATTTCCTGGCTCTGAAGTCATCAGCTTTTTTTAGAATTTTATTTTTCTTTTTAGTATTTGTGTGCTTTTTAGCAGTGCTGAATTGGTCTTTTTCAAATGGTGTAAAAAAGAGAATCTTGGCAGGGTTTTATATAAAACTGTAGTAGCCTCACTTGTGTACCTGGACTGAAAATGCACCTTTCCTGCAGTTCTGGACAAAACTCAGAAAATTCACCAGAATTTCACACAAGGTCTACTATTACCTGTTCTTTCTCCTCATTGTGCAGGCCGACCCCTCACCAGGAGAATATATGTCTGGGAAGGGACCTCCTGGGTCATTAGGTCCGTTTTCCTGCCATCATAAGCAATCACATCACATGAGTCCTTTCATTAACTGATCAAACTCCATCTTCGAAGTATGAACACTTTTTGCCCCCACTACTTCCCCTGGAAAACTGGCATAGAACATTGTTGTCTGATCTCCAGCAGGTATTTATTCACAGCTGGTTTGCACCCCCTTGTTTCTATGCCAGCACTGTCCTTCGGAGTAAATCGGCTTTTTCCCCCTGAGTGTTTGCTTTTCTGGTGTATTCAGAAGTTCAGCTCTTCCCAGCCTTCCTTTGGTCAGGCCAACAATCATCCTCTTAGTCCTTTCCACCCACTCCGGAGATAAAAATCAAATTACCCACATGAGAAATTCTTCTCGGCAATTGCTAAAACTCTGAAGAGAAAAAGGCAGAGGAAACTTTAAAGGACAGCTAAACTGAGAATCTTTTAAACTTCTGTTTTGTGGTCTTTGTAAAGAATGTCATCAGTTTTTTTATTTCATTGAAGCTGTGGCTGCTGATAACTTCCAGGCTCAGCAATATGAGGGCCACAGGGGTTTTCATCCTACAGGTTTCGTAAGGAAAAAGTCAAAGAGGAGAGCATTGGGAAAGTATTTCTCATGTTGCACAAGTAATTTCGGGGGGGATTGTAGAAAAGTCTGCTGGACATGGTGGTGTGAGGTATCATTGTAGACCTTGTGGCAGAGATGTTCCTCACGAAAAGGGGTTTTGGTATTTTGGTGTGATCTGAAATAATCTGTGCTCTCTCTTTACCACCTCTGCTCAGGATTTTATCTCTTTAAAGATGTGTCCTGTAGATATGCTGTAGCTGTGTATTTCTTCTTCTGGTCAATGAAAAGTCAAATTTCAAACCAAATTTCTTTGCCAGGCTGGTGATAATAGCTTTAAATTTAAAGAAAAGGATGAAATGACTGAACAAATAGGTTTAAATTTAAAGAAAAGGATGGAATGACTGAACAATTTAGTACATGGAAAAACAGCTGGAAAAGAGGTGACTGAGGGGATGGTGGTGAAAATCTGCTAACCATGATACAGGAAAAGCTAATAGGGGATACTTTTCATTCTCTTCCGTAACTGAAGAATCAGAAAGCATCATATAAAAACTTCTAATTACTTCAAAAAATGCACAAAGCAAGATTATTCTTCACAGAGAACCTGCTTCTGGAAATCTCTGTGCAGGATAATCCAGTAGCTGAAGCTTTCTGCAGGTTCAAGATGTGGCTGTGAGAAATAGACCGGTGGTTCTCATGTGCAGAGACAACCTCTCCTGGCTCCAGAAGCCCTGGGGCCACAAGTTGGGATTATTTTGGAAAAGTGTGGTGTTTGTATCCTGTTCTGTTTTTCCCAGGTCAAACAGTAGCTGTTTTAGTTCAGTGATGTAGGTCAATTGATTTAAGTTCAGTGAACCTTTGAGCTCATCAGCTCCAGCTGTTCTCAAAGTGGTTTCGTACGTATTGTGTGCTCTTGTATGTCTTGTACACTTTTCACCTTTGCCAGTGGTAAATATTAGGATGATTATGTTGGTTTACAGGTCTATTTAAATGCTGCTGTGGGATTTATTCTCCAACATGCAAGTTGGCCCTTGTCTTTCCAACTGAAGATACCCAAGAAATCCAAATCTTTCCTGCTGAGACCTCATAATAGATTTTATAGGAAAAACTGCCGGAAGAATTAGATAAAGAGCCCTGAAAATGTGGAGAGGGGAAGAGGTATTACAGTTTATATTCAAGCTCAAGCCTCTATGTTTGATCGCAGGGAGATGTTTGAAAAAAGCTGTAGCAGATCTCTGAAGGATTCTTCTACCTCCAGCTCTCAGCTCTGGGAACTGGGCTGCAAACTCCTTGAAACCCAAACAGATGTTTTGGTATAGAGCTTCAAAGCTTTGAAAGGCTGTTTTCCCCACATGCCTTCCTATGTGAGGAGACTTTTAAGAGCTGCTGAATAAATTTTATTACCTTTTCTACAAAAGGACTATCCACATGGAAGAGGCAGGCTTTGAATGGTTGTGGGCTCAGACGTGAGACAATAACCACGTAATGCAGCCTCAATTGAACAAAAATGGAATGGAAACAAGGGAGAGACGTGCCAGCCTGCTCAGGACCCAGAGGGGGCAGAGTTTCGAGATGCTTCAGTAGCTTTTTCATGAAGATAAGTAAACACAAGGGAGCTGTATTGGCTTCGGCTCTGCCACATTAGAAAGAATTCCTAATGTTGGGGAAGAACGTAGATGAATAACAACCCAGATGTCATCCTGTTGCTTTATATACATTTAGAAATGAATCTGACAGTGATGAGTGCAGCTTGAGAACCCACAGAGATTTGAATGGGTAAAAATGTCAGGAAAAGGCAATAAATGTAGTTTATCCTGTATCCTTTCACCCCCTTCCCACACATTGACTGGGGGTGTGTTGGTGCTGGAGGCTGTGCTGGGCTGGTGCTATACGAATGCCCAGGAAAATAAAACCCCTGCTGTAAGAATTTGTCAAACTTTAAAAAGTTAAGACAAAGGAAAACATCTAGAAATAAGGGACTGAGCCATGAGAAATGAGCTCCAATTCAGCTGAATTACAGTGTTTCCAACCTGGAAGTCTGGGGTGCTTTTCAATACCTATCATCTGCTACTAGAACAAGAAAAAATAGTGCACTGGTGTGTTGTCATAGAATCATTAGCAGTTCTGATTTGTTTTATAGTTTCTGGAGGGGAAAAAAATCAAAATTCAGGTGGTTCTCTTATTAGGACTTTGTGTGTATTTTTCTGTAGCCAGGAGCAGGCCAAATCATTTTAGGAGGGTTTAATGCAAGAGTTCCCTTACCCTGTTCCTTCTTGCAATTTGCAGTATTTGTTCTCCTCTGTTTAGACTTTTGTTTTCCTTAAGGCATTGTAGTGAGTTGAGAGTGGAGGAAAAAAAAGAAATATTTTTATCATAAAGATTTTTCAGTTTAAAGATCTGAACCAATAATAGAGTTCCTTTTTTTTTTTTTTCCCCCCTACAAAGGGGAGTGCAGCCCTCAATCGCACAGCTGCCAAAAACTCTGGCCCATTTTTGAACTATCTCAGGCAGGATGAAGTTCATTTGTAAAGTTGAGATCTACTTATAAGTAATGGCACTTCCCGTGGGGAAAAACACTAACCCAGTTTGTGAAAGTTATTTTATTTGATGGTCAAATAAACTCGATAGCACATCAGGAATAGGGTTCCTGGCTGTGATGTGACACACAGAGCGGCATTTAGGCAGAAGGATTTGTTTTTCCTATGAATGTATTGATGGATTTTCATGTGGATATTTGACTTTTGAAATCATAGCTTTGGTATTCTGAAAGACAAATGAAACTGTAGAGTAAAGGAACAAACCTAAACCAGCTCCAAAAATATAGGAAACATGGCAGCAGGAGGATCCACTCTGGGAAGATTATAAAGCTTCACACTGCCAGAGCCTCTTTAGCAGCTCCTTCGCGTTGTGGGTTTGGCAGAAGGAGGATGACAGGGCTGCCAGCCTGCCTAATGATCTTCATCTAACATTTACCTTATTGAGAGGGGAATAATTCTGTTAAATTAACATCCTAGCATATTTGCTGTCCAGCTAGTTGATGAATTAAATAGCCCGAACAAAACGTTTCACGACTCGTTTGTCCATAAAAACCGCTGAATTTTCCGCATAAAAGGGAGTGACTTTTCAGCAGTTGCGTGCTGCGATGCTCTGTACCCCTTACCTGCAAAAATACACGTGTTTATGTGTAGAAATAAGGAGTTTACTGAGGCTGTGTGTCTGTGGGAGGTAGGATAGCACACAGACAGGCCCTGCTCTTGGAGTGACCCGAGCTCCGGTGCTTTGCCGCGTGGTGCGAGCCTCCTGCTCGGAGGAAGCGCGGACTGTTAATGACAGCCCACGAGCCTGTGACACTCGGACCCCTCCATCAATCAAACCTGGCACCTCGTGCCAGCCCAGCCAGCTGTCCTCTTCCATCAGTGTCCGAAAGTGCCGCGCCAAAGGCCGCAGGTGCCAGCTGCCAGCCTCCAATAACCACTGGGCCTGCCCCAGGACGAGTGTGTTTAGGCAGCCTGTTTGGATGGAATTGTCTGTCCTGACAGTCCCTTTTGAGTTTCACTTTGGAAAAAGGGGAATAAACAAATTGCAGGCTAATGGACAGAGCAGCGCATCTGCAACAAGAAATCCAAGCCTAGGGCTTTACACTCCCCAGTTGTGAGACATCACCATAAAGGCCTGTGACAGCAGGAGATGTTGCTGAGGGTGCAGTTGAGTTGTCCTGCTTGGTTTGATCAAAATTTGTAACCTCTCAGTAAAGTCTGTGGTTCACAGATCCACCAGCCCACTGAGAATTTATGTCATTTCTGTTGATGTCTATTGGGTGTGCCAAAGAGGACGTGTAGAGAAAGACTCCGTTTTGTGAGAAAATATATTACAAAGATGCTCACTAGAATTGAATTAGAATTTGAATAAATCACTTAATTATTTATATATACTTCTATACTTAATTATATTAATTCTAGGAACAGAGTTTCAATGTGCAGCTGTGGAGAGTGTGGCTCCCGCCCTACCAGCAAAGGCTCTAAGCACTTAGCTGAGGTTTGATTGCTGCTGCACACCCAAAAAATCTCCATGTATGACAGGCACACCAAAAAGGGGTGAGCAAGTCATTTCAAGTGATTTTCAGATCCATGGGCAGGGATACTTCTGCGTCCTTAAGCTTTGAGGACTCCAGATCTTGAGCATGTCAGGCTGAGGAACCTGTAGGTGTAAGAGGCTTATATGGGCAGTCAGGCTTTTAAAATGGAAATGGGCATTTCAAGGCAAAAAAAGAAGTTTCTGTTGATGCTGTAGCCCCCAGACTGATACACAGTCAGCGACTTAAACTGTTTTCACAAAGTCAGTCTGCTGCTGTTCTGGGTTCTAGTGGTTCCAAGTGCAGCAGTTTGCCCTTGTACATCTATATCAAGTTTTTTTTCTCCTATTATCATCACCAGATCCTTGTCCTCACTTGATGTTTTCTAGGCTTCTCATTCCTATTCTCCAGCATGTATGAATTTTCTATTATTTGCTTGGTGAATGCAATCGCTTGCAATTTCCCAGGCTGTAAAAAAAGAAGTTCCTTTGGAAAAAATGTAATGGAACATCCTCAGGTTGAAATGGGCCCTGAGCACAGCTGATGGCTTGGGGACTTTAATTTACTGAACGTCAGTGGTTTGATGGCAATTCAACATGACTGGTGATTGCCTGCATCATGTTACTGCTGTGGCTGAAAAGGCTGTTTACCTTTGGAAGACAGAAAGCTCAGCTGAGCAACACAAAGAGCAATCTCCTGTGACCTGCTAATAATTTTTTTTTTCCCCCAAAGATTCCCCAATTGCTGAGGAGCACGAACCCCTGGAGGAAAAACTTCTCTTTGCACATATGCTTGTTTATATATCTGTTACAAGAGGTCAATCTAGAAAAATGGTGTTTGCAAAAGAACACTTTATATCAGGAGTTTTCTTTGCTGCAAAGTCATCCTTAATTTGGCCAGTGGAAGACTTTTCCTTTTCAAGAGATTTCTCTCACATTTATCATCCCAGCTTGACACAGCACTGAAATATTTCTCTGTGTTTCTAATAGTTGTTGTGGTACTACTTAGAACTGCGAGTGACCCAGTACAAGTTGGAGAGCAGTGGTTCAAAAAGAAAAAAAAGCCATCTGGTTCTCATTAATTTGCTGAAATGATCAGAACATTTCCTAAGAGACACTATGCTGCACGTAGGGAAGAGAGTGGCAGGGGCTCCTCATTTGTGCAAGTGGATGCAAACTCACCTGCCTAAGAATGATCTCGTTTCTAAAAATGAATTTGGGGTCCAAGGTCCTTAGATAACATCAGACTTGATGGTCTTTTATCCATAAACTCCATTTCAGGCAGTGGCGTGTTCACTTCCTCCCACTGCCAGGCAGGTGATTATGCAGGGAAATTTTTTTTGTGTTAAAAGGACAGCTGGGATCTTGCTTACTATTTAAAGAAAAAAGCTAATAATTTTAAAAAAGAGATTTTTAGAAGTGTACATGTGCAAGTAGAGCAGCTGAAGCTGAGACACGCGTCCGGTGTGTTTGGGTCAGCAGCCCCCGAATGGCAGGCTCGGGAGCTTCGCACAAATTTCTGTATTTCTGATGTGCTGCTTTCCTTTTAACATTTGGCCTTTAGGTCTTTTATTTTGGGCTTTTGTGTGTGAAGAGCAGAATTTGTTGAAATACTGGTGCGTGCGCTCCGGGCTCCTCCGGCCTTGCGTGGCCCATCTGTGCTGGACAGGACTCACATCCACTCACTGCTGCTGGTGAATCTATCAGAGCAAGCTTGCTAAGCATGATTTTATAGGCTGTGCAGCTGGTTTGTTTAAAACCAGATTACTGTCACATTTAGAAACATTTAGCACTGCTGGACCAATGAGGAATAATAATTTAGAGAGGCTGACTAGATTTAATCAGTTTGTGGGAGATGAGACTTAATCAAATGTAAGAGGTTGAGAAGGCTGATGGAGCTAATGAATTTGAATAGGTAATACAGACCCTGCCTGAACATTTTCTCTGGCCATGGTTGGTTTATAAGAATAAAGTGTTTGCAAAAGTTATCAATCAATCAATCAATAGGTATAAAGTCCTTTGTGTGAGGAACCTCAGCATTCGGGAGAGAAAATTGCCTGAATTGAAACTCGAAAGTAGACTTTGCGTGAGAATTCTCTCAGTATGGGAATTTTAAGAGTTAATTTTTAGTATTTTTTGTAATATGTAAGAAAAGAGACTTGGGAAACCACCTTGAAGAAAAATACCCCTGTGAGCTGTATCCTGCTCAGGTCCTGGGTGGCTGCTCTTGGTGTAGAACTGCAGCATGTACTTACTGGAGAGCCCTGGCATGTGTTTTAACTTCCCTGACCTTTGGTTCTCCATCTGTAAAATTCATGTGCTCAACCTTTCCTACTCTGTTTTGTCTATTTTATGTGTTGTAGCTCGGGAAGTGTTGACTTTATAAAGAAAGGCCAGCTGAGGTAGATGCTGTGAAATGTGTGCTGCAGCAATCTCTGCCTTCCTATTACCAATCTTCCATCTTTATCTTACCCTCAAGCCCAAAAAACATAGATGTCTCCTCCCCAGCCCCCCCTTTTAATATTAGTCAAGGACAGGTGCAGCATTAACATGAGAGTTTGTGTGACAAGTAATCTCTTTGGTACTTTATAAATTAGGGATGCTTCAAGTGAACGAAAAGTATAAGCTCATCATTTGAAATCCATGCTTGTGTAGTAGGACCCTGATCCATCCCTTCGTGTTTTCAGTGGAGAAAAATCCTGCCTGTGCTTTCTGCAGCAAAGGCAGCAGTTGTAAATATTTTTCAGCTTCTGCTGAATTAATTGTGAGAGGTCCTGCTCTCTGCCCACCTCCTTCTGGCAGTGCTGGCAGAGCTTTGCTGGGCTTTGGAGGAAGTTTTATCTCACACCTCTCCTTAAAGAGAATCATAAAATCATAGAATGGTTTGGGCTAAAAGGTGTCTTAAAGGTTATCTGGTTCCGACCCCTTGCCATGGGCAGGGACACCTTCCACTTGACCGGGTCACTCAGAGCTCCATCCTGGCTTTGAACACCTCCAGGGCTGGGGCAGCCACAACTTCTCTGGGCAAAGAGAAGAAATGTGACAGCAGAAGGACCAAACCCTGAGAGGTGCTTTTAAAACATTCAGAATTAGGGGTGCCTGAGATGTTTTTGCTCCCAGCACAAACCGTCTTTCAGCTGAAGAAGCTGGTGGGGAAGTAGAAGGTAACTCCATTGTCCTGCCTCGATCAGGTCAGGTCCTTCACGCTGCTGCAAGAAGGATAAACTCTGTTAGCTGTTGACATCAAGGTCCCCTATAAAAGACAAATATGCCATAGGAGCTTCGTGAGGGGAATTGGATTGGGGTAGAGATTTTTAATCAGCATCAGGCCTGACATTTAACTAACACCACAACCAGCTGAATGATTGAGAGTCCTAAAATGGTGAAATATTCAGTAAATGCAGTTACCGAAGCTGTGGCTTTGCTCTTTTCTTCACAACCAAGATCAGAAACGCCTTGTTCTGTTTTGGCTTTTTGATATGCTTTTGTCATAGTGCTCAGAAATGATGGGACTGCATGGTGACTTTCTTTAAATCACTGTGCTTATGTGAGAGGATTGGTTGCTAAAAACAAGAGTTACAGAATATTTTTTTGTTGTTACTGCATCAGTAATGTGAAGCTCCACTTGAAATTAAATCTTTATTATGCCATACACTGTTGAAGGCTGTCCTTTCTCCATATTTCAATCCAAGGTGACCATGGTCATTGTGAATCATGAAGGAAGATCTGGCATCCCTGTCTTCTGCCTGCAGATTTGAGATGCAGAGGGGTCTGTGGCCAGCTTATGGTCACTGAGGTGTTTGCAGTAAAACCAAACTTAGCTTAGCTTTAGCCAACAAAATCTGTCTCGTCTTTTTTTTTTTTATATTCCCACTGTAAATGTTGACAATAAAGGCACCTCCATGCAGTTGGATCCCTTTATCTTTGACTTCTGTCTGAGGATATAATGAAATGCACATTAGACATGGTGGCTTCTCTCCACCAGCTCCAGAAGGAGCCTCAATAATCACTTTGGGTGGAGCTCTGAGAAACCTGGTCTGGGGGAAAGTGTCCAGGTATCAGAACTAAATATCTTTAAGGTTCCTTCCAACCCAGGACATTCAATGATTCTGTGACCCTTGTAGGTGGGTAAAGGTGTGACAAGCCCCATCTTAAGCAGAACAGAGAACGGACTCCAGTTCCCTCGTGAGTTCCCAGTATACATCACACTCCTTTACTGCACTCTGGACACTCTTAACAACATGCACATTTTATTACCAAAATGATTTAAACACCAGGTGTGCTGTTGGAACTTGCAAAGTCTTAGCTCTGTGAAGTCACGTTTGCCTCCTCAAAACACCCAGCTTTAGTCCTGCTCAGTGTTTTGCATCCACAGTGCAGAGAGGTGCCCCTTGTGTCAGTCTCATTTTGTCAGGAGCAGTGCACATGTTCATGTGGAGTTTTCATCGTGTTTCTAACGGCAGGCAGCATGCAGAGCTAATTAATGGGGTACGGGAAGAACTCACTGATGGGTACAGATTGAATATCTTCAGATGAAAGGAGCTGTGGGTCTCCTGGTGAGTTTAAAGAACAGCCCTACTGAACTTCTGATATGCAACCAGATGCAGCATGTAGAAGCAACCAAATCAAGGGTTAGAGGGGATGAAATTAGTTCAGTTGACTCATACTTTCTATGTATACACTTCCAGAAATTATTATTACCTTGCGGGTAGCTAATCTGAATACAGAGGTGCTTAATTTTTTGCTCCCTAATTATAGAGGTCAGTACAACAACTTCCATTATCTCATTCAATGTTTTCTTGAAGTGGATGGAGAGATTGGGATCTTGTTGTAGTTTCAGCTTAGCAACCTGTTTTAATGCCTTGCAGTGTAGAAATTTGACACTTTCCATGCCTTTGGACAAAGGTCAAAAACTGTTGTCCAAGGGGGTAGAACCCTTCAAAACAGGCAGAGAAATACTCTCTGCACTCTGGATTCCCACAGAAATTAAGCAGGGAGAACTGAAGAGCCATTCTTATATGGGGTTCCTAATAGTAACACACTTAGAGTTCAAATGGCTTTAGCTGTTCTCCTTTCATGTTGGTGGAATAGTTGTTGGAGAAGAATTTCAGAATTGAATGGTTCATGGTCAAAGCAGTAGCTTTTCTGTTTAAAATGGCATAAAATAAAAGTATGAACAGACAGGAAATGCAGCAGGAGCTACTAAACCATTTTGATTATACTGGTTTTCTGCTTTGAGGGTGGAGAGGGTAGCAGAGGATGGGACTTGAGGTGGTTTTCTTGTCCTGCTTCTCTGGGGTTCAAGCAGAGCTGATTGACAAGGAATGATTTATGACCAGATACACATTTAATCTGTAGGAATATTTCTTCTTGAGTAGAGGAACATCTCTATAGCCTACAGTCACTGAGACACAACATGTCCCCATTGCAGATGTTTCATCAAGGTTAGAGGTGGGTTCCCTTGATCTTTTCCACCAGATCTAGTCCGTGACAGGTGTCTTGCCTTTTCTTCGTGGGGAATCCCATTCTGTTCTGCACGGACAGCTTTCATTGCTGCAGGCGTTTCAGCCTGGCACAGCTCCTCCATCCAGATCTCTGCCCAAATCCTTGTCCCTGTGCGGGGGAAGGAGGCTTGTAAGGAGCAGAAAGCTGGGGAGAAAAGATGGAAGGGTTTTCATCTTCAGGGCTTTTCTATGGCATTGCAAAGACTTCCTGAAACTATTGCTCTGGTATTTGTTCCAGCCATCAAACCCTGAAGGAAGTCCCTAATTGGGTGTATGATTTCTCTCTAATTTCAGTCTATAAAGTGAACAGGGGAGCATGGCTCAATAGTGAACGAAGGAGAACGTCACTGTTGCTCCCTACAAGCCTTGATTTTTGATGTCTGCATGAATTTGTACTCTAAAGAACTTTCCACCAGGATAGCAAGTGGCCTCATCATTTGCTGTGAAGGGTGAGAAAGATTTGCTGTTGGATACAGTTCATCTGTGGGGTTTTGAGCTAATACTAGATGTCTCCTTTTGGGACGATGTGCTTGCTGTACTTCCTGCATTGTCTAGTCATTATTGATATCCCCATCTCCCCCCTGCTCCCTCCTTGACTCCTTGGGAGGGTCATACGCCTGGGATTTACAGCTCTTTTTGGTATGTGGTGACTGTTACAGCAAAGATGAATGGGAGGGGAAGCTCTGTTATGCTCCTCTGCCTGAAAACTTTCTCAAGGTTAGAGATCTCGGGTGACTTTTATTGTTACCTTTTCTGACAACAGCCTCTCAATATGAAATAGAAACTGAAATAGAAGAGTGGCAACTAACTGGAGATAGACGTGAAAGGGCTGGTGTGGAGATACAAACTGCTTATTGTTTACAGTGTTTGTCTACTTAAAGCCCACTTCTCTCTTGAGAGCCTGGCTTACTTAAAAAAGAATTGCTACACTGAGAGAAGTTCCCTATATCTTAACTGTTATAGAAACATGTTGTGAAAGCAGTTGCCATGAAATTGAATTATAGGTGGTGTATTCTTCATTGCTGAAATCGCTCTGTTATATCACAGGCCTCATAGTTCTGTTTTGAACAAATAACTGCAATTTAGTAGGAGCCTAAGAGATGATGGTATTAGCAGTCAGGGGTTGTTTAAGGCTTCCTTAATGATGGAAAATTGTTCTTATCCATTTACCATGTGTTGTCTTTGTAAAAATGCATGTGCAGTGAATGGAAAAGGAAAACTGTTCCCTCATGGTATCTATGTTTGTTTTTATATTTTTCAATGTGTGAAACAAACCCTTGTAGGTTTTTAGATTATTCAGGGCAATATGGTCATTCATAAGTAACTTTGACACAGTTCTGATACATCAAATGGTGGCACTGGATGTGGTCAGATGTTTCACTTCATTCGCTTTCAGTTTGCTGAAATTAAGTACATGGTTGCTCAACCTAAAACTTCCCAGGTTTTCATGGAATAGGTTTTTAAAAGGTCCTTCAGGAAATTTTTAAAAATAACTCTCAGTGCTGAAAGCAATTATTGATTTAGGCCAGAATTTAAAATCACTTTGTCTAGGTTTAGATTCCTAATTGCTGCTCTGTGTGCTGCTTCCTCCCCAGCCCACTCATGCCCAGTAGCCTTTTCTTGGATGTGCTTTGCAGTTTACCCTGGAGCTCAATGTATGTGAATTGCTGCATTTGGCTTGGAAACAGGGTAACTCCAACAGAAAAGGGATGCTTGCAGAGATCTTGGGCTTGAAAATTAACCTTGCTTCCCCTACTTCCTATCCAGGTCTGTATTAATCTACAAAATACTCTTCTTCCAAAGCAAAACCTGCTACATCATGTGGCTCAGAACAAGCTTTATCAGTTTCCTCTGTTCCAACCTGTTACTGGTCTAGAAATCTGGTAAAGTGTTACATTTGTGTATTCCTCCAATTTCACAGATTTCACAGAGAAAATGACGTTAGGAAGGATAGGGAGAGGTCAGTTTGTCCATCCCTTGCCTGAAGGCAGGACCTGTTCTTCCAAGGTCCTGCTTTATCCTGACAGATGGCTGTCTAACATGTCCTTAAAATTCCTCAGCCATCGAGATTTGCTTACTTGCTTCGAGGTGTCACTTGTGGAAAGCCAATTAAATCTGCTTCAATGGTCGTATTTTGCCCCTGTTCTATTAGCAATTAGGATCAGTTTTCTTGCTTGTTTCAGGTTTTTTTATATACATGTTTTTTGCACATGTGTTTTTGTTTTATTTTCCCCTTTCCTGCTTCTCTCCTGATTTGAAATGTGATTTTTCAACATCTGCTTTTACCCAGTTTGTGTCAGGCCTCTGATGCTCTGCCCGCTTGGCTGAAGGTAGTATGCAAGTTCCCTAATAATTCAGAAATTTCAATTTCATTGTGATCTTTAAGAATAAAAAAGGGAGTGGGGCAATTTTTGGAGTGAGTTCTTTTGAATGTTTATTTTTGTTGATAAACCTTGTATCTGTGCTCTTAGTTAAATCCTTTTCTGTTGTCTCTTGAAATATGATATGAGGAAACAAAACTGCTTCACAAAGTTCTGTGAAAAATTAATGTGTACTGTGATTTAGAAGATGGATCACTGGAGGGCATTTAAATGTTATGTTTTTGTTTTCTGCAAATTTTATTTTAAGGGAAACCGAATACCTAGTAAGGACCGTTTCAGAAATTCAACTAAGTGCTGCTGGTACTAAAAGAATTAAGAGAGGAGAAATGAGGGGCATAGACTGCACAGCCTAATTGAGGGGACATAAGCCTAATGATGCAAAATTGCAAATTGCCCAAATTACAAAGCGCTGTCCCTTGCATGCAGCTCTGCTTTTAGGGCTCTCCAGAGCTGCAGTGTGGGCTCAGGATTCAGATGTGCTGGCGGTGCCTGGTGCCAGCCCCAGCAGCCACAAAGGCTCTGCGTGACTCCAGCCCGTGCTGGAGCTCGGTGAGGTGGTGCCATGTGCTGACAGGAACCTTTCCAGGCTCCGAACTGCGCTCCCGGAGGAAGTTGCGGTGGGCAAGGTAGGGAATGAACTTGTGGGATGACAGGAGAGAAGTGACGTGGTGCAGTACCAGAGATGCAGGTTCCCTTGCCCAGCACACCCTTGATTTTCTGCTGTTGGAGGCAAACTGGTGCCTAAGTGATGGTACAGCTTCAACTTCCCCAGCCCGTGAGGGAGATGCTGCCTGGGCTCCTGCTGGCAGCCAGGGAAGCATTTGGAGCAGCTGCTGCGCTGCAGGGTGATTGTCCTAAAAGGGCAAAGGGGTTTTGGTGGGACAGCAAAACCAGAGCCCAGGGTTGCAAATAAAAAAAAGGTAAAAATGCAGTTTTTTACAGAGGAGTGTTTACTTTCTTGCTGCCTGCTCTTCCTGACCCATAAAAGCTGCCAACTGTGGTGTCAAGCTGATAAAATGTTCATGCAGCTCTAGCCAGAGCAATGAACTATAACCAAAAAACTGAGGAGTGTTTGGGGTTTTTTTCCCCTTGGCTTTTGCCAAGAATTCAAGCAAAAGTGTAAAAATGTATTTTTCTCGCCGGTGTCACTTTGTACTCCTAAAATCCATCTGTATAATCATGTCTGTCTTACCTTTGGGATGCTGGTCATTGCTTCTCCTTTAGTTTGTACAGCTCAAGGATGAAACCCAGCCTTAGCTTCGGTTCTGTAATTTTGAAAATAGTGAGATACCTGATAGTCTTGTACAGCCTGCGTACCTCAGAGATGTGATAACCAGATATTTCTTCTGCTGATGGCTGATTGCTCATCTGAGTAAACTGGAATAATTCAGGGGAAGTCTTAGGTTTCTTTTTCCTTTAGAATAGAACAAAGCATTTTGCATTGAATGCAAAATCATTTGAGATAAGCGATGAGATTACTCAGTCAAAGCAGAATAAAAACTGGGAGGGATGTAATTCATTGTTTTATTTTTTTCAAGCTGCTGACATGATGTGAGAGTTGCTAATGCAGTCTGAAGTACAAATGATATGCAAAATTCCCTGATAACTACCTGGGAATTCTCATTCCATCAGCAACTTCTATGTTATCATAAATGAGACAGCTTGAAAGGCACTTGTTGCGTTTTGTATTGCATGCAGAAGTCATTTACACTTCAAATGAACTGGCCTAGATTATTTGTGATGGGTTTTTTTCTGCACAGCTTTCATAAGCAATGGAACAATGCTGAATTACTACTCTATAACATTTAACAATTCAAGAATCGTGGAGTGAGGAGACGTGACAAATAAACACTCTGGTGAAGCTGCTTGGCAGCTGGGATTGTAAAAACAGGCTTTCAGCAAGTCAGATTGGGATGTCTGATCACCTCTGAAAATTGACAAATGTGTAGATTTTAATTGTAATTTGTTTTTGTGTTGTGATGACACAGCTCAGAGGGTGAATGTGTGTCTTGGGACCCCCAGGCTCAGCCCCAGTGGCTGATTTCCATCCAGTGTGAATGGTCAGAGGCATGAATTCAGGAGTGAAGCGGAGAGGGAGGATGAGCAGGGAGTTTGGTCTTCACCCAGAAGGTGAAATAAACCTAAAGGAGTCTCTCCAAAGCTCCAGGGCTCAATTCTCAGCTGTTGTAAACTGGCACAGTTCAGTATAACTGAGGCTGAGGATCTGTCCATGTGACTTTTTATCTGTGCCATGTACAACAGATGATTAAGTACAAATGCATGTTGAGGTGTGGGGGCTGTGTGTAAGGATGAAGCAGGAATGTGCCTAAAAGCCTCCTAATCTCCAGTTTGTTCAATTCCTGCTATTTATCTCCCCATCACCATTCCAGTATCTCTGTATTAATGTGGAAGGCTCTCTGTGCTGAATATGGTGAATGTACAGAAGTCAAAAAAAGCCTGGAATGCTCATGGCTGCAGTGTTAAAGATAATTATATGGTGTTTCTAGTCCAGATGCAATCCTGGAAAGCATGAGAACAGCTTTGGGATGTATGCTCATGGTGCTAGGAGAGGTCAGCAGGAGGTAGATGCTCACAGACTAATTGGACTTCTGGGATTCTGTTTTGAGGAGTGCCTTCATATAAAACAATGTACATACCCAGGATGTGCTGCTCAGTTGTTTCCTAAACTGACAGTTGTTTTAAGATAAGAGATGTTTTTATTTCACTGAAGCCCTTCTTCTCCAAGTCCAAAAGAGCCTGGAAACTATTATCTCACGGAAAAATACCTTGGGGTATGTGTGTGAAAAAGGTGATGTGTTCTGCAGTGCTGGCAGGGTCACCCTGCGTGCCTCAGTCTCCTTTCTGGATGCTGTTTATGAAGGAGAAAAACTGGCTTGAAATGCAGAGGATGTGAGTGGCTGTGGGTTTTATCTAACACGGTACAAAGTGGCCCATTGTGAATTGAGGGAGGTGTTGCTACCTGGGGGAGGCTCTTCATCCTCCCTGTGTGGCTGCAGTGATATGAATGCTGTGTGTTGACTTTTAATGAATATTCATCAGTTGTGTGTGTGTGGAGGGCTTTATAGCCTGTCCCTGCAGCCTTATCTTCGGCATTAGGGAGAGGAGGCAGCTCCCGTGTTTGGTGTCTGATGTTGGGCAGGGTAAAACACCTCACCCTGTGAGCCTGGAAGGGCCAAGGCTTGTGGGTCCTGAAAGGGAGCCCTGCACTGCTCGGAGAATACCAAACAGGGAGTGCCCAAGGACAAGCAAACATAGGAAAATAAAAAGGAATCCTGAGCAGGCAGTAAATATTGTGCTTAGGAAGCTTCTCTTCTCATCCCCTAAATTTATGGCCTCAGTGCCTGCACTTTCCATCTCACATCACTGTTGTTCTGGGCCTGCCTAGGTGGTTGTGTGCTGACCTTTTGCATTGTTTATAATACTTGCATGCCAGGATAGTGCTAACAGGGTTGTGGGACACATTGTAAAGCCCCCCAAAGTTGCTGCCTTTTTTTTTTTTTCCCCCTGTGATGGTGTTACCCATTCCCAGGACTCTGCTGGTCTTGACTTTCCTCTAAAAGGCCCTTCATGACTCCCAGTGCTCTTCCAGAAACACCTGCAGCCTCTGTCCTTGAGATGTCTGGAGACATTTGGGTCCATCTTAGGAAGAGCTCTGAGTTTTGGGAGCAAAGTGGGGAAACAGTGTGGATCCTGCTGCTGGCTTTTATTGGGATTCTGGACTTAAATGTGTAGAATTTAACAGTCCAGCCTCAACTGCTTGTCTGGGTGTGCCATTCAGTGAGTGGGCAGAGGTGGCTGCAGATGCTGTGTCTGTTGAACACCATCTCTCTTCTCACTTTTGGACATTACCAGTGTGTGGATAAAAATGCTTTTTTCTTTTTTTTTTTTNTTCCTTTTTTCTTTTTTTTTTTTTTTTCTTCTTTGGATTAACAGCAAATCACTGCTTCTTTGTAAGGTGATGAAGAAGGTTTAAATTTTCCATGCTGAAAATCAGCCAACAGCTGTTTAAATGAGAAATCTGTTCTGTAAGAAAAACAGAACAACTCAAAAATTACCAGTAGCTAAAATGTACTTGCAGCATCTGTTGTTTAACTATATCCATGTTGCAATTAACAACAAACTGTAATAACATATCAGCATTCAGCTTCATTAATTTTATTCCTTTTTTTATATTACTTTATTGTGCTTTCTAGTGGGTTCTGCCAAAGTACAAAAGATACTAACAATACTTAATAAATGAACAGACAAATATATAAGCTTATAATTTTGTGCAAAGTCTGTTGATGTATAATTATTCTTAAAAAAACCAAATTGATACAAAACTATAACACAAGAAAAAGTTATATGAGCAATGATTAGACTCACACCTGTTCAGCCACTAAAGCTTAATTGCTCGTGATTTTGTGTTTGCAGGCTCCATATCTCACTTCTGTCATGCTCTTCAGTTTGGGATCTCTGTGTTACTATTTTCTTATTTCTCAGTTGCACATGGCTACAGACGTGTGTTCTTTGAGTTATTATGGTTCAATATCATATCAGCCCCTGTGTTTAGGTTTGAAGCTGTTTCAAATCAGTGTAAACAGGCCTAAGGTTGGCTTAAATGAACGATGGAGGCAGCTGCTCATGCCCGTTCCCAGACTCCTCGCCCTGCTGTGGAAGGACGTGGTTGCAGGCTCACAGGTCTGACTCATCTCTTGCCTCTGGCAGTAATTTAGCTAATTAGCTCAAATATACCACCTGAACTTAGATGATCTCGTGTGCACAGGTAAAATCTGGCGCTCCCAGTTTTTTGCTCTGCTGACATCAGTGTGTGCCTGGTCTGACTGACTGTAATTTTTCTAATTTGTGAGGCAGAACAGGAGACCCATTCTGTGTCTTCCACTTGCAGACAGTTGATTGAATAGTTCAATCAGCTATTGCTTATATAGATCTGCAAAAATACCCTCTCCACACAGATGATGTATCAGATGGAGACACTTAAACTGGTGTTCTGGTTTTCACTTTTTCCTTTTTCCCTTTTTTTTGGGTGCGTGGGGGAAGATGACACGTCATGTATACATGTCCCTGTGTTCCACAGTATTAAGTGTAAGGTCTGTTTATAAATGCAGCTAATGAAATTGGGGACCGTGTGGCCTCCAACCGTTTAAAAGAATGGCATGAGCAATCTCACTCCATTATGTTTGAGTGGAAGCAGTTCACGCTAAAGTGCTGGTTCCCTCAGGAGTCAGGGAGCCCTGATTGAATCTTACTTGCAAAATGGCCAGTGAAGATAAGTTTGCAGGGCAGATGACAGCTCTGACTCAACAGAAACTGCAGTGCTCAGGGAAAGGGCTGCCTTGAGCCTGTTAATGCATTTTTCTTTCTCTTTCACTGCTGTCTTGCAAGCTTTGCAGCAAAGGCAACTGCCCCATGTTCATGTTTCCCAGGGGCACTGAGGTGCCATGGTGCCAGGAGGGTTGTGCTGGGTGGTGCTGCTCTGCTCTTGGCTGCAGTGGCTTTGGGCTTTCTCCTTCCAGCTCTGTGGTCCAGAGCTAATAGTTCCATCAGGAGGGTGGTTATCCAGCATTTAAAACTCTGTCCTTCCTTCTGGCATACTTTTTTCAGAAGACTAATTTAAATTTATGGGAAGTTTCTTGACTACCACGAGGTCCTTCTAACAAGGGGCATGGCCAGGCCATGAAGCGAGCGACCCTCCTTTTTTGTCCTGTTGCGATGTGTTTCAAAACACAGAGGTTGTTGGGAGATGCTTCACAAATGAGTTTTGACACAGGTTGATGAGCTGATGTGTGCTCTGCTGCAGTCTGTCTGTCTGGAGCAGTGCCCATTGCTGGCGGGGTGTTATTTCTGTGAGGAGACAGACAGACCATCCCTCGTGGCCACTTGGCAAAGAGAGCTTACTCTCTCACCACCACTGGTCAGTAATGTGGGGATGAGAAGCCTGAAAATACGTGATGCTCCTGCCTTTGGCTCAAGATTCGCTGTGGATTCTGAGCCTGCTTTCTGTTCCTGCAGGAGAAGCTCTTGGGGACTGTTTCAGCACTCTGGGGGAGTTGCTGTGCACCAAGCACCAGCGTAACACATCCCTGGTTTTGCAGAGGAAAAATAAAATTGCACTTGACAAAGGCCTGTAATATTTGAATATAACTACATCTGACAGAAGTTGCAGCTGCATGCATATCAGGACAGGGCAGTACTTGACTGTAACCATGAAGGCTGAAGTAAACTCAAAATTCAGTAGAACGCTACAGAAATGGGCTTGCAGGGTACCAGCCTGTATCGAGAGGAAACAGGACTTCTGCAAGACAAATAACAATTCCCAAAGGCTTATCTAGCACAAACACATTGAGCAAAATAAACTTGACTCTCTCGAGTGAACATTTCACGCTTATGAGAAAACTTGGTGACGTCTTCAGTGATGGAAAATAACCGGAAAAGGGGAAGTTGGAGAGAGGAGTAAAGTTGGAGATGCAAATCTAGAAGAGAGGCAAAGCACCTGCAGCTTCTTCCAGGCTCCCTTCACCCCTCTTCCATCCCTGCGTGGTTGTGGGATTGTGGACAAAGGCTCATGTGATGTGGGGAGCAGCTGAATGGAGCAGCAAGGTGCATCTGCTGGACCTGCATCCCCCTGGCCACAATGGATCACCCTGCTCTGTCTTGTCACTGTGGTTGCTAATTTTGTATTTTCTGTAGGGACACTGTGCAAGGCAGGCTCAGCCTTCAGAGAGGCTCTGGCTGTTATTATATATATCTCCAGAAATAACCCTCTGCACATCCAGGATCAATCTGAGACTGCCTTTTATGTGCAGCTTTTCCCAGCCTTCCCACAGTTTTACAGGCATATAATAATTTTACCAAAAGAAACGTTGCAAATCCAAGGAATTCAGAGTTAAGCTTAAGTACATCATAAACCTCAATGAGAGGGTTATTTTGCTGTACTGTTCTATCATATTGGGGAATTAATTTATCAGAAGTGCAAGAGGAGGTTGGTGCTCCTCTCTCCCACGTAGCTTAGAAATGTATGGGTGAATGTAATGGTACCTCTCAATTTCCTGGAATTGGAGCGTGATGGGATTTTTTGAGAATGCTGAAGGACTCCCACTTCTGTGTGTTTTATTGAAAATGGCACGTGAACAATGTCCCACCAACGTGGTTTGCAGAGCTTTGTGTTTCACTGCCAAGCTTGAAGCTTTCAGCCTTGAGATTCCCTTTGCAAGTTTGTGAAGGGAGAAGGAACACCTGGAAAAACTTTTGATGTTCTGAATGTAGGGGATATAGTTTATTTTTTCAGTTAGCCTGGTAGTCTCACAGGGGTAAAACCAAAAATCATGGTGGCACATGTCACGTGTTGGTGTGTGGACAATATTACATTTTGAATGCCATTTGAAAAATGTGGTGGTTCTAGTGTATAATTGCAAATTATCTCATGCTTTTATGATTAGCTTTGCCTGGATAAAATGTAATAAAATACAGTGTTTGTCCTCATGTGAGACAGTTGATTAATTTAATCACAGCTGTGATGAAGAGCTCATTTTGCTTCTGAGTTTCTTTCCAGTTTAGTTTCTTTTGCCTTTGAAGATGCGATTGCTGCTGATTTGGGGGATCACTTGGAATTCCTGTCTTGTAAGAGGCAGGGCAGAACACTGAGTAATACAAAGACTCTTGAAGCTGTGATTCACCCTCTCAGTTCATGTTAGGATTTGGATTTCACTTGTGTTAAGGACAAGAATTATGCATAAAATACATTTCTGAACTGGTTCTAAGTTTGGTGTGGCTTGAATCTGAGCTTTGGGTTCAAACCTGCTCAAACTAATGAGTTTTTAGTTATTAATAACTTTTTTTTACTAATAACTTTCAAAGAGATGGAAATAGAATCCAGTATCCATATAATCGTCTACTGACAGTTTAAACATTTGTAATTATTGAGCACACCACAACTGCAAATGAACTTGGGAGTTAGGACTGAAATATGTAATGTTTCTATGTTTCTTCTCTCAGCTGGGCAGGTAATCCTCCTCCTAACCCCATGAATTTAAAATATTAAGCCTAGATCAGATCCCAAGGCTTTCACCTTTTGTGTTTGCGTAAGGGCTTCATTTTGACCTGCTGGAAAGGTCATAAATCAAGGCAGCAGTTTCCCATCACTGTCTTTCAGGTGGACTCACCTTTCACTCTGTCGTGTTTTGTGGTTTCCTCCCATTTCACACTGCTTGATTTCCGATCTTCCCTCTGTCCTTCCTTTGCAACCATCTACTTTATTTTAATCTTCTTGACAGGACCCTCTTATCTGTTCTTGCCAAGCTCCATTTAACCAGGTCTGCCTTGAGCAGATTTGTCTTTCTGCCTTCTGATTTCTCTGCAGGGCACGCCACGAGCAGGCCTCACGCTCCCATCAAAATGTAATTTTTTGATAATTTTAGGCTCTGGCATCTACAGTTTCTCTTCTTCTGGGAATATTAAACCTGGACCTGTCCATGGGTTGGAAGCTCTGTTGTTTCTCAGTCTTCCACTCTTCCTCCAAACCCAGTCCTGGCCTCTGCCAGTCTCAGACCTCCTCTGTTGTAGCA
>VZRS01006245.1:375540-480127 GCA_013398055.1 Ifrita kowaldi
CCCTGTCCATTCTCAACCCCCCCCGGTTGTAGCAAAAAAAAAAAAAAAAAAAAAAACCCCAAAAAATAAACACCCACAAAAAACTGTGCCTTGTGTCTCCTACTGGGTTTGCCCCATTCGTTTCAAAGACCAGGCTGGCCACTGGCTTTGTTGGAGTAGTAGAAAATGATTTTGTGGCAGTGAATTATTGCAGGGCTGGTGGCCAGCTGCCTCTGTCTGAAGCCTCTTTCTTGGAGCATGTGAAGATTTATGGGCAGCTCCAGCAAGCGCTGAGCACGCTGTTGTGTGTTGGGCCAGCTCA
This sequence comes from Ifrita kowaldi, assembly GCA_013398055.1. Classification (NCBI taxonomy): domain Eukaryota; kingdom Metazoa; phylum Chordata; class Aves; order Passeriformes; family Cinclosomatidae; genus Ifrita; species Ifrita kowaldi. The sequence continues at coordinate 375,842 of VZRS01006245.1, forward strand.
CTGCACTGCACGTGGAAGCATCTGAGCTTAAGATCTTTTTTAGTAACTTAAATATATTCCCTGGGGAGCCTGAAGTGGTCCAAATGTTGGGTTGTTTTTTGTTTGGTTGTTTGAGGTTTTTGTTGTTTTTTAAGCATCCAAAAATACCATATACTGAAAAGGATATAAGAAATCAAGAGCATTTACATTTTCTTTCTCTGGTTTTTTAAATTCAAAATTAGAGGGAAGAGACTGTTTAATTTTCTTTTCTCCCTTGTGGCTGAATCTTTCACAGCAAAGAATTGAACTTTCTTTCCTAATTCTCCTCATTTCACATATACCTTTGAGTGATAATTCCCGTCCTTTCTTGATAAATAAAGAATTTTCATTTCAGGGGACATTTGAATGCTATTTTAAAATAAAATTGATTTTCCATCTTTATGTAATTAAATTGTGTGGTCAGAAGGAAATTGTGTTGGAATTACAAACCTGATGTTATTTCCTCTTTTTGCATATGTACTTAAAAAACAAAGCAAAACCGCTGACAAAATATGCCTGGAAAGGAAGCTGTAGTGTCTGATGAAGCAAGGGACAAAGACTTAATTTTTCTTCTATCAGCAGAGAGAGGTCACAATGAGACTCTGGCACTGAAGTTACGATGTGAAATATAGATTTTTGAAATTTGCAGTGTGATTCCTCACTTTTTAATAAGCAGAGAAGTGCATGAGAACTTTCACAAATTAGCATCACTATCCAGTGACCTCTGTAAAGGTGAAAAGGGAAGAAAACCTCCTGAGAGCAGGATGATTAATTGGTTAAAACATTGTTTCATGAAAAAAAATCTGATGTATTTAAAGCATGTTTCAACTGGTGGCATCCACACTTGCTTTATTTATTATGTTTAATACTGCTGTAATCCATTAAAAGTTATAAAACGGGCTGCTTTTCAGTTCGAGGTGTAGTCTAGTAGCTGTTTTCTTTATTAGCATAAATATTGGCTGTGAGGGAGCAAACGTGCTTTAAATTTCTCTTCATTCCAAAGTCTCTAATTAGCTGACGTTTATGCTTTGCTGAGGGGAAAGTACTGCATTTGGGCTTTTGTTTCCCTTCCTCATTGCCCAGCATTTGGCCAGAGCAGCCTGTTGTGGCCCAGCAGCAGCAGTGGTGTTTTGCACACGTCGTATTTTGCATATTCAGAGCTGCCTAGAAATAATGCCAAACTTTTGCCTCAGTGTGACCAGGTAATGGGCAGGTGTGCTGTGGTAAAACATTGCTTCCATCTATTATGAGTTTGAGCTTTCTTGTTTCTCCAGTTTCCCCTCAAAAAAAAAGCCCCAAACCCCAGTGAACAACAAAAAGATCTTTTCGTGTGTATTTTAACACAACAAACTCGCTGAGATGTGTTTGGTCAGTCCACAAACTTGTTCCTTCCCATGCAGTGCAGTGACTGTCCTGACTTTGGGTTGCTTGAGATACCTGCCTGTTCTGAGTTTTACTGCATCTTCTTTTCCTGCACCCTGAAAAACGGAGACTTTAAAATCGTTTCACCTGCACAGCTTGTAAATTATGTTAGGATTGGTCTCTGAGCTAACAGTGGATCTTGTTAGGCGTGTGATTTGAACACATTTAGTGTGTGGAAACATGCCAAAAAATCTTGAACTTGAAGGAAAGTTTGTGCTTCCAGCAATTCAAATAATAGTGATTGTGGATCATGTTGGTTCAGTGTAAGGCAACAGCAGCCTGGCCCTCAGCCTGCAGGCCGAGGTACCTGTTGTGTATGGGCTGTTCTGACCCTGTCACAGTCAGAAGCTCGCTGCAGTTAAAGTCCCAAATGTTTAATGAGACTATTTTAGGTAATACTCAAGATGCTGAAAAAGCTTCAAGAGGAATTGAGGGGAAAGGATGGGTTATTCCTGTTGAGGACAGGGTGATTGGTGAGGGGATGCAGCTGCATCCCAGCAGGGTGGGTACCAGTCCTTCCCTCGCCCTGCCTGGCATTGCTGACTTGGACCAAATGCCTGGAGAAGTGGCACATCACAGCCATCTGCAAAAATGACTCGACTGTGGTTCTCTGCCTCCTGGGGATTTGTGAGAATCAAGCTGATGATGATGAGGTGCTTATGGATACAGCAGAAACAGGGCCAAACAAGGCTCTTCAGACAGGGAGGTGGGAAGGGGCTGGGAGCAGAGCCTGGAAAGTGACTTTTTTTTTAAAATTTGCATGTAGGCAGTTTGTACCCACACAACGAGATTGAAATTGCTGCCTATCTCATCTGACAAAATTGTTCCTGCTCCTTCAGCACTGCCCTGTGTCTGTGTCTCGGGGAAATCAAGCACTGAATTTTGCCGACTGCCTCATGCCGCCGCTCGTTCCTCCAGCCGCCACCTCGGCCCTGCAGAGGAGCCAATCTTTCTCCATGAGAAATCTGAGTGTTAATAATTTCTGGCAAGTGTTGTGCTGAAGCAGACAATTCTCTAACGCCAGCCAGGCATGCTGAGGAGTTGCACTGGACAGGGCAAGGAAAACACTTCATTCATGTTTGAATTCCTCGCCTCTCCGCAGCCTCCCAGGGCAGCCGTGTGAGCCAGGGCAGATCCATTTCACACGGATGCTTTCCCTTGGAAATGCCTCTGGTGATGGTCTAGTATGTAGTGGTGGCTGCTGTTTTCTGTGAGAATACCCCCTGGCTTGAGATTTAATATTTTTTAAAAATTTTTCCCGCCTTTTATGAGGTGAATGAAAGTGGTAAAGATACCCAGATTTAATCTTGCCTCATGATGGGGTACCTGGTTCCCTAATGTTACTTGGTCAATAGGAACTGTGGGCCAGATGTATTCAATGGGTGTTTATTTGCTAAGTGTAAGCCTGGTTAGTTATTTTATTGTTAGTTTTATTGGAAATTAGACCTTCCCTTCCCCCCTACCCTCGGTATTTCTGCCTGTTCTTTTTCTCCACAACATTTTTAAGCTGTTTTGCAAATGGATGTTGGAAATTGGATTGACTGGAAAAAAAAAGATTTATGATAGAGGAAAAGTTTTGACTGTGTTTGCAGTACTGTTTTATTTAAAAGTCATTGGGGAAAAGAAAAGCACGGTGGGCTAAAAATTCCAGCATTTCCTTGTGATATTTTTCAGTTTAGAAAAAAAGGGTTGTTTATAACTAAGTCGCCCTTGGAATTGCTGCTGCTTGCCTGATTTCCAGGGAGATTTCTTGAGTGTGGTTGTCCATGCTACATGAGGATCTCTCTTCCCTGACAGACACGAGATGTGTGAGAAATTAGTATCTGTGCCATGAGAATATCATTAACTACTCTGCTCACATCCGGGAAGACCTTTTTCTGTTCTTTAGGGATGACATCTTGGAGCTCTACCCTATTGATTCACCTCTTAAGTCTAAGCCACTGTGGGGTCAGCAGGTGCGTGTGGGCTCGGGGATAACGAGCTGCTGGATCCCACTTAATCCACAGTAGCTGACTGTGGGTAAACACGAGGTAGCTCAAGGCTGCTTAACTTAGGTTTAGGAAAATATTTGTAATCACAAATACCTTTTTAATATCAACATTTTTTAGGCCAAGTAGTTTCAAGGGTTTGTGGAGCTGTTTTAGATCTCCATTTCATTGCGTAAGTAGGATATAAACACCAAATCAAGTGTCTTTTAGTCTTTATGTTTGCAGTGCAAGGGATATTTTTGTGACAGATATTCTTAAAGATTGTTGAAAGCAGCAGAATAGTTCTGTTTTCAAAATATAACATATTCCATGCAAGAAGAGATCAACACAGTGCTGTTTAATGCTGTGTAAATATTTGTATATAAATAGAATAATCCTTTTTTAAACAAATAAGTCTGAGGAGAGTAGATTTCCTTTGTGCAAAGATTGTGCATGTAATAGTTTTCACCTACCAGTTTAGCTGTGCATTCAGACTGTAATTTTATTTGCCCAAATTGTTCCGAGGACAATGGCAGAGGAAGCTGCCAACACTACACGAAAACAGCAGTTCAGACACTCACGGGTATTTTGCTAGTGACACTTTCCCTGTCTTCCCTTTCTCTTTCTAATGGATCCCTGATTGAAATTATTGTCCAGTTTTCAGAAGGACAGTTTGTGGCAGCTCACGCTTCACTAAGAGGTTTCTAATGAAGTTAGAAAAGCTGTAAAGTGAGATCAAATTTCACTAAGCAAATTAATATTACTTCACAGCTAAATTCATTTTTTGAAATAATGAGATGTCTAGATGCACTGCACTCTAAAATGAATGCCCTTTAGATATCTAGAATGAAAGAGCGTTTGTGTTTAATGATACTTAATTTTTATTTCCCTCTTTTTATTTAGAACGAGTGAAAGTGACACATTGCTGTAATATTTCCAGATTGCTGCATTATTCTTACAGGGTGGGAAGGTGCTTCTTATTTCCCCTGGCAGTCCTGAAAAACCATTGTTAATGACTTAAATTAGAAATAATTTTTCCTAAACCTGTAAGAATAAATCTGTGTGGCAGAGGCACTTTTTGAGAGCAGGATCCAGCTTCCTGCACGAAGCTCCCCCACACCCAAGCAGGATAATAGAAGTGATTGATGTCTGAGCTGCGTTGTTTGGGTTTTTTAATGCTTGTCCTACCTGTAATTTCCTCTTGCTCTCACCTTAGGCCGTACGAGGTGGTAGTGAAACAGCTGTCCTAGGATCTGATACGAGATATTTTCTCAGCATATGGTGGGAGTCTTAACTTGGGGTGTGCCTCGAATGCCAACAGCTTTTGCTGCAGCTGTGGAGCAGAGGTGTTGGGATGACTGCTGGGCAAACACCGAGCGCTGCTGGAGGGAGGCAGAGTGGGGCATATCCCAAAGGCAAAATCCACTTGCTGGGATGCTTCTCCTCCTCCAAACCGAGATGATTCCTTAAATCCATTCATTTATTTTTATCGATATTAAAGAACAACTGTTAGCACTGAAAATCAGGTCTGTAACATGAGCTTTGAAGCAATTCACATCCTGAAAATGAAGTGTGAGCTGGAGCTGGTAGATCAAAGCCCAGCAGTGAGGGCTGGTGAGGGGCAGAGCCGGCAGGACACACATGGGGACATGGCTCCATCGGCTGGTTGCAAATGGAGTGAATTATTGTTTAGTTAGAGAGTCCCAGGGCACTGCTGTGGCGTTTCTTCTCAAATCCTGGTGCCCAGCATAACAACACATCTGCTTGATGTATGGAAAGAATTTACATGAATATCCAAACAAAGCAACTGTTTGGAGAGCACTTAAGTGAGCAAAATAAAGAGCCCCAAGTGGAACATCACTGAAAATTCGTAAGGAAGGGACAAGAGGTTGGTGAGGAGCTGAAAGATATGACACCCAAATATTTCAGTAATATTCAAAGACCTCGCTTTTTGGCCAGTTATGGGCTCACTTTTAGTTCTTTGGAGCCCACACTCAGCAATCCCCCTGTCTCTGAGGGGCAGGAACATGGCCTTGGCTGATTCTCCTCATGCAGCTTGAAGGAAGCGAACGGCTCCAGTGCTGCTCTTCTGGGCTTTGGTGTGAGAGTTGCTTCGTTTCCTTACAAGATTTATGTGCTACCTTCAGATACACCTGGGTGGCTTCTTGCTGATGCTCCTGCTTCTACACTTCCTAGGTGGTAGAAATCTACATGGATTTGTTCCCTTCAGTGGGGTGATGTAATTAAGATGAGCTGAGATCTAGCCCTTTGGGAATTCTCAGTATTTTAAGCTAATTTGAGTATAACTTTAAAGGCAGTCATAGATAAAGTTTAATTCGTGATTTAGGAATGGTTACTTTTGTTCATCTTATACCCATATTCTTGTAATCCACTTGGACATGAGTAAGCACAGCAGAATGAATCCCACAGTGTTCATTGTTTCTAGAAAGGGATGCTGTATGTTGACTAAGAAAATACTGAATTATTAAGAGGTTTTCTAAAAATGTTGCCTGGCAGAATAAAATTAATGGGATGGTAGATGCAATTGTTGCACGGAGGCTAAGACCTGAGATTTGTGGATGGAATAGAAATTATTTTCATGTAGAACAACAGCAAGACTGTATGAAATGCTTCTGTTCAGTAAAACCCTTGCTGAAGTCACCAGAATTGATGTTCATTTGTATGGGAATGGTTCTTTATCTTGCACTGAGATTTTTCACCAGAAATAATCTAAATTTTACCTCAAGCATGATACTCAAAAAAGCTTTCTGATTTGTAAAGGCAAGTCCGTGAAAGACTTTTATATTTGTATATTCTTTAAAAGATGAGAATAAGTATATTTTGAAGATGAGGATAAATAATCTTCTTTAAAATGCATGTGTTAGAGGCTACAGAGGATACTGGGAATGGAGGCTTTCAACCTGTGTCATAAGATATCTGGCTCTAATTGGCAAAATCAAACTCGTCAGTGGCCATTAAGGCTCTGGATGCCTTTTAGTGCCTACTGCAATTGCCATTTTGCTGGCCATACCTTCTGAGGTGCCTCAGGACCATTGCTCATTTGCTCCCATTAATGCACAATTTCCATTCTGCCTGTCCTTTAACCTCACATCGAGTTGTTAACGAGATTGCCTGGCAAGGTGGTGTGTGGTGCTTGGAACTCCTCCTTTGGTTCTCCTGGGAACCTCGGCTGCCTGGCAGAGGTGCTGCTATAAAAATGGCCAGAGATTAACCAGAACTCATTTCCTCGCAAGGCTTGAGGTGAAAAAGAAATTTTTCTTTAGATCAGAGGCAAGAACTGTTTTCAGGTTCCTTTTGTCTTTGTTTTGTACATAGGATCTGCTGTCTTCTGGGATAATTTGGGCATTTTCTTCCTTCTGCTGGTGTCTGTGCCCTTCATGGTACCCTCTCTGGTTCGGGCAGGGGTCCTTGGCGCTCGTTTGTGATGTGCCACAGGGAGGATTGTGTAGCTGGGAAGTGGGGACACATGGTGGCTGTTGTGGGACAGTGGGGTGGGCATTGCTGCTCCTCTGGGACCAGGCTTTGCCCACTGGAGCTTTGCATTCCAGCCCTGACCCCCCGAGGGAGAGCTCACAGCTGGCGGCCACGTTATTTTAGAAGCAGGACTCTCTCCCGTCCCCTTGCCATGGAGTGCTGCTGCTCAGGGTGCTTCCTGTGCTGGTGTAATTATATCAAAGCGTGGATATTTGGTGGTAGGGAATAGCATCTGTAAATTCTCATTTGTTTAATGACAGAACGTTGGAAGGGCCTGACAGAGCCACGCTAATCGCTGTGTGTGTTTAATAAAAGTGGATGTGTGGTGAGTGTCAACTGAACATTAAAATCATATTATTAAATATGGATCTGTGCAAGCTGCTAACTGCTTCTGATCAATTCATATAAACATGATGCGTCCCTTAATTGTATTAAATTTAAGTAAATTTAACAATTAATCTTCATTTAATTAACACTGCAGTTTTGACAGCCTATCATTTAGCGATTGTTGTAGACCCTTTTAAGCAGTCAAACCAAATGCTTGTGATTTATTTATCTATCTATTTATTTATTTATTTATTTTCACTGCTTTTTGAGAGGACATGCTTTAGGGAAGCACGTTACAAGGTAAAGGCTGCATAAATCATTTGAAGTGTGTGTGTAGCTAAAATACTGTCCTGACCAACTGATCTGGCTTTGAAAGCATCGTGCTGCATTACAAGTACACAAGAATCTTCAGTTTTATTCATTGAAACTTTTTGTTCACAGAGACTGGCAAACAAGCCCATTCCTACTGCTTAGGGGCTAAGTGCAGAGCTACAGAGTTGAAGAAAGCTTTATTAATCCCACCTCTGCTCCTTCAGTCTCATTGGTTTTTCACATGGCTACTGGAAAACCACTGGCTTTTTCTTGATTCACTGTTCCTTCAGGGTTTTTTTTGCCTTTTTTTGCCTTTTTTTTGCTTTTTTTTGCTTTTTTTTTTCCTTTTTTTTTTGTGATCAGCTAAGGCTAAAACTCAGTGGGAAGAATTTGGTGAATATTAAAGAAGCAGTAATTTAAATTACAGGGAAAAGGTAATAAATCATTGTGCTTCGTACTCATTCTAAACTTCGTCTCATTTAGAGATTTTTTTCCATGTTGACAGAATTAAAATATTAATTTGTTTTACAATGATTCTCTTTCAGCTGCACTTTATGTTTCTGCCTTAGGTTTTTATAGATTTTGTCACTTTAAAAAATGTACCACTAAAGGCAGGGGTTTAATTATCTGATTTGCTTTTCCATTTAAACTTCCAGAATGATTTTCATCTAAAGATCGTATCTGCTGTGTATTTGATTATTGGATGTAGATCAATCATGTGGAGATAGTTGTGTCATCTGTCACATATGTTGGAAATTGACATTCAGAAATTAGTGTTTGCTGCTGATGTAGCATTATCCCATTTGAGTGCAGTACAGCTCAGGAAAGTAAATCCACTCTGGATGCACCACTGCTCCATGGTCATGGAACTGGGCTGGGAAAGGAAAGCAACTTGAGGCAAAATTAGCTCCATTTTAAAGTTAAAAACAGTTACAAAGGATAAATTATTTCCAGACCTTAAATCTGCAAAAATAAAAGTACGTTCCAAATTCGTACCTCACTGTGATGAGACACGGGTGATCTTAGGAAAGGAAGCAGGATTGTCCTTCTCAAAGCCCCATGGAGTCCCTCAGGACATACACTGTGTATGTATTTCCGTGTAACTCTTCAGTCCCTGCATTTCCAGTGATTCAAAAAAGCAACAAATGAACTGCTTTGGTAGGGTTCTGCTGTGATCAGCCCTTTGGTCCTTTACAGACACAAGTAATCTCTTGCTGTGTAGAAACTGGACATTTCTCCACCTGGTGCCGCTACTTCTAGTCTTCCCAAAAATTAAATTACTCCTTGAACTCTAAGTGTGATGTAAATCTGTAAAGAAGTCTGGTTCTTTTCTGTGGCAAACAAATGGGATGTCTCCACAAAGGAGATGCCGCTGCAGCATCTGCTGCAGTGATTGCAGAGTGATGGTTGATTAGTTCTCTTCACATTTTAGGCTGGTTTGTGCTGTTTTAATGTCCTGCAAGGCTTTTTACTCCAGCATAGATGGAAAATGAAGCATTGCCAGCTGCATGTGATGTAACAGTTGTTGGTGATCTGCGTCTGATGTCAGAGGCCGGCAGAGTCTGTGGAGATGGGAAATGGGCAGGGAAGAGGCAAGATACAGGACAAGGATATCATTTTTAGCTTAATAAAACACACTGGCTGTAAAGATTTCACCCCAGGCTGCTCTGCCTTGGGGGATTCTGTGTGCCCAGGGTGCCTGCCCAGGGTCTGAAATACAGACTTGGCTCCTGTGTCCCTGATACTAATTCCACACATAATGAAAACTTCTTAATTAGGCCTATTCCACAGGAGCACTTACTCTCCACTTATGCAATGAATTTTCTGTAAGTAAAAGTGTAGTACAATAATTGTGATGCATGATGGGTGTGTTTAGATAACCCTCCTATTATTTTAGGAAGTGCAGTACTTCAAAGAAAACTTATCCCAAGGTGTCCCTTAAACTTTTCTTTTGTATTACCCTCTGGATTACTCTCCTATCTTCTTCCTTTGATATGTTAATTCAGTCATTTTTTTCTACCAGGGCTCATTGCTCCTGCTTTTTTCTTCTTTTTTTAACTGTAATTTAATTTTGTGGAGAGTTAATGCTTATCAGTCTTGTTTTACTAGTTGACAATTTCTGGGACCATTTTCCTTCTTTGAAATGAAAGTCTGCGCACTGTTCTGCCTGACTTTTGTGTTTACTAATCCGTGTTACTATTTTTTAACAGATTTTCCTTGTTACTGTTTGTTCTTTTTGAAACAGCAGCACTAATTTTTTTTCTTGGTTTTAGTTTGAGCTGTTTGGATCTCACAATGCTTTAGCATAATTAAGAAACATATATCAAAGCTGCTGACTGAAAGGTTTTGTCAGTCTCTCTTCTACACACTTACTTGTCAACTGTGAAACTTTAACCAAGATTAGTCAAATTTACCCTCAATTCATGAAAAGTTGACTCTGGTGGGAAACAAATGCCTAGATTTGAAGCAGACTAAGCCTCAAGCATTGGGAGCGTCTGTTTCTTGGCCAAAAGCTTCACCTGTCAGTTTTCAGGAAAGCTTGTACAGCATATGAGATCTGACTTGTTTTCCATCAGCTATACAGCAAATGGTAATGAATTAATTTACAACTCGTTAATTAAGCCCTTTGAGCAATAGCTTTAAATATCTATCTGCTGTTGCCTCAGAAATTAAGCACCCAGCTCTGCCACCCGCGCACAGTCCGGATGATGCAGATTCTGCAGGGCTGCAGTTTGCTCACACTGAATTGTAAAAATCTAATTCTTTATCCCATTCTTACTCAGCATAAAGCTGATAAACCAGTTTTGTTGTTTGTGCTTCAAATTTAGCAAAAGTCATATGGTTTAGCAGGAGCTTAATTATATTTACTGATGAGTTCAGCCAGCTCTTCCAGTGGGTTTTTCCCCCTGATGGCACTGCAGAAACGTGCTGGCAGTGCAGCTGAAAATACCCCTGCTCAGTTCCTTCCCAGCAGACAGTGGTGCCCTTATAATTCCAGTGTGCTGATGCACTAATAGAGGAGAGCTTCAGCCACCGAGGAAGAGGGGAGGAGGGGAAGCCCAGGTTTAGAAGTTCACTGACGTGTGGCCCTTCATGTCACTGCAATGATCTCAGTGAGGTGCTGCTCTCTGGGGACTGGGAGGGTTTGTGTGGTCACAGTGGGGGCTGAAGTGGAGCATGGTAATTTAGATTTAATGGATATCAGTCCCAGATTCCATCAGCATGGAGTCACCTCCTTTGGCTCTCTCTGGGTTTGCTTTCATGGTATTGGTGGCATTTACCTTGTTCTTTATTTACTCATCTTGATCTTTACTGTGAGGGTGCTGAGGCCCTGGCACAGGGTGCCCAGAGCAGCTGTGGCTGCCCCATCCCTGGAAGTGTCCAAGGCCAGGTTGGACAGGGCTTGGAGCAACCTGGGATAGTGGAAGGTGTCCCTGTCCATAGCAGGAAGGCTGGAATGAGATGATCTTAAGGTCCTTTCCAATCCAAACCATTCTGGAGTTCTGATTCTGTAATGCTGATGTATTTAACAATACTTCTCAGCTTGTTAGAACTGTACTGTGTCTTTGCCTCTAGGCACTTGAATAGCAATTAACAATACCAGTACATAATGAGATACTCTCTATATGTTGCAAGAGAAAGTCCTTCTTTTCCATTTTTGTGTCTAGAGAACATCAAATGAAATTCAAACCTCTTGTGCTTTTTCTTGGTGTTTGTGAATCTTGGTATCCAAGGATTATCACTCTTGCTGATGGAATTAGGTGTCTGTGGTCCATCAGCACAGAAATCTCCACTGAATATCTCTGTGTAAGACTGGCTCACCAGCAGAAGCTAAAGTTGGACAAGCCCTGAGCTTTGGGAATGTCTTCACCTCTCTGAACTGCATCTTTTTGGCTGGAGCTAGATCCAACAGCCAGCTGTACTCAAAGGCAGGGAAAGTTTGCATCTAGAGATGGATTTCAAGTCTTATCTATGCTTGATTTTTTTTCCCAGCTCCTCTGTGAGCTCCCCTGTACCACTGTGCAGTTGCTCTGACAGGCAAGACAGAGATTTTGTAATTAGGAGCCTTCCATCATATGGTGTCCCTGCTGCGTTTCATCGCCAGCTGTCTTCCCGGGGCTGAGGAAGCTTTGCTTTTACCATGCTTCACACAGCATTAAACTGTGTAGAAAGGGCTAAATATTGTAGGCCAGATGCTGCTTTCCCTTTGCCTTTTATCAGCCTAGAGAATAATTTCACTCCTGGGATGGCACTTTGCCCCTGGTAACTGGTGCCTGACTGCAAGAGGCTCCTGTTCCCCCTCAGTCCTCCTTGTCCCCTGGCCCAGGGAGGACCCTTGGCAGAAGATTGTTTCCATTGTGGGCTGGTTGTGTGGAACCACTTTTCGTTTTTCATTTTGGGAGATTTTGGTGGGCTTCACTCCAGTTGCATCACAAAGGCAAGCAGAATATATAGTGCTTTTTCTTTTATTTTTCTCTCATATATATATTTTTAAGAAATCCTTAAAACAGGAATGGTAGTGACATCTGTTAATATGACTGGAACTCACCTCTCTAGTTATTTATCTAATGAAGCAGAAGTTTTCTTCAGTGTCCACAACACCAAGAGGCATTCTTTGAACTCCTCCCTGTTTCCTTCTCCATTTCTGTTTGGAAGTGCTCCTTATCTGCTTTTATCCTGTGAGGGAGGAATTCTTTGAGCCTGAAATGAAGAAGCAGCCCCTGAGGGGGACTTTAATACAGAGAGGTTACAACTCAGGCAATAATTTGGGTCAATTTAAATGGCATGTGGGTGTGGGTTTAAATAAATAGCTTTAACCTTTAGCTTACTGATGGAACTGAAAATAGATACAGGGTTGGGCATATTGGAAGAAATGTGCCATTGCTGCCAGCATTACTTTGAATAAATAGATCTCTCTTCAGGGCTGTCAAACCAGCACCTTTGCCAGTAAGAAGCAATGAGATATCTTTTCTTTTTCCTTTTCTATTTTTTAACCAGCAGCCAAGTCTAAAAGAAGCTCTTACCTTTTTTTTTTTTTTTGGTGGTTTTGTATTCCAATTCCTGCACTTAGCAATTTTCTTACATCACCTACACTTTTAATAACATTCATAGAGCTTTGTGGCTATTTAATTGCCCAGTTACACCTGTATGTAGACTTTCCCTAACCAGTTAGATCCTAAAGGCAGGAATTAGAGCATGTGTTGATCTTAGTCAGTGTTTGCCATGTTTTGGCCAGGAACTCTGTGAACTGCTTTTTCCCCACCTATTATTTGTGGCTCAAGAACTAGAGGAGAGCTCATGGAATTATTTGCTTGGTTTAGAGGTCAAAAAGTGGTGGACCTGCTCTAGCTTAAGAATACTCCTGTCTAGGCTGAGCTCTATCACTGCTGCCCAGGTAGTAGATGTGGAGTAGGTACGAGCTCCTCTACTTTGCATCTTCAGGAGGAGAGTAGAATTATGAGCAGAATTCTTCTACAAACGTGTATCTGGTGAAGAAATAAGAAGTTCATTGTTACGTTGAGCTCATACCAATGTGAAAATCTGATGCAGAGTGTTGTAATGTGGCAGCTACTCAGTGGTCCACAAGGAGTTGATTTAAAGTCAAAATTTGCAGGCGGTTGGTGGGAGGAGAAGAGCAGGTTGTTGCTTTATCTGAGGGGACTGAAAAACCTTTTTGAAACTCAGATGAAACAGAGAAACCCACAAAGCAAATGTCATGGAATCATTTTCTTAATGTATCAAAGCTGACAGGTGATATTTTGGCACTAAATAGCTGAGTTCTAAGTGTTTGTTGCATCCTTCAGCCCTAACCCAGTCAAGCAGCTGAGTGCCCTCGCTTTTTCAAGCTGGAACTGCATTTTCTTTGCAAAGATCAGTGGCATTAACAGTAGTGCAGGTCTCCCACCCTCCGTAAGGATGAAGCTCAGCAGTGTGGGAATTGCCTCGGTAAATAAGGTGCTAAAAAGAGCTACCAACTTTAGATCTTGTAAAGGCAGCGAGGTTTCTTGGAGGAGTGCAAAGCTATTTTAAGCTACTGATTCGCTCATGTAGCATAAATGTGGGCATGATGAAATACGCAGATAATGTTTCATAGTAACCATCTGATAGCTAATAATGGCGAAGAAAAATAGAGTCGTAAGTTTGGCGTGGGCTGCAGTTTTAGTACCATTTCCTTCTGCAGGTTGTTACTACTGGCTGTACCTGCTGAGTAGCAGATACGTAGTTACAAAGCATGCCAAGGACAAATAAATTCATTTTCACCTTTTATGCTTGCTACCTCACTACAAACAGGTTGCAGCCTTGTGTTTTGTGAAACGTACTGCAGTGTCGGCCCTGCGTAACTGCGTCACACCACGGAGTACCACGCTCCGTGGGATGATGTTTTGGCATACATTTCCATAATAAAACACCTTAGATTTGCTTATGCAAAACAGATTGGGAGTGATTCACTAATGTGTGAGCAAATTTTGCAAGGAACCTCTTGGAAGAGCAGCACAGTTGGTCATGAGGTTGTGATTTCATATTTTGTGGGCGTAGGACGAGCTGTGGAGTTGCTGAGGCTGGGGGACAAACGACCTTGGTGACAAGGTGCCACCAAGGACAAAAGCTCAAGAGCTGAAGTCCAGAGGGTTGGACGTGATTTCACAGCAGTGAGACCATTCACCATCAATGGTAAGGACTGAAAAGGAGATCCTTGAGAGAGGTAGAGAAATTGTTCCTTTTCAGGTTATCTGCCAACTCTCTGGTGAGTCAAGATGAGGAGGAAAACAGCCCAGGTGGTTTAGTTGTTGTGTAACTGTTTGCAAAGGTTTCTCAAACCCTTCCCTGGAGCATCTGCTTTTGCTGCTGTCTGATTCAGGTTTATGGTCTAAACAGAGCACTTGTCTAATCTGCTATGGCAAATTCCAAATTCTGAATATCATACAGAATAATCCATAAGTAAACAGTGGTATTTCCTGTAAGGTGTTTAACTTCCAGGCCCTGGGCATTTTTGTGGTTTTACATGCATCCCTTTGAGACTTCTACGCTGCAAATCAGTGAATTATTCAAGGATCTGTCCAGCTAAGGAATACTGGTCACTGTGAGCACTGAAGGCCAGTTGGTGTGCTATCTTCGTCTGCAATTCTTGTATGAAAAATGGTCAGTGTTCTCTTCCCTTGGTAACAGCAGTGTTGAAAATGCCCTTACACCTGTGTGCATGTGTAGCTGTGAGTCCCTGCAGGGAACTGTGAGGCTGTGCATGGCTCTGTGTGTGCACTGAGGATGAAGGGCGGCCCGTCTGATACCCGATTTTTCAGTTACCCGTGTGGAATATAAACTCACGTGTCTGTGTGTGCAGCTGTAATGAGGTAGCACAAACAGCAGAAAAGGTGACAGAATGCCCTCGGGGGGAGTGGTGCACCCTGCAGTGACAAATCCTGTCCTGGCTACACCACCTGATGTGCAGGAATCAGCAGCCACTTGCCCTCTGACACTGGGTTGGGATGGGGAGGGCGAGTCCGGGCGGGAGATGTTGGTTATTCATGTAACATTTTGTGTCAAGTAGGCACTTTCTTGTTCGTTCCTTTTGATCTTTTTACATACCCTAATTATGGATACAGTCTTGACAAAGATGATAAAGGGCCTCAGGGGTTATAAAACAGGAGGTGAGGTTAAGAAAATTATGTTTTTATTCATTAGAATAGAAGAGATTAAGAGGGGTCATGACCAAGGTGTACAAGATCCAAAAAGTATTGAAGAAAACATGATGCCGCGAGAATATTTAAGAGAGAAGATGTTAAGACAGGGCTAAGTAGAGAGCAGCTGGCATTTTGATTGGAATTGGTTGTGGGACGTTTTTTCAAGGGTGTTGCTCTTGGAAAATAACTTGTGCTAATCAAGGGGCTATAGGCAGACAGATTTGGACACAGATATGTTGTTGGCTAGAATTATGGGATACATCATGTAACTTCTTTCTGGAATGTCTGAGTGGGTTGGGTTTGGGCAGAGAGTATTCACCTTTTGAGCTTGTTTGGAATAATGAGCTGGGGTGCCAAATGTTGGAAGAGGGAAAGTCCCACTTTTCATACAGAAAATGCTTTGTGCAAACTTGTTAACTAAAGCACTGCTGTAGGATAGAGGCTTTGGGGGGCCCTGTGCACAGAGACAGATAATTTTGGGAGAGTAGCACAGCAAAGAAAGCTTCTGAGTAATTTGTAGTAGTACAGACCTGACAAACCAAAGATGTGTGGCCAACACCACCAGCTGTGCAGCCACGTAGGTTAAAATCAGAAGGACATAGAGGCAAAATCAGTTATGGCTATAAAGGGTTATGAAGAAAATGACTTACAAACGCACTGGAAGTAGGAGGAAGGCAGAAGTCCATCAGAAAGAAAGGGAAGCAAATAAATGGACTAGACAGAGAAGGCAGAAATACAAAATGCCATTATTTTGCGCTGCTCTTCACAGAAAGGTTAATAACTGTGTCAGATCTGTAACAGTGTTCCCTGTAAAAGGGGTTACGGGCAAAGGCAAGAACAAGATAAGGAGTATTTAGGTAACTGTGATATATTTGGGTCAGTGTGGCCTTATGAAATGTGCCCACTGAATTATTTACAACTCTCAGAAGCTTATGGAGAGTAGGGCAATTGTCAGAATTCTGGAGGAAGGCAAACATAGTACCTGTCATCACAGAGGACACTACAAGGGAAACGGAGATTTGTAAATACCCAAGAAGATACAGAGCAAATTACCTGTGAGCACGTCTGTGAGCAGCACGTAATAACTGACATGCTTTAAGCCCAAACTAACCTGATTTCTTTTTCTGTGTGACTAATACCCAAGAGAAGAGAAAAGCAAAAGCACTTTGTCTGTAGCCAGGATGGTCATGTGAGCACCATGTTCTCATACCTGAGAGAAAGCTCAGACTTGTGACTGTCAAAGTTCGTGATCAGTGGATCACTAAATCTCTTTTAGCAGAGTTTCATATGCCCAGGTAGCAAGGATTTTACTGCACAACAACTACCACTGGCTATACATCTGGCTTTAACAAAATCTTAAAAGCAGTTTATCGATGTTTAACTCAGATGTTGCTGGACATTTTAGCCACAGGGTGTGAGAGGTATCTACCTTAATAATTTTGATCAGTCGTTTGAATGATGGACCAGAAAGTAAATACCCCATGTGGGAGTGAGCACCAGTCATTAATGAAACCTAGCTGCACGCACAGAATTGTTGTGTAGGGACCACAGCTTCAGGTGAGCTCAGGGGATGTTGCTGTGGATCCAGAACTGAGGGGTGGCTGCTGGGACATGGTGTTTCCTAAGGACGTGGGCAACTTCGGAGGGAAGCAACAAAACCAGGTCTAGTAGCTCTACTATTAGTCTGGGGTCTGTTGTACTGAGAAAATGCTGCGACTTTACTGAGGGGAGGTAACGTGGGGAAGTGGACAGACACATTCAGGACTGTTTCAGAGCAGCTGCTTAAAACTGAATTATGGCCTCTTGCTACCAGGCTCCAAACAGGTAGAGAGTTGCCTTAATAGCAGAACCAGAATTTCACAATCTGTATGACATGCAGCAATTCATGCACTGGTAAATCCAGTTACAGTCCTGATTTAGAAAAACACTAGAGCATCTGCTTAACTTTTTGTCTGACAGGTTTTAACAGGTGCTAGAAGCACTTCCCTGAATGAATTGCTTTGCTGAATCGAGACCCAATCAAGCATATGCCTGTGTTAGGCAAAGGATATATGCAGAGCATAAATTCTCTGAGGGAGGGAGGAATATACATTAGGATATTTTTAAATGTCTATTTTTATAAATGCTTTCTCTTAATGGAAATTGCATAGGCTGCAGTACTGTCCTCTTTGCTCTCTCTCCAGCATCCCTTTCCCCAGTGTATTTACTATGAAAGAGCTTTGCCGTGGGCCACAGCCTGTCTTGCAGGGGAGTATCACATACTGAAAACTTACCTAACATCGTGCAGAAATGTGACGGGTGGGTGGAGGATGGGGAGCCTGTAAAAAGTTTTCCTGAAGATAATTCTTTTTAAACACTCCTCAGGCTTTTGCATAAAGATTGCAGAGTAGGCATTCCAGCAGCTTAGACAAGCCCTGGATTTATGCTCTGTAATAAATGTATCCATAGGGTGCTGTGTTGTTGTAATGATAGCAAATGACAGTAAAATTAGGAGAATTAATAATGACCCAGCTGGAATAATTTAGCACTGTGATAAGTAAACTCTAACCTAATACTCAGCATACTGGCAGAACTATTTACAAAGCACATTGAATGCAGGAGTCTGGGGGGAATCTTCTATAGAAAACAAAGTGAAACCCTAATCACAAACAAATGCCATAGCATGTCATTAAGAGGATTAAGTGGCTTGAAATTGATGTCTAAAGCATTTTGGTTGATTGTTGCTAAAAATACCACATGCTTGACAATTATCTTCTGTTTGCCATCCTCTCTCCTGCTAGTTGTCTGTCATGCAGCATTATCCTTGTTTACCACCCCTGCCTCATACCAGGTCTTTATCTGCGAGGTTTGCAGCTTCATGCCAGAGCTGATCTGGAATTCACAGTCTGATGTGTTGGCACTGGTTGGTGCCAAATCATTAATACCTTGATAATAGCAAGGGAGAGGCCAGGTTCAGCAAAAACTGGGCTGAAACCAAAATGGAACAGCACAAAACTTCTGAGTTAGTTTTTCAATTTAAAATGCTTGGGGTTTAGTTTGAAATACTGTATTTTCCCTAAGAAATATTTTTACATTGGAGCTAACAAAGTTCTTTAAAAAAATTTAAATTCCAATGAAGCATTTTACAAATAAATGATTTTGTATGGACTTGAACTCATAATAGCTTTCTGAATAATTAGCATTTCTGAAACTTTGACCTTGGGTCTAAGTAACAAATTTTTAAAGGTAGAAAAATTTCTTACTCTGCCCTGCTTTGTGATTCTTAGCTATTACCTCATTGGGCTGTGCTTTGCTGAGAGGAAAGCTGCAGATGTATTTAGGCAAGTCAGATATTTCTGAGGGAAAGCCTTGAAAGTAGCATCGTTGTGTCTGAGTGAGTGTCAGCATATGGATCGTTCCTGATCTGCTCAGGCTGTCAGTGGAGGAAGTGTTGCACCAAGCTCCCAGATACACGATAGGAGCCACGCTTGCTTCCATCACTGTTCATGTGTGTGAGTTGATTGCAGCACTGAGCAGAGCAGGCAGCAGGGAAAGCTCCAGTTCTGATTGAAATCCAAGAATTAGTGGGGAGCCTTGCACTCTGTGCAAGTGGCCACGGGAATTGTGCACGTGGAGCCTGAGGGTAGGAGGCTTCACCTGCATCACCTCCAGCCTGCAGCATCCTGCCCTGCAGCCCCTGGGATGTCCTGGATGTGTGCATGGAACAGCTCCAACCTGATTTAACGTTCTCACTCGAAATGTCACCCCTTGTCATTCTGGGGGCACTGAATTATTCTGTCAAAAAATGTGTCTTCAGCATCCCAGGCTGGGTGTGGGTGTTAGCAAATTCTTCTGGCTTTTGCCACTTTGGTATCTTGTACCCAGGCAGTGCTGGGTTATACTGAGCTGTGCTGCTTCTGTAGTCAGAGGAAATTGGCACTGAGGGATGCTGGTATGTCTGCCCTGTTGGCAAAAGGATCAGTGTCCTGCATAGTTTGAGAAAAGACAGAAGTCTGTTGTAGTGTGAGAGCTACACATAGACAAAGAAGCCTCAGATTTTCAGTTACAAGTTTTGGGGTTTGTTTTTTCCTTCCCCTTTATCAGTTTTATAATAGTAATACCAACAACAACGATAATAATAAAAATAACTGTATGTCCTCAATCCAGCCATGTGAGGTGGCAGTGTGAGATGTTGATATTTAAAGCCAGCTTATTGTTCCCCCAAGGCTGAGGTTCAGACACTCCATGTTTCTGGGATGCAGGAAGCAGCAGAGGAGTTGCAGGAAAAAAAACGACAGCAAAGTTACAAATTGTGGTTCAACCCATTCCTTCTCGCTTAAGATGAGATTCCAAATCCACTGATCTACTGCCTCTCTTTCATGAATGCTTCTGTCCTTCCTTGGCAGAACAGCTACAGCATGGTTGGAAGTTGAGACTGTAATCTGGATGTAATCATCCTGTTTTGAGGATGCCTGAATAAATAAATATTGATTGAAATCCTAGTTACTGTCTCCATGAGCGCCACCTCGGGGC
This sequence comes from Ifrita kowaldi, assembly GCA_013398055.1. NCBI lineage: Eukaryota > Metazoa > Chordata > Aves > Passeriformes > Cinclosomatidae > Ifrita > Ifrita kowaldi. The sequence continues at coordinate 395,574 of VZRS01006245.1, forward strand.
TGGGTCTTCGGTTTAACTTGTGCACTCTGCAGACCTCAGTCAAAGGGGGCTTTCACCCAAGCCTGAGGAAAAATGAAGGTGACAGAAGTCCATCCTGTCTCCTGCTGATGGCCATGGTGCTGCAGCTCTTTAGTGATCCTGTGCCTGCTGGGAAAGTCACATACTTAAGGAACATAAGCAGGAAGGGCAGGTGTCTGCTTGGTGAAAGACACTGCCAAATGGGATTAGGATTTGTGTCTATAGACAGCAATCAAAATTAGCCTTTCATCCTACATCAAGGTAATATACAAATTGTTCTGTAAGCATTAGTGAGTTAATTGTATTACTTTGAGGATGTATGCATAAATAAGCATTGAATATATTTGCTATCTTGCAAATGGAAATGAAGCTAAAATACCAGCAAAACTGGAGACTCCTCACTACTGGTGTTTCTTAACCCTCCTGTTCTGGCTGTGAGCTCGATTATTTTGAGTCACTGTTCCCCTTTTCAGTTGATTTAAACAAGTCCAGTCCTACATTCAGTGAGCATTTAGATGACCAGGTGAGATGCAATCTTCATAAATTACTAAGACCAGTGGAAGTCCCTCACACTGCACAAAGGATTTTGGCTGCAGAGCAGTAAAGGAGCTTGCTCTGAGTCACAACTGGTATCTTTATAAAGGAAAAAAAATAAAATCTTTTGAAAAAACTGTATGTAACAGACTATAAATGAAAGAAAAGTAGTTGTATATCAGAGCAATCCATTAAACACACACAACCTGCTGAGAGACGCTACAGTATCACTCACTCCTCTGTAAGTCAGTACATAAACTCGTTTTTAATTTTTTGGCAGACTTATGAAGCCAATTATCGTGGCAATAAATATTCAGCTTTAATGGGCAAGTAAATAATTAATGTTATTGCCTTTGTAAATTTAGCTTTTCAGTTATAAATTAACATAATTAAAATAGTAATGTTTCAGTACGCATTTTACCAGCCAAAATCTAAATCAAGCAATTAAACTGTAGGTTTTTCACATCAAATGAGTTGAGTTTATAATGATACAAACTGTGGGCATAAATTTGTTTTTCATGGTCAGATTCATTACAGAAACATGAAGCAAAAATATTATGCAGTAGATGTAATCAAGTATATTATTTGGAAACCCATTAATATACACTTTAACTACTTTTTGTTGTCCTTTCACAGTGAAATAGGAAGGGGAAAGCACATTTCCCATGAGTCTCTGGCACAGCAATAATTGCCAGTGTCTAATTGTAATGGCCACTGTACAGTGGCTGTCACTGCAGAGTGCCTGTCACAGTGGATTGATTGGAAAACCACAATGCACAGTATTGGATCTGAACAGGAAAAAACTACTCTGTAGTCATTAACTTAAAAAACTTCGAGTTACACAGACTGAAAATTTGATCATACACTTTTCCTCCTCTGCTCATTGTTTTATATATTTTGTGATGAGCATGTGCTGTCCTCCCGTGTCAGCATTCCAGCTTGGTGAGCAATCAGAGCAGTAAAGCTTTTCCTTGATAAGAGGAGATGAGTGAGGAGGAACATGGAACTGTTTCTACTCTGAATGCAGCTCAGAGCAGGTGCATTTCAGCCCTCTCAGTAGCTGATCCCCAGGAGCAGAGTGTGTGGCTGTAACTTCAGGTTGGCTTAAGGGTTCAGGGGATTGCATCAAAATTTCTGAATTTTCTTGTGAGAGGCAGTTAAGGGGTGTCTGAAACCATATGGCTTCTGAGAATTAGAAGCTTCAGGGACATCAGACTGTAGGAACTTGAGCCTTTCTCTATCTTTTATTTTTAAACTGGGGATGTCACAAGAGCATTTCAGTTTGTACGAGTGGTGTCAGTTTGTGACTCTTAAAAAGACTACATTTTGTCAGAAATGGGAAGAACTCAGAAGTGACTCTGACATTCATCTATCGACAAGGACACACACCGATGAAAACCTGAAGCCTGAAAATTTGGTCAGAGAAGTCCTGAAAGCTTGTGCTGAGAACCCAGAGCTATAGACATTTCTAGTCTTGCAGCCCTCACAGATTATAATTTATCATGGGCTGAGCAGTCTATTTATAGCTCCTCAAAATGTTTCTAAGAGCAGCATTTTGCAAACTGCCAAAGGTTTGCAGATTTGTAATGAGAAGAGTTCCTCGATGCACAGGCTTGCCCACATCCAGACCTGCTCACTGACATTTCTACAAGCTGGGATTTCGTAGTCCTTTCGTGTCCCAGAATCCAGTGGGCAAATTTATCCCTGGCAAAGGCCCACTGAAGTCACACCAAAGATAAATTCAAGCCAATGAATTTTATTTTAGTGATGTTCAAACTGTTTGCAGTGCTGTGCAGATAGATGCCTACAGGGTTTTTTGCAGTATCCAATTGTTTAAGCTTTAGTGGACTTAAACAAAAAAATTACCTTTGAGCTGAATTTGTTCTAATTGGTTTAAATACATGGAGAACTGCAGTGTGGTTTTGACAACAATATTATCTGGAGTTTTAGAAGCACTTTAAAAAGAAGAAAAGCACACTAAACTCTCATGCATGGTATCTGTGGGTTCGTATTTCCAAAGAGATATTAATTGGACGCAATTACGTGCTGGTGTGATGAACTGTGGGCGGGAGAGCAGCGATGCAAGTGCCTGATGGCACAGGCAGTTCTCTTGTGAGCACTGCTAACTCTGTGTGTCAGTGTGCACCTGTGGGAGATACAAATTTTCATCAGTGAAAAGGCCAATTTCTCTCTCAAACGCTGCCCTGTTAGAAATAGTTTTAATCTGTATTTAATTATTGTGCTTTAGCTGTGTCTAGATTTAGATGGGGTTGAGGTGCCCTGGATGGTTTCTTTACCAGTGGTGGCCAAATGAGTCTTTTCATTTCATGCCAAACTCTGCCTGGGTTTAATGACATATTTCTGGCTGGGGTCTGACCCCGGAGTCAGCAGCCTTGAGCCATGGCTGACAGGTATCCAGCCTATTTTGTAACAAGGGTATTCTAAACTCCCTCACGTTCTATGGTCCCCTTTTAGCTGTTCTGGTTTTCAGCACAAATCAAAGATTGCTCTGAGGCTCCTGAGCACCTGAAGGCAGTTCAGGCACTGCTGTTCAGGCTGGCTCTGCCAGGTGCTGTATTTCTGCTCTGTTCTTTAGGATTTACAGCACTTTAAGGCAGCGTTTCCCCACGGAAGCACTGTGACACTGTCTTGTTTTATGGGTGAATTGGAGTATTTCAGGTATTTGCTGACTTTGTCGAAGTCCTCCTTTCTCTGAGAGCAGGCAGCAGGAGGTGTTTGCATGGGTGAACTCGAGATCTCTCCCATGTGCAGGCTGAAGAGGGATCTGTGTGTTTGGAAAGGGGAGAGAACATTAAGGGAGTTGTGATTCGCAAATGCAGGTGCATTGTGGCTGTGAAGGGCCAACTTCTGGGGCTTGCAAGTGCTTCTCTTTCCTTGTGGTCCTTTTTATCTTGCATCAGCTTTCTCCAAACTCCTGACACTTTTCCTGGAAAGCTTCAGCATCCTCCCACAGCCCCAGGTCTGCTCTGGCCTCTTCTTGGCTCCCCAGTACACTCACCTGGCCCTTACAGTCCTTGTGGGCTGGTGCAGTCACCTGCTCGCCCTTTTCCCATCCCTGATGCTCTGCCACATCACGCTGTGCCCTCTCCTGTGTCCTCCTGCTCTGTCCTTTCTGCTGAAATTAAAGCACTTAAAGGCTCTAGGGCTTTACCAGGCTTTTATGCTGGTTACCAGCTCAAGTTTAGTTTATTTGTCTTCAATTGTACGACCCACATAGGAAGAAAGGACATTTTGGAAGTCAGGTTGGTGTTTTTCAAGTCATTGAATTTGAGACTCTCCAGGATAACAGATCTCTGCTCTGAGTGAGGGGCCTTCCTGTGTCATTCGTGGACTTTGTTGACTCTTACCTTCCCTGGGGTTGTAAGAGTGTTAAGCTGCAGCAATGAGTTTGACTTCGTAAACAACAAATTTATCCGAACTTTGAAAAGTTTGCAAAATTACTAAACCAGCTGTTTTTCCTAATACACCTAAAGTTGGCTTAAAGCATCGAAGGAGAATCACATTTTTGATTCTTAGGAAGTGCAGCAGAGTTTGATGCTATGTGTGGCTTATAAAATCAAAAGTTTGAAAATAATAACCTGAATTTATAATGGAATACCCTGCTCAGATTCTGGCCTGACACCTGGCTGAGAGCTGTGTGTCCCCTAGGTGCCAGAGAATCCAATATACGTATTTTCTCTAACATCTGGGGTACCAGCTTATCCCAGTATGTTCCACAGAGATAAACAATAATGTTACAGAGTTAAGTGACCTTGGAGATAAGTAACTTAAGCAATGTCATTCTTAGCAATGACATTCAGTAGTAGCTGGAGGTACATGCATTCACTTACTAATTTTCCAACAGGAGATGGGTTAGAAGTGGCAGTAAAACAAAACAAAATTCTCTGAGCAGTGACAGATCAGGACAGCAAAGGCAATTGTTCTTTCTGGTCAGTGTTAATGCAGGCCCATCATAAAGCTCATTGATTCCAGCAAGAGTAGACTGTAGCCAGTGCCAGAAAGGTTCAGAGAGTCCCTGAACCAAACCAAATTAAATTAAAAAAAAAAAAAAAGAAAAAAAGGGAGGGAAAAAAAAAAGAAAAAAGGCAAAAGCACATCTGAAGAAGATACAGAGAAGTCAGTCGGTTTTGGGTGGCAAAATAGAAATGCACTGAGTTCGAATGAAATTAAAGTTAATAGTGGTCAAGTTAATACCTTTGATAGAGAAGTATAGTATGTGTATAAAAAGCTTATGCTCTAATGTCCTGATCCTGTAATAGGATCCACTTAGGTGCTATCAGCTGTGGTAAAGAGATGGAAAGGTATTGGAACCTTCTAGTGATAAACAGCATTCTTCAACCTGGAATGTATTTGGATTACAGAACATAGAAAATAAATCCCAGAAGAATTTGAGTGCACTTACTTTGCATGGGTAGAAATTTATGTTGGAATGAATCAAAAACTGTTTTTTTCCTGGTCAGCATAATTTGTTCTGTTTTTGTACATGTTGATAAATTTTGTTTCCCTTGGGTCAGCTGAGGTTTTCACTGCACATCCCAGCTCTGCAGTGGTTGTGGAGTGGAGCCCTCCCCCTGGGAGCACCATGGCAGAGGTGTGTGGATATGTGAGCCACAGGAGGAGAGGGAAAGCTGGAAAAGAGATAATCTGTCCGAACTTTTGTAAAACATCTGTCCCTGGCTCAGTGTAAAAGGGATGAAGAGGATAAAGGAAAAGAAAGGCACTGACTTCGTCTTACCAATGAGTTAGGGACTCTGCCATCCTAAATTTGGAAATGAAGCTTTTTAAGGAGCTGGGAAACAAGTTCACGTTGATGCTGTGCACTTGGGGCTGGAGAAGCTTGTTTCAAATTTGTGATGAAAAGACCTGACGGAACCAGTTACTCCCCAGTCAATGTGACAGTGAGACCTGCAGCTTAACCGTGACCCTAAAATGAGTGACGGGATTGTTTCCTTGTTAGATCCCCATTTTAAGTTAGAGTAAGAGGAAATCCACTTAGATACGGTTCCATCAGCAGAGGTTGTATCACGCAGCTGCCTCTGGTACAAACCTGTCAGCCCTTGTTGGGAGAGCTGGGTTCATTTCATCACTCAGTTATGGTGACGATGTGTCCAGTTGAATGGAAGCTGGTTGCTACTCACTGCTGAAGAGAGTTCAGCATTGCTCTTTTTCCACCCCTCACAAATGTGCTTCCAGCCCTTTGAAAGCATTATTTGACAAGGACATGAGCATTGCAGTAACTTCATCATTACTTTCAATTGAACTGGCAAAAGAAACAATAATCTCCTGAAAGAGCTTCAGTACAAGGGCAGATGTAAATGTCTGAGTCTAAGGAGCCCAAGAGATCTTATTTTATAGTCTAAGCAGACTGTAATAGTAGGAGTAATAATAATAAAAACACTTAATAGTGCACTGCAGCGTTGGTAGCTGGAGAGTTAGACAGTAGCCTGCAACTTAATGCTTTTGAGCTTGAGAAGCAGCTTTGGTTAAAACCAAATGCCTGCTGAAGAAAGGAGTTTATATTATTTCAAATTGGAAGTATTTGCATGGCATTTCTTGGGTTCATTTTCAGAAAGTATTTACTTGTGTGCAACAGCAGCAAAACCTGTGCAGTATCATAGCATTTTCTAACCCAGCAAGATATTAATTACACTCTGGAACCTCATAATGTAACATTGATGCCATTGTGATGGGAATAGTTCCTTTAACAAGCACGATTAACCACTTATTTCCTTTTTCCAGGATACCATTAGTTTGTGCTTGGATAACAAAAATCAATGCTGATCTTCAGCAGCATCACAGTATTCTATTGTATTAATCTCAGCCAACGTATTCTTCATTTTATTATGGCCTGTGTTCTTTAATTCAGTTTATTTCCCACCACACCACCAGCCCCCACCAAGTTTCTAATGGTAGGTGTTATCACTTGAATTGCAGCTCTCCTATTTCACTGTTTGTTTTGTTGGCAGGGAAGGGAAAAAAAACCCCCAAGCCTCAGAACAACTGAGTGCCAGTAGTACTGATGACTTCTGTTTTATTTATGTTTTGCACTGGGCCATTGTGAATGATAAAGTGTGTCTGGGACACGGCTGTGGGCAACACTCTAAGTGTTATAGTTGGAAAGGTGCCAGAGTTGCATTGCTACTGATTTTTTACCATTAGCCTTCTGGAAGGAGGGATTCAAAGTCTCATTTTATTCCCCTCTTCACCCGTGTCACCTTTACAGTAAATCAGTGTGAGATCTTCACCAGAGATGGAGCTGACAGGGTGAGCTGTCGATCCCACAGCTTCCCCCAGGACTGGAGCTGTGAGGAGTTGGGACCATCCTTTGAGGTAACGGAGTGCTGGGCTTGGAGCTGGAGCCCATAGTGGGGTTGTGCTGATGCTGTCCTGGAGCTCCTCAGGAAACACTGAGCTTGATCCCGAGGATATGGCAAAAAGCAGCAGTTGTTCCCTGCTCAGCTGTGTGGGGACTCATGTCCGAGGCTGTAATTAGAAGATATACCTGCTAATGAATTGGTGTAATCCCCTGCCGTGTGCAGAGTCTGCTGGGGGATCTCTTTTCCTGCCTTTGCAGAGGCGGGTGACCTTGCTAAATACTTAGCAGTAAAAATGTGTTTTCCCTTGCCTGTTTCACAGCCTTTCTTCTGGCTCTGCCAGTGGAGCTCTTCTTTATTAATTGAAAATATTTACCTAGGTTTAATTTTAGGGAAAGAGGGAAGTTAGAAGAATATACATGAATGTGTTCCATATGTGTCATACACATCTACGTGAATGCACACACATATGGAATTCTGATTTCTTAATGGCCACACTAGGAGTAAAAATAAAAGAAATTTAATATTTAAGCAAGGAATTATGTTTTCAATTATTTTTGAGTCACCAGCCACTTTAATTATTTAATCTTTTCTACGCCCAACTAATTTATTCAATTGCAGTTAGGTAGATTGTAATTAATTTTTGATGAGACAAACTAATACTAATTTGAATATCTACTACACTGTAGTATTTACTTGCAGATGTGTTGTTTAGCTTCTGGATACCTCAATTTTGCCCTTGCTGAAGTTGCAGATGCTCACCAGTGTTGCCACAAGGCCCAAGCTGCACCTTAAGCTGCATGACACAAATGCAAGGATGAGTGTGCTGGGTCACAGGAGGGTCCAGCCAGCTCCTGTCCTCACCCCGACAGGGATCAATAGTTGATGCCTAAAGGCAAGGATTGAGAGCAGGGCAAAGGTACAGCAAGGCTTCCTGAAAGAGGGAGAGTCTCCCAGACCTCATTGATTTGTGGCCTGGAAACATCCCAAGATAGAAATGGTGTCTTCAAATTTCATATTTGATCTTATTTGTTACGTCTAAAGTATATAGTTATTTTGTATAATTCATGCTTTCCATCAGCAAAGGACTGAGACTCCTCCAAGGGAAATACTCTCTTTTTACTGGAAAAATGTCTTGTCTGCCTTTTCTGATTAATGAGAACATCCATATGCCGGCTTTTGTGAGTGGAAGACGGATCTGATACCACTTAACTATGTTAACTGAATGTAAAAATCTGAAGTGGTGGGATAATGAAAGTAATTTGCAGTTGGTCGGCGTGTTCCCTCTGATCAAAGGCGAATGGGGCAGCACAGCAACTTAGAAACAACACAACAAAATTGTGGGATTTCTAGGACATGGGGCATTTTTGCAAGTTCAGACTTGGTTTTGTTTCAGATAGGAACAGTGCCAGCTCCTATAGCAGCTGCAGGCTGAAATGGATGATTTTCGTGTCAGGGATTATATGGATTTGGGTTGGAAGGGATCTTAAAAACCATGCAGTCCCACCTGCTGCCATGGGCAGGGACAGCGTCCACTATCCCAGGTTTCTTCAAGCCCTGACCAGCCTGGCCTTGGACACTTTGTGGGATGGGGCAGCCACAGCTGCTCTGGGCACCCTGTTCTCACTCTGCAGCCGTGGGTTGCTCCTGAGGCTCTGGGCTTGGCAAGAACTGCCCAAAGCCAAGGAGGTCCAAGAAGCATCTTGGCAGCTCTCTGATGGGCTCTCCAGGGTCTTTGAGGGTGAGAGGAAGCCAGCTGGGCACTGACCATCAAATCAGGAGTGACTTACTGTATGTGAAGGGGTTTTTCTGCAAAATTGTGCAGGTTTGGGCAACACAAATGGCATACATTCTTTTTTAAAATTTCTTTCGTCTTTTTTTTTTTTTCATTGTAAGGTTCTGAGCCAACACAAATTACAGCTTGTGAGGATTTCCATGCATTTATCTTTCGTAGCCTTTTACTTTACTCTGTTGCTGCCTAGAATGGTCCCTGGCCTGGCTCCCTCCCTCTATATTGTGTAATGAGCAGAGTGCGGAGCCTTCAGACTGGAGCATCTACACTTGAGCTCACTGGAAACCTGGCCACTAATTTAATTTTGTTAAGTTGCCCCATCTCTCTTGTATCGTGAGAGGTGGGAATCGTGCACACTCACTGCATTTTGTCATGACTAAAGTTGGTTTTGCCTCCATGTCCACACCTCCTGTTACTTCTCCTCCCTCACATTGCTGCACATTCATTGGCAAACAGTACTAGACAGGAACTTCCACAACCCCACCTTTCCCAGCCTGAGCTCAGGCCCCTGCACTCAGGTTGCAGTGATGATCTGGTCCTGTTGCTGTTACTTCCACTACTCAACTCAGCTGATGCTGTGGTTAACGCACAAAAATGTAGCCCTGATTTTCTTTAGTGACTATTCCGTGTTACAATTTACGAGTAGAAATGAAAAAGTAATTGTAGCTGTGGTCTCCAGAGATAAAATCCCTTAAAAGCAGTAGAATTGGGTCCTACTGCTGCCTGCAGATCAAACTACTGCAGCATCAGCCGTTCCTATGCCCATACGTGACTCAGCAGCCGTTTCATTTGGCAGTCTGATTTTTCATGGTTGGCCTGGAAGAGGACAGGACCTGTGAAGGTCCCCTTTTGTCCTTCATGTCTGAGTTCAAGAGAGGCTGAAAATGTGTACAACAGTTACAGGGCTGAGGTCTGCCATCCCAACTCCTGTTGTGGGTGTCTCGCAAGGTGGTGTGGAGCCTTTCGGGGTGTATGTAACATATGAGGTCCAGTAAAGTAATAAGTGCTAAATAAAATGAATATATTTGATTGTTCTGATCGGTGTGACTATGTGTGCTGTGGGGACTTTCAGCAAAAAAAGAAAAAAAACCCCATTATGTACATTTGTGTGTGTGTCTGTGTAAATATATAAAAGGCACTATGATGCTCACTTCCAGTGTGCACAGTTTCATGTGCTGGCTGCTGAAATCTTCCTTATTGCAAGCCCAAAACCTAATGGATTTTCCAGATAGGTGTAACCTGTTCATGGGTGCAGGGTTTCTTGTGAAGATGTGATGGGGTTTTGTGGTACTTTGAGCTGCCACAGGCTTTCTCCTCTGAGGGAAACCTCTTGTGTACCTCTGGGGTTTTTTCCCTTTGCGTTTTTTTGCATTCCTAGGCAAAGTTAGATTATCTTCGTGGCTGCTTAGTTAAACTTAGACAAGCATCTCTGGGTGTGGTTTAAGGACGTAAGCCATGGATATATTTGACACAGGGAGCTCAGATCCTGCTCTTTCCTCAGTCCTCACCTGTTTAGTGCTGCTGTGCTATAACAGGCTGTGTTATCTGGGTGGGGGAATGATGCTCCTTTGGGTGTTCCCCATATGCCAGGGATTAGGGATGAGCATTTGAACTTCTCGGTGCTGCTCTGAGGTTTCTGGTTGCTGGCAGTGCTGCTGCTGATGGTCACCTCCATCGCTGCCTCTCACCTGGTGTCTGCAGTGAGGCCCTACGTCCCTGCTCAGTGCCAGGGGCTGACCTCTTGAAACCTCTGAGCACATCTAGCAGCGATAGTGAGCTGGAAAATGTGGTGATGCCGAGCCCCCTGCTCCTAGAAAACCCCAGGACATTTACTGGTCTCTGACAATTGCATTGGAGGCAGAACTTTGGGAATTGCTGCATGTTGGGCTGGCAGTCACGACTTCCCATCTGATGTGAGCTCCTAAGCTTTGAATTTCTTGAGTAAGAGCCATTTTAACGTGCAGAGTATTAAGACTGAGGTGATGTCTCTGCTTTTAATATGAAAGTCCTGTTATTCTTCAGAAATGCTATAATGAATTAAAATATTCCCTATGGAGAAGTGCCTTACTTACTTTTGTATTACGATATTGGACTGGAATGAAAAGCAGCCAGGCTGTCATTCATTTCCTGGTCTAGGGACACTATAAAAGTACTGTAAAGCAAGAACAGCTTCGCACCACAGTTCTTGAATTCAATGATTGCCCTCTGAAGGTGCCACACATGATGGATTGTCACAGACTCCCTGTCCTGCCTTGACATTTCATTCCTACCCAATGTTGTCTTGTGTTCTGCTCTGAATCTGCCAAACAACTGACCCTAGAATTTAATGCCACACCTTCTTCTCTTTTCTTTTTCCGAGCAGCATCTTCTGCAGCTGAGGCTCTGAAATACTGGAGGACACTGCATCTTCCTCAGGGACGCGGGCAAGGGAGAGCTGGAGCCTCTGGGGGGCTCGGAAAGGAATTGTGGTTGGTGGTTGCCTGAGGAACTTACCTTCACCCCAATGTTGCTCTGAAACGAGTCATGTCCAACAGTCAGGTTTGGTAAGGTATGTATTTTTTCCCCTGCTCTTGTATTTTTGCTGTTTTCTGAATGTCTACATAGGGGGAAAACAGAACATTAGCAGCCTTTGAGTTTATTGCTGTATTCATGCCATGCTCATACTGTGTCTGTAAATAAGCTTTGCTCTCCCTGAATTTAGAAAGCATTCATCAGGAGTGAAGTGTTTTTATTGTCTTGGGCTTGAGCGGGTGTCTGTTTATGTGAAGTTCTTTATTGAATGAAATGCTTGCTGATGGTTGTGTGTTGCTGCTGATGATGGATACTTGGTGATAAGAATCCATGTTTTGAAAATCCCACGTGTTGTGTGGGACTAATGACTGCAGTTCTGAGGGTCAGAGACGGGAAAAAAAGGGGAAATTAAGTAGCCCATTTGTAATTCAGCCCTGTGCTTTCCTTTGTGCGCTGTATATTCTCACTGTTTGCAAAGGATGAGAATACCACTACCAATTTCCTGCATAATCAATTACTCCTTTGTTGTGTAGCTCTTAAATTTTTTGGAGATTCTCATACCCACACAAACATCTGTGCTGGAACTGTAGCAAGGCAATATGCAACCATTTTCTACCAAGAAACTGAAGGCCAGGGTGTATTGTTGGTGCAGATTGTGCTGTATATGAGATTTTAGGGTAATACAGTCTCTGATTCTATGGCTTCTCTTACCTAGGTCAAGTTATTTCTGTGAAGGCAAAGTTTTCTGGTTAAAAAAAAAAAAAAGGCAACAAATTTAAAGCAATGGTTCCCAGATCTCAGTAGAATGGTATGAGATATTATCCTTTTTCATTTAACACATAGGTATTGACTTCCTTTATATGACTGAACCAGCACTATAATCTTGTTGAGAAAAGTACAGCAGCAATATAACACCTGCACCTGGTGTTAGTGGAGGAGCAGGGAAAAGAAGTCAAGACTTTCTTAAAAGCCTCTAAAATAAACTGTGATGTATCCAGGTGAGTGTGCATTAGTTCTCCTGCTTTTGATCTGGTTGCACTTGTCATGTTACCTCTGGAAATTGTAGGCTCAAAACTCTCATGCTCCAGCAGAGCTCTGCCAGTGTCTGGCAATTGCAGGGAAAAGTTGGTTGGAATAGCTTAAATTGGGTGCTTAACTTTTAAATGTTGAGGGTCAAGAAAGGTCTGTTCCAACCACAGCGTGTGCTGTTAATTTGTACAGGAATTTCAAGAAAACAACGCGGTTGCCAGGGCAAGGCTCCCGTCAGCACAGCACAGCTCTGCTTGTCTGCCTGCTCTGGTGGCACCTGCTTTCTGGAAGAAGAGCTTGTTAAACATTGCTCCTGCCTTTATTATCCTCTTCACTTCTGTTTATTTCCAAGCTACTGCTCTTGTGATTATAACACTTAAAAGGGAAGGTTGTAGGAGAGGTATTTCATAATCAAGAGAGCTTCTTGACTCTCGCAGAGAAAAATTCGGCACTGTTAAAATGTAGAAATCACAGCAGTTTTGTTTATTCCTTGTTTGGGTTTGAGATTTCTGAGTTGAAACATGTAAATCTTCCTTGCAATGAGGGTGTGAGTTTTGCTGGGTACCCAGGGCGCCCCAGGGTGTGTGAGGATCTGCTCCAGAGGTGTTGGTTGCTGGTGTGACCGTGGTGCTGCCCCTGCCTTGAACGGAGTGGGGGTAAATGAGCTCCCCTGTCATTCCTGAGTCAGTCCAACTCTCACTCTGAGATCTGTGCAACTGACTTCTGTGAAACTATTATTTAAGCATTAAACTCTAGGCTGGACTTTGGTTATACTTTCGCATTTTACTTTGTGGCCATCAGATCTAAAACTTGGTTCTTATTTAAATCTTATGCTTATGGAAGCTTCGTCTTTAAGAAGAACATTGCAGGTTGAGAAGGTTGTGCTAAAATATAAAGGTTTGGCCAAACTGTTGCTGCTCACTTAAGTAGCTGAGGCCTTTCTTTATCAATTCTCTTCTCTCAGGGACTCATTTCCAGTGTGCTTGACTGCCATCAACTTCATCTGTTCCCACAACACCCTTGTAAGACAGAAGTGCTACTTGTCCCCATTTTTTAAATGGTGAATAAAAAACAGGGTCACTTTTAGGTGGCAAACATCTGTCCCTGATTTTCAGGCAGTCTTAAGTGCACAAGCTGCATCCACTGCCCACAGCTGGAGGCAAACAGATAGCCCTGGCTGAGCACAAGAGTTGGATGTGAATCCTTCTGAGGTCGCTGCTCCCACCTGGTCCAGTTTCTTTCATGTGTCCTGCTCTCCCAGGTAGAGAGGGTTTTAATTAAGTGATTACAGTAACGCTAAATGACATCAGGACTCAGTGTTCCCTCCCTATCTCTGCTGAAAACTGAAACATCTGTTCAAGTAATGTGAGCTGAATTCACTCATCTTTGCAGCAGAGTGTTTGCTCACGTGAGGCGAGCAGACTCCCTTTTAGCAACATTTCTGAAATTGTGCTGATGGTAATCTCATTGCATGAGGAATTAGTTTAAATGGATCTGCAGATAACATGCAGAGTAATACTTTTTTTCTGAGATTGCTCATCTTTAGATTAGTAGAATCTGGTTAGTAAAATGCTCTGTTCGGCTGAAAGGGCACATTTAATAAATACGTAAGAGAAATTTTTAAGTAGCCATTAAACGTAGTTAATAAATTTTATCTTGCAAGTAGAATTGGAAAAAACCGTGTTCATGTAATGTGTTTTATGGCTCTCGTAGCAATTAATTGTCTTCATTACATGAACATAAATCCTCAGTGTAATTCACCTTTTTCAGATTAATTGCTGTGGAAATTTTCCCTTTGCTTTGTTTAGACTAGTAATATTATTTCTGTTTTCTAAAAGCTGAGTCTCAACATCACGTTTTTTACCTTTTCCGGATGTTCTGTAAATCAGTTCCAGTTTAAAAAAATCTCTTTATGCTCCAGGCCAGTGCAGGGGTGGTGTTGCAGCTGTGATGCTCTGATCAGGTGAAGCAGAGACTTCAAGCCCTGCTTGACCTACAGCAGAGCAGTGGGCAGGTCTCCTCCTCTCATTCATTGTATTATGTGGTCTGATAAAAACTTACTTCTTTCTTCAGGTTTTTTTTGTTGTTTCTTATATGATTTCATTTATTAAATAAAAAAAACCCCTCTGATTTTATATGCCTATGGGTTTGGCTGTTGCAGTAAGACCCTAGTGCAACTTTTCAGTGTCTTTGCTGAGGGGTGCAGGTGGCTGTGTCTGAAAATTTGTCAGCAAAATTGTCCTCCAACATTATTGAGGAAAAATTCTGGTTGGAGCATCACGGGATTTCTGCTTGAATTCCCAAAATTAAATTAAAAGCTTTATTTTGATTAAAGCCTTTATTCCCCTGGACTGAATTTTGCACACCAAACAGGACAAGAGGATAGCATGCAGGATCATGTTTTACATATGTTTTTTTTATCAGCGAGCAGGCTGAGCTTGTTTGCGTGAGTAACATTTATGCAAATGTTTTCTAGTGTTTCTCTGGACTGTTTTGCCAGGGTTAGGAAATAAAACAGCAATTATATTTGCATGTTGTTGTTGCAAGATCAGCAGACTGGCTGTTAAGGTATCAATTCCCTTGATGACACCACTTCTGCAGCCCCATTCACTCAGCTTCTCCTGACAGGGCTTTTATTGAATCCATCAACCTGACACATATCAAAGCACAATTTCTGATAACAAATATCTTGTTGTAAAATGAATTAAAAAGCTGATAGCAGCAGCAGAAGTGAGTTGAATTTCTGAAAGAAAATAAGAAACTCCAAAACTAACATGAGATTCTGAAGATACCAATCACAGAACAGTAATATAATAGTCCTTTACCTGTGCTCCTGAAGTACTGAGGAGTCTGTGGGGTTGTCTGAAGTCATACAAATGGCCTTGCTCCTGGGCTGGCAGCCTGAGGCTCTGCCTTCTGCCCTCTGATGTTCGTAGTGGTCCTTCAGAGAGCGTGATGAAGTTGGGGCTTGTTTTCTTCTGGAGACCTTTCCCCTGAGAGGACCAGCAACCTCCTTGTAATAACTTCTGCACTCCAGTCATGCAGAGGTTTGGAGACTGAGGAGTGGGAAATGCTGGCTCTGCGTGGAGCACACGTTCTTTCTGTCAGAAGACAACGGAGTTTGGAGCCCCTTGTCCTCTGCAGAGCTGCTGCTTGGCAGCCCGTGGGCTGTGTCTTAGGCAGAGTCCAGCCAGGGTGGAAAAGGGCCTATGTTTCTTTGGGCTGCAGATGTTTCGAAATTAGCTGGCTCAAAACCTTTGTCTGAGAACATATTTTCTCTGTCTCTTTGCAACCCTCTCCTATCTGTCTTGCTCTCTTCATCCTGCTTTTCTATCCCCTTTGGTTTTGCATCTCTCAGAGGACAAGCAGCTTCTGGCAGGGCTGCCTTTGCACTGGTACTGCTCTCACTCTGCCCAGGCTCGCTTACCTCTGATTTTTGGCTAGCATGCACTGTAAAATACTAGCTAATAATAATCATGCCTTTTGCTCTGTGGCAGGCCTGCTTTTTGGATAAGTATCCGCTGACAGTTTGCAGCCTAGCAGAGAGGAAGAGGAGGGCAGCCAACAGTTGATGTGGAAAATTAATTATGAACTGCCATCCTCCTGCCATGTAGTTAAGACAGTTCTGCACTCCAAGCTTTACATCCAGCTGCACATTTCCTTCCTCAAATAGTGGGAATGCTGCCAGAACAAAGCTTAGTGGAGAATATCTCATATGGGACTGATCACTCAGGATGCTCTGGAGCCTTTACTGCTCTGCTTTCAGCTGTGACACTGCCCAAGGAGTACTTTTTTACCTTTTGTTGGATGAATGTTTAGCTTAATTGTGCATCCAAGTTGATAAAGATTTGTGTGTGTGGTGGGGAAGTCACCCATGTCCCCTGTGCAGTCAGAGAGCAACATTTTTGTGTTTCAGTGTAGTGGTGACTTGATAACGTTCAGGTTCAGATGAGCTGCAGCTTGTTATGTTTTCATCCTTCGGGATGACATATTTACTTCATAATGATCCTCAAAAACTGGCCTCTTACATGGAGGGGGAGAGTTTGACAGGCACCAGGCAGCCCTGGGAATGCAATTACCTATAGGAGCAGTTTTGTCCCTGGACAACCTCTGTCTTAAGGATCACAGAGGCAATTGCCAGAATCCTCAGCACCGTGTGTAGTTCAGGAGCTGCTCTGGTCTCTTAAATGAGCACTGGGTCCTACTACCTTGAGCTGAGCACTGCCCAATCTTGAGTGCCAAAGATGCCCTTCCTTAGGGAGCCCTTTCGGATATATCGAAGAGTCTGAAAGAGGTGGGGTTTTGGAAAGCCCTGACAAATTTCTAAGTGGCTGTTTGGGGCTGAGCTAAAGAAATGAGTATTTGGTGTAACTTTCTCGATGAAGCCTTTGTTTAGTCCAGTGGGTAGCTGAGGGTGTGATGGAAACAGCCTTGCAAAGCCACAGCAGTAACAGGTGTGAGGTGTTATGGAGAGACTTTCAGCTATAACAGTGTCTCTTCAGAGCAGAAAAACCCTTTTGGCTGCTCAGGTTTTCAGTTAAGGTACCAGAAGTCTCCACTTTGTACATTTTTATTATGAAATTCATTGTCAAAGTTGCTGACTGATTTAATGTTTAACTGAGGGGCAATCTCTCAGAAATACCTAGGATTTTGTAAAGGGCCAAATTGCTGCCTGGTGGAAGTCACTGACTCAAGTCATGATGGTGTGGCTTCTATTTTTCTCTTCCTGAGCTCTACCTCCTGATTGACACAAATTCTACTCTCTTTCTAGTGTTGTCATGCTGATTTTTTGCAGCCAGGAGACTGTATTTGGAAGCACAAACCCATTGCACAGGTTTAGATGTGCTGCAAATAATTATGAATATCTAATGAAGGGAAGCTAAAACGTACTGAAAATGTTTGGAAATAAGAGGGAATGTGTGCAGCCAAGTGTTAGCTGTGAATGGAGAGTTCTTGTTGGCATTGTTTAATGGGAACTTTCCAGCTCGTAGTTTCTGTGGTGAATATATAGATAACAGCAAAACCAAAAAGGCAGAGTTGCTGGAGGTACATGGAAGGAGCCTTTCACCTTTGGGGAAAAAGGGACAGTGAAGTGAGCAGCATTTCTGTTGATGGGCTGACACCCCCTCAGTCTTTGCTTCCCAGTTACTGGGAGAAGGGGCCTCCTCTAAACAAAGTTGTGTCTTATTCCTTAACAACACCAAATACCATCTGTTTTTACTCCTGACTCTCCAGGAAAAAACAGGGAGAATCTTTTTTACCTTTTTTTTTCTTCTCTCTCTACTAGGTGGGGTAAGGTAGCTCCATGTATGTCTCTCCAGACAAGCTTGATGCTTTTGACATTAGTGGCCAGATGCCTTTTTGTCCACCTCAGGAAGTGGTTCCTGATCTTTGTGGAGATTCCCCTCTTCCTTTCTTCCCAGTGCTGTTGTGCTTTCCAGTCTCAATGCTGCGTGAGAAGGAACACACTGCAGTTTTATCTTAGATGTTGTATGAAGACTTGGCCTTGGGGAACCATCAAATTAGTGTGCACTCCAGCTGTGTTGTGATGCCATCACCCACTTGGATGGAGAAGCTGAAAATCAAAGCATTCTGAATGAGAAGGCACCATGAGGGTTAGGACTGTGCCATTGTCCTGGCAGACCTCATGCCTCTGTCAGGTACTGGAGGTTCTCAGCTTCTCTCCTCCTGCCCAGTCGTACTCTGGTGGGTCTGCACCAGCAAGCTGGGATAGAAGAAACATAAATAAAGAGAATTCAGGACGTTTTCTAGAAACCCCTTTGCGTTTTATGTGTTAAATTGGGTGGGAGAGGTGGTGCTTGACTGGCACTGCAGGGTAACACCTCCCAAAGTGTCCTTGAGTTTATGACTCAAGTAGGGAGGTTGTAAGTCCTTCTCTGCACTGCTGTGCTGCCCTCAGGGGTGACACCAAAACCCAGAGGATCACTGGAAGTTCCCCCTTGGAATGCTCTTAAAAGGGGGCAAAACAACAACAACAAAAAGTGTTTCTCCTTAGGAAGGCTTGTTGGCACCTCTCCTTGGCTCAGGAACACGGGAGCAAGGGGATGGGCAGCCCTGCACTCTGCTTGCTTTCTGTCTGGGAGGAATTTCTAGTTGTTAATGATTAATTCAAACGTTTCTTGTCATGAGTACAGTCTGCACAGAGTGATAAATCTGTGGTGGGTTAGAGGTGGAGGTTGCTCAGTGCTGACAATTAGTTTGAGCCACAGGCTTTGCTTTCATTGGCATTTTCACAGCATTAACCTGGACCTTGTCAATTAAAATCCAGACATATTTTGATGAGGGACATCTTCTTCTAATGATAATTGTAATAATATCACTTTTCTTCATTTAAAACCTGTCAGGCAGGCCATGTTTCCTGGAAAATAACTGCCCCATTTTCACATTGCCTAAATAACAAGGAAGTATCTTTCAGTTTTTTGAGCTGACATTTCATCACCAATAACTAAAAGCATGTGAGGCCAGAGCTGTTAATCTTCGAACACTTACCAACTTCAGTCAAGGTAATTTGACTTTATCTGCTAAAATAAGCAGGTTTATTAGCCTTCACTTTGGAGGCTAATAAACATTTGATAATTGCCTCAAGTCGTTGGTGGGGATTTAGCCTATTTAGGTCCTCTATTTGACAGCCCAGCTCCAGAGCATGTCCTAGGCAGTGATCCATTTCTGCAGCTCACCTGTTCATTAGGTGGAGGAGGAAGCCTGGTGTAAAGGTTGATTAAGGAACTTGTCTGAGTTGCACAAGAAGTCTGCAGTAGAATAAACCCTGGAAATCTTCTCTGTCTGTTCTTGTATGTTAACTGCAGTGGGTTGTTTATGTGTCTGTAAATATATTTAGAATCTCTTTCAGGCCGCAAAAAGGAGTATTTAATAGTTGCAGTGAGAGTGGTATATCAGGTTTCAATTGGACACCCATTGTGGTTTTATTTCAGCATGGTGTGCAAAATAAAAAAAGTGAAAATCATGTTTAGTTTTGCATGGAAAAATACTTCTCACTTTTCTGAGTGGTGGTTCATAAATGAAATCCTTTACAAATAGCCACAGGAGGGAATCAAGTAGAACTATCTAGACCTTGCAATGTGCTTGATCTAAGCTTGTCCATGTGGGTGGAAAATGCTGCACTTCTTTATTAGAAACTTGATTCTTCTCTGGTCTTTGTCTGAGAAGTGTAGAGGAAGGAACACTTAATTATGAGCACCTCTACGTGATGCCATAATATAAGTACTAACAACCCACCTTATTTCTAGAGCAGCTGGAACAATGTCATCAATTGTTTGTAGTTCAAATCTCAGGGCATAGCATGGGCTCAGAGTAGGAAATCCAGGCACAAAATACTGCACTGAAAAAAAGATTGAGGAATGATAACTGAGAACTGAATGGGCTTGGGCTGCTGTGCCTGTATTCTGGAAGTTTATAGTTGTGCTTTCAGTCAATTCAAAGAGTAATCCACCTCCTCTGTGGTGGGGATTTTCTTTTCCCTTTCCAGTATGAACTGGCAAGCCTGTAATCTGCATTCTGCTGCATATAGAAGTCACATTCACAACAGCATAGCTTGAAGGCTGTAAATATTATCAGATATTTTTCCAGTGAGCCTTTATCAACCGAGCTGTGTATCTCACTGCTCCCATCTTTTTTTAAGAGTGCATTAGGGGTGATCGATAAAACCTGACCTACCTTTGCAAGTTAAATAGGCCTGATTTTAAATGACCAGACTTAAAGAGATTAAGATTTGCTAACAGTGATTTAAAGTGCAAGCAAGGTCCATTTACATGCCATTTCTTTTCCACTTTTGAGGTTTGAATTGCATTGGAAAACGTGTCAGATTGGACATTAAAGCATGGAAGTGGAAACTGACACTTTGTTGAGCATGTCTGTATGTAAGAGCTGCCTTCCTACCCTGCAGTTCACCGTATCTTACTGAAAACATAATGTAATTAATAGATGTGGAGCACACCTAACTGTGCAGAGGGAAGGTTCCGTGAACTCGGACTCCAAACAGAATTTGCTGTTTGTTGCTTTTGATCTTTGGGAGGTGCCCAAGGAGGAAAAAAGAATGTGCAATAAACAAACAAACACAAAAAATAATGGACAATATATATGTCTGTTGTTTAACCCTTGGAGGTCAGTGTGGAAGTGAAGGCTGGAAGAGCAGCACTTCCCTGCAATGCAGGTCTGGCTGGGCACGAGGAAGGGATGGACTGGTGCTGTAGAGCAGGCTTTTATTTCCCCACCTCATGACTTCTAAGCATTTAATTTAAGACCCTGAAAGCCATGTGGAATGGTCTTGTGTCATGAAAGACAGGTTTGGTTATACAAATGAAATACTTCATTGCCTTAAAGTTAGTGTGAAAGGTGTTGTAATAAGCAGGCCATTGAGTCAAACGTGCTGAAATAAAACCTCCTGGCAGGAATGCTGTATCCTGCAGACGTTCTCTCTGTTACAGAGAACTGCTTTAGAACGTTTTAAATATTTTTGTGGCACTTGTCTGTCATAACCACCCGGCTATCTGTCTGTTGGGCTAGTTGTGATTATTGTGGAATGCAGTGTGGTGCCTCTGGAGATCCCAGCTGAGGTTGGGCGTAGTCCGTGCATTCACTGATGGTGTGTCTCGGTTTCACAAGATCATTATGTGCCAGCTGCTCTTCCTCTCCTCTGCATGGTTCATTCTGAGAGCAAGAGGTGTGAGGACTCACTAAGAGCCAGCAGAAGGCACTGCTGCTCAGATGCCTCCATTGTTTTATGTGGAGCTTGTGTGTGTTAATTTTGACTTCAGGCTTGTGTGCATGCATGCTCAAACTCTGTTGGGCTACTTATCAATAACAATTACTATTGATTTTTTTCCTAAATGGTTTTATCTGTTTCTGTGGCCCTAGTTTGAGCCCTGCTACTCTGAGTGCTGGGGAGCGAGGTCGTACATGACAGTGCTTGGCCCAGGGAGCTCTTGTGTGAGAAATCTCAGTATAGTGGGAGAAGGAGACGCGGATTGCCAGCAAGCGTGGAGGCAACAGATGGAGCACAGCGGTGGAGATGAAGGATGTGCAGAGCTTCGTGTGTTGCAGGGCACTGATGATCAAAACTCCTCTTTGTTGTGGTGTCTCTACAAGGCTCACAGCAATCAGGGATTTGGTTTGCTCAGACTAACTCCTGCCTTGTTAACTACTACCTCTTGATTATTTCTGTCTATATCCATCTGCTGCCTCTTTGCTGTTAGAGCTGCAAATTCCTTAGGGTTCAGGCAGCTTTTTCTCTTAGTGTTTGTGCACTACCAAATTCTGTGGGGCTCTGGCCCAGGGTTAATGCTGGAAGCTGTTAGCAATGACATTTGCACATAAAAAATAAGGCACTAGGAAAACAATTATTTTCACGTCCTGATTATCTTTATTTGCATTCCAACATGCTCTGAATCTTTGAAACTGAAAACATTATTTAAATGAAAGATGCATGATTATAATTATTGTCATAATGTTCTGTAACCACAAATAGGTCAGCGCAGGAAATGCAATTTTTTTGGTGTGTGGTTGTTTATGTATATATATACACACATCTCTATTTGTCTGGCAGGTAGATTTTATCTTACAGCCTCTGGCTGTTGCTTTCCTAGGTGCTTATTCATATTTAATCCAGCTCCCCCATGTATTTGCATACATAAATGCACACTTGTTTTTAGCACCTGTTTGCATCTTCTCATTCTAGATTGACCCTGAGGCTGCTGGCTTTGGGGTTCGTGCAGCCCCAGGTAGCTGGATGTTGGATATTGCTGCTCTTTCCCAAGCCCTGAGCCCGTGTCACACTGACCTGCCAGCTGAAGTTTCCCCTCCTGGCTCCACGCCACAGCCAAGTGCTTTCAGCGAGTTCTCGGCTATAATGCTGAGCTGATTTCTGGGATGCAATTCACTGCCACGGTTATCATATCAAAAGGGGAGTGATTTACATTTCCTGCACGTCTCTGTGTTGCCAGCCCCGGAGGACGCTGCAGAGAGAAAGTTAACGCAATTTGATGAAATAGCGAAAATGAGCCCATTTACAGCGTTGCATCTTACGCTGTGGAGGAATTTGATACAGACGCAAAGTTGGCACTAAGTATGAATTTAGGCTGTGCACAGAGATTAATTTGGGGACTTTTTTTGGCTCCCAGGGAAAAAAATAGGAAGATTGTTCCTGAAGACTGAATGTGTGGAGAGCTGTGTACTCGGCTTTGTGCGCCGCAAAATAAATCTTTATCTTGATTTCTTATTGTGTTGCCCCTTAAACTCTTTCTTCTCCTGCTATTTATCCAGAGTAGTGTCTGCATAACACACTATCTTTGGGTTTTATCTGACCCCCTCAGCCCTCTGCAGTTTCCTCACTGAAAAGGCATTGAGCATCATTTGTACAAAGTGAAACACTTTATGCTGAGGTATTTTAAGCACGTTCCTACTGGAAATGCCGTAGAATGGCAGGGCTGCAGCGTTCGCTGCTGCTGCGCATTCAGCTGCCAGTATTTGTATGCAGAAGCAGACACAGCGGTGGCTCCACATTCATTTCCTGTGTATCAATTACTTATTAATAATCCACAAGCCCAATTAAGGAACTGGAGGTAGGGTGTGATGGTGAGAGTGTGGCCATGCCTCTCCTGTTGGAGTCTGGAGAGGGAAGGGATGCATCTCGTGCAGGTGACTGAACTGGTGCTGTTATCTCTGAGACAGATTCCTGCAGTCTTGTCTAACTTTGGCTTAATTTCCTATTTTTTTATAAGCATCTTTCTTGGATGTGTTGACTGTGCTGCGATGAGGAGTTGTGTAAAAGGGGCACTCAAGGAGAATGGAATGGGCAAAGCACTCTTGGATTTACTGCACCTTATCTTTGTCATTCAAGGTGTTGAGATTGTGTACTTGCTGCTGCAAATGCAAAAATAAGTACTGTAAGTTTCATAAACCTTCCAGGCATGGCAGCAACTCCTCTGCAGGGTTTGTAGTCCCAGGTCAGGGTTTTTTTTAGGAACTGCTGAGAAGAGGTCAAAAAATTCAGCTTCAGGCTGCTCAGGACAGGGTATGCTTTCCCTCCCATTTCACTTCCCTTTTCTTCCTCACATTTCAGCAAAGAAATATCTTTGTTCATGTCTGTGTTTCACCTGCCTTTAAAAGCTTTGAATCTTTGCTTAGTTCTCACTTAACTGTAGCAAATCCTTTAAAAGCAGATCACAGAGATTGACCACACCAGGAAAATATCATCGTGTCACCTTGATTAGTTTAGGTGCCTGACCTCCTCTTCCTCCTAACTTTGACTACTGCTTCTTGTCATCTTTGATTTCATCTTTCCCTTTTCTGTTTTCCCCCCTTTCCCTTTACTGTCTATGAAGATTTGCACTGCCTGATACTATCACCTCTCCACGCTGCTTGAATCTTAATGCAAGTGCCCTGGGACAAGATTACTCTCACCCTTCAAACTGATACGTCTCTTTTAATGTGTGATGTCCAAAAAGAAGGCCGTCCCTGGATCCTGGAAATCGAAACCAACACGTGCACATGTTGCTTTATCCAGACAAAATGCAAACTTCAGTGGAAGCCAGGCCACAGTGTGGGTGCTTGGCTGGCACACAGCAGGTCAGCAGGGCACTTTCCTGTGGAAGTCATCGCTGATGAAAAGGGAAGCTCTGCACTTTTCTTCTGTCCCTCTCATTCTTTTTTTCTCTCTCTTCTACTTTTTTTTTAAGAACTGATTTCCTTAGGGAGTTGTTAATGCTCAGGGCTTTTTACCCTGACATTTCGGACAATGATGTGACAACACAAGTGCATCTATTACTCTTTCTCTGGAAGCTGACTGAAGCTTAAGGACTTGATGGATAATGGCCACATTTTCCAGCAGCACCTGATGTACACGTGAGAAGAATGACTGAGTGACCTGCATATAAAACCAGACTATGTCAGGCACGAAGTCTGAGCACAGAACCAGGAGGGAAGACTGAGAACATGAGGTCCTTCTTTCCTCCCCTTCCCTCTGTTGCAGGATATCTCCTGCTGTCTCTGTTGAGGCAGTGCAGGCTGTGGTGTGAGAATGTGTAATCTGCTTCATGGGAGGGGAGGGCAAAGGGGAGCAGGCTCGTGTGGCATGGGCAGCTTTAAGAGAAGGAGGCTGCACACTTGGAAATGGAGCATCACTTCACCTTTGGTTGCTAAAGAAAGCTGATTCTCCTCTGCCTTGAGTAGTCAATTTACAAATTGAATGTAAAACAGCTTGCATTCTGTGCTGCTGTGGGGGCCCTTCAGGGAGAAAGGAAAAGAGCTGGAAGCCCTTGGGACTGGCTGGGGCTCTGGATCTGGAAGTCACAGGCCACTGGAGCAGGTGAGGTATGCTGGTAGGATTCTGTGCCCTTGGTGCTTTGCTGGGTGCTGTAGACCTTTTGCTGAGGCTGATCCTGCTCTGCTTTATATTCCACAGCGTAGACTTGCTAAAGCTGATTGTGAACTCCCGCAGCTGGGAAGGGGTGGGGAGGAAGGGGGGTTACAGTGGGCAGGGCTGGGGTGCTCCCCCCTCCCTGTTCCCCAGCACATCGCTCAGGCACAATTCCCCTGACCAGCAACTCCTGTTCTTCCAGTTCCTCTCTCTGCAAGACCACTCTGAGAAATGATCAAAGATTCAAGTAGTTCTCATGGAACTGGAGAAGGAAAAGTGTGAGAAGGAGGGCAAGACCATGTGCATTTTGGACCAGGAGCACAAGTGTGCAGGGAGTGGGTGGGTGGCAGTTCTGCCCTCAGCTGTGCCATTCTGATGAGCAGCACGTCAGGAGCTGTCAGAGTGCCCAAACCTTTCCTTTGCTGAGCTGCTCTGGGGTATCATGAAGGTACATTTCATTATGTACTTTGTTCTTTTAATGACTTTAATAATTATTAGGCTCAGGGAGTAGCTCACAGGTGAGATGTGATGTACTGAAGTCCATTGCATTCTTGATGTTGTAGCAGCCCAAGCTACAGTCTTGCTTCAGGACAAGAATGCGCTCCAAGCAGACCTTGAATGTTCAATTGCCACAGAGGACATACACATAAATATTTGTTAACAAACAGGAAGTTGCAGTGTGCCAACAGAAGAAAATAACAGAGTGGAAAAACCAATCCTAGGTTGAGTATTTGTTTCTGGAATGTATTTTCTGTGAATAATTTCCTGGCTTCTCCGTGCTTCAGGTTTTCCATCTTTCCCGGGGCACTCCCTCACCCTTACTTGGGATTTGGGGAAGACTGATGATTTGCCAGATGTAAGGTAGTCAGGGGCCACTCTGGAGACACCAAAGAACATCAGGCAGAGAAATCAGAGTGCCCTCTGTAGCAGTGCCTGCTGTCATGCTTGTTCTTTAGTTTGTGTAAGGCAGAAGTGTCTGCAAAACTTCCTTTTTTCTACCTAATGTGGCTTATAATTGCAGTAAGAGTTGCTTCACATGGAATAGGGTGCTGTTGTTTCAAGCAACAGAAAAAAACCCATAAAAATTTTCTCAAAACAAAAAGATTATATCCCATGTTCCTTATTATCGAACACTTTGCCAAGCAGCTTGTGGCTGTAACGAGGAGGCTGATAAACATCCCCACTGTCACAGCATTAAAACATAATTGCCCCTGGGTTTCTTGATTATCTCCAGCACAGCTGTCATGTTGCCCCTCTGAAAAAAAATGAACTGACATCACATGCACAAACTTCAAAAGGGGTTTTTTGTTTTTTTTTTTTCTAGAGACAAAATTATTTTCAAGCAGTCTCTGGTGGTTTTGCCAAACTTGTTGGAATATTGCACTGAACTGGGGACCTGTTGCTTCTATATCCCAAGCTAAGTGATTGTTCAGGTTTCCTGTCACACTTGGGCATTACCACAGCAGGACTCCTGCCAGGATTTTGTACCTGCTGCCAACATATGTAAGAGTATTATTTATTAGCTGCGGCTGGAACAGGGGCTCTGTGTTCCCAGGATGTAATCCTCTCTCCCACTGCAGGAAAGGTGCCCTCAGAGCCCTCGCTGCCTCCTGTTGTGGCCCCTGTGAAATGGGAGCAGTGATGTTGTTCTTTCATATTGCTCCATCCTGGAACAATGTGTTGCTGCTGTTCAAAATGGGCCCATTTTCCAAGAAAAATAAGGAAAGTAATACAAGAACAGTAAAAATAGATCATTTTCTGAGCTATCAACAAGTACAAACCTGCTTCCCAAATAACTGAATGTAAATTTCCCTCTAATTGCAGGTGTTTTGAACCTGCCTTGTTCCTTAGAATAGCCCCTGATTGGTAAGGAGGATTTTCAAAGCATTAATCACCCAGTTCCCTGTGGCTTTTGGCAGGAGTTTAGTGGCTGATTTCTCTTTGTGGCTTTACTTTTAATCTCTCCTTGACCTCATCTCCCAAGCAGACACAAGGGTTACACATCCAGCCTCTCCCAGTTCCAGGGTGGGGGCCATGGACGGCCCCAGCCATGGCACCAACGTGGTTTTAAGGCTCAATGAACCATTCTGGGCTGAGCAGGAGTGTTACACTTGAGCCTTTTTTACTCTGTGAGGAGGAAAAACAGCTTAATTTTAGGTTCAGTTGTTATTTTGCGCTCCTGCTAGAGTTAAAATGAGATTTTTACACTGGCCAAAATGGATGTGAAAGTGAGCACTTCAGAACTTGGGAAAAGCTTCAAAAGGCTGAGTATTTGGTCAAATAGAGGGGGTATTGCTGGCAGGGGTGAGCTCAGGGCAGGTGAGGATTGGTCTTCTTGCAGGAGTTTGGGCTGACAGTCTGGTCCAGTGCTGGTGGAGATGAGGCGATGGGCTGGGAGCCCAAGGTCTTGCCTGGATCTGTACCCACATGGCTTTTGGAGCCTGTTGGGCACAGCCTGAGCATTGCTCTCTAACCCTGGTGCAGCGGGAGATTGCAGATGGCAAAGATTTGGAGAAATTTGTTTCGTTTGAAAACAAATCTCCCTCTCTCCTCCAGATAATTTATGTTTATTTTTGAAGGGGGAAAAGCAATCAGGCAGCTAAAAACAGCATAGCCATGACAAGCTGGTGATGCCTGGCCTATTCCAGAAGGCTTCCTTGTGTGTAGTACAAAGTGTTTCTGTTTGTGCAAATGAATTACTAAAAAAGAAAAAAGCTCAAAGCCTTTTGGAAGCCATGCTGAGACTGAAACAGCCAAAGAGGGAAGGAGGAAAATATCCCAAAACAGTTGAAATGGTTCATGGTATCACCTGGGGAGAAGCAGTGGCTTGCAGGGTGATGCCTTAGGATTTTAGCTTTTATATTTTTGTGTATTTGTAGTTCTGCAATTCTTTGGTGTGTAACTCTAAACTCCACATAGCCTGTTAGCTACTGCTCTCCCATTTTGGTCAGACAAAACAATTCCTCTGTAGGCCTCTGTCAGTTCCTCTGTAGGCCTGAAACTCAAGGACATCTTACTGCCTCAGGCCCCGAGAAATGTAAACAACAGTGAGTTGGGAGGGAGCAAACTTGGAGTAAATGACTTCATTACCTGTAGCTGTAATTGGAGGATTAACCCCCGATATGCAAATGGACCAAACTTACAAAAGTATGAAAACCCATGACCCTGGTGTCCATTTTGGGTGTAGCCCCTGGGGGCTTTGACTGCCCTGAGGTACCTGAAGGCACTTCAATAAATACAACTGCTTTTATTCTCTTAATTTTGTCTGGCCTCTCTTTTCAGGTAGTCCCAACAAGGCATCAAGGGCATCATGAGAAGTGTTTGCTTGGGCCTCAGAGTTGGGCTTCAACCACCCAGCCCACCTTCACTGAAGGTGGAAGGAGGTTTTTTTCTGTTTTTTCTGAAGGTGGAGAGGGAACTGACAGTGCTGGCACGAGCCAGCCCCTTGCATGGGCCGTGCAGGTGCCTGTGCAGGGCGAGAGGGAGTGTGAAATGCGGCAGGGCAGCAGCTGGCAGACGTGGTGATAGCCCTGTAAAGGGAAACGCTTGCGAGTGTGAAGAGAGGAACGTGTGTCTGTGCTTGTAGGATCCTTGTTATCGTGTTATCGTGGATCTTCAGGGACAAAATAGCCACTCATGCGTGGAGCGTAAACAGCCACACACTGTGTATAAATAATGTGTGGAAGAGCAGCTTCTGAATGCAATTTCCATCATTATTTAAAAACCTGCTACTTAGGCGAATTATTGTAATTCCAGTGACACTAACTAATCCATCAGTAATTAGGATGGGAAATGGGAATAAATTCCATGGAAATGATTTTGATATTTCACCCATCCAATTGTACAGTAGTCTTCTGGAAGAATAAGCTGTCATTTGCCCAGAGTTTTTTGGAAGGCTATAATTTTGCTGATTAAAAAATAAAAAAAAAAATCAGGAAAATTCCCCTGGAGATCTCCATGTCGGGTTGAGAACACTTAAGTTTAGAATAATACAATTACTAGTGCTTTTGCTGCCTTTGCAGTGTCTTCTCTCAGCATAGCTGATTATGTAAATACTGATAATAATTCCACCTTTTTTTGGCATCAGTGGCATCCTGTGAGCTCAGTCCTTTCCAGGCTCAGTGCAGCCACATGGCTGCTGTTTTACCAGAGATGCTTTTGCTGCTCCCTTTGGAGAGCTCCTCTAGAGCATTTTAAACTCTCAAAACTTTTTCCATGAGTAACAGGAGCTGCAAATGTATTTAGTAGAGCTGGGGGTGTTTATCCTGGAGAAAAGGAGACTGAAGGAGGACCTTATTGCTGCCTACAGTTGCCTGGAAGGAGGTTGGGGGGATCAGTCTGTTCTGGGTAACCAGTGATGGGATGAGAGGAAAGGGCCTCAGTTTGTACCAGAGGAGATTCAGGTTGGGATTTAGGAAGAATTCCTTCACCAGAATGGTTGTCAAGCACTGGAACAGGCTGCCCAGGGATGTGGTTGAGTCACCATTCCTGGAAGTACCTAGAAGCTGTGTAGATGTGGAATGTGGGGACATGGTTCATTTGTGTGTTTGGCATCCAGCACTGGGGTTGTTCAACCCAGCCCAGAATACCTGCCTTGAAATAAACACAATTTGCCAAAGTAACAATGAAGAAATGCTGGGAGAAACAGCTTGTGAGACCCCTTGAGTGGAGTTCCAAGTTCTGGGAGCTTTAAAATTCGCCCTTTTTGATCTGCCAGCCCTGTGGCTGTGAATCCTAATTTTTTATGTACTCCTAAATATGCCAGAGGAGTCAGCTCCTCTGTACAGGAAAATGTGCTTTGTAATACCAGTTTCAGTATCTTGCACAGAACCTGGTAATCAAGTGAGTTTGTTCCTTGGCTTTGCTCTCTCTGGGGAGTAGATTAAGATCATCAGACGCCTTTAAGTCGCAGCCCAAAACAAGTTTAAATACCTGTGTTGGAGGAGTGAGGCAAATGAATTCCTGCCTTACACTGCCTGCCCCTATTGAAGCAGGTCACTGTCAATGAAAAACTCTCTCACTAACCTTTAAAAATGGGTTTTTCCTCTAGTTCTGGTTCTGCTGAAGGGTAAAACTGTGTACAGTAATTGAATCGGTGGTGCATGCAGACTGAAATTTTGCAGGATAAAATTATGGGGCTATAATGGCTTGTCTCTATTTTCTTCTCTCTCTTACCTCTATTCTGTCTTTTTTTCTCTTTGCTTTTCCTTCTTGTCTTATTCCTCGGTGTTGGAATTGGTGTCTGAAAAGTTGGAATTGGTGTCTGAAAAGTTCTAAGTGGTTTAGTGAGGAAAGATGAAGTTGTGATTCAGGAAAATTTGGATTTTTTTAATCTGTTTTGAACTCTTTACCTCTTGGTTCCCTGGCCATCTCTGCTGGCTAAATTATGTTGAAGCAAACCTGTTGTTTAAAAAGCAAACCAAAATCCTCAGTAGAGTAGGGCAGCTCTTACAGGCAGTGCCAGAGAGCCCCTGAAGTGTAGGGGAGGAATGCAGTGATCCTCTATCACAGGAGGAGAGGGAGTTTTGGATGCATTGAAATCCTTGGGGCCTCCATGCTGGGTCTGCACACAGGACAAATTCCCATTTGAAAATTGTGAGTGAGAACGTGCACAGCTGCTTCTTCCTCCTCAGATTTTAGAACCAGATTGGATTTTTTTTTGCCTGCTGTAACACAGAGGTTATTCAGCTTCTTGTTTTAGGATGTGTTCCTTTCTTGATAAGATGCCTGATTCCAGTGCCTCTCACAGAAGGCAAAATTGCTTGAAGGTTTTAGCTTTAATTCAAGGAAGTTTTTTGGAGCATCCAAGTTGGGCCAGTAGCAGATATTGT
The DNA here is from genome assembly GCA_013398055.1 of Ifrita kowaldi. Lineage (NCBI taxonomy): Eukaryota > Metazoa > Chordata > Aves > Passeriformes > Cinclosomatidae > Ifrita > Ifrita kowaldi. The sequence goes on from VZRS01006245.1 coordinate 426,018, forward strand.
CTCAGTCAGTTCTCCTTCTCCCCAAACTATGGGAATGCCTCCTACATTTTTTTCAGCTATAACATACTTCAAATGAGCTATGACTCTTGCTAGAATATCTGGGAATATTGACCAAATATATACCATATTGTTCACTTGAACAAAACTGTGCTTTCCTTTTTATTTTGTTTTTTTCATTTTTTTTTTCAGCTGCTATTTTCTCATATCTTTCCAAGGTCACAAGCCAAAAACTCACTTCAGCAGTGCCACACCAGACCTAGGCTGACCTATTTTCCAGAAAGCCCAGAATTAAATCCCCATTTATTTAGCAAGTGCTAAACCAACAGAATCTGCTTTCCAAATACCAGCTCAATTCTGGATGTTGGAACAAGAGATTGAGTTTCATCAGGGTTTGTCTGGGTGAAATGAGAACCAAGTCTCAGACAAAGTGATGCCTCAAACAGAGGTGAGAAAAGCCCCCAGGAGACAATTCTTGGTGGAGCTGTGGCCAGAGCACGTGGCTTAGGATTGCAAGCAAAGCAGCAGGTTTCTGAATTTTGGGTTTTTTTAAAGAAAAAGAGTATGCTATGCTTTGTATTTGGAGGAGAAGTGGTTACACAAAAAAGAAAAGAAAAAGGGAAATAATTCTGTGATCAAATTCTCATACTACAGCAAATAGTCTGTACAAGCCCTGGACACTGAATAGTCATGTGAAAGAGGGAGAAGACAATCAGAGTTGTTCGTTCCTTGACAGTACGTGCTGAGCTACTTCTCTCCTGACACTTTGGCTTGTCAAAGCCATCACTTGCTCCCCTTTTCCATCTCCAGGCTCTGAGGGCTGTCCTGCATCAGTCCCTTTGGCCATTGGGCCACTGGCCATTGCACTCTGTTGATCCAGTCTTTCCAGAGTTGTCCTTTGCTGCCACTAGGAATAAATCCCAGTGCACAAACCAGAAGGGTTTACACAGGGCCTGCTTTCAATTCCTTTATGAAAAGCAAATTCAGCTGTGAGATCTCTTTTTTGTTCCCAGTATTTGCTGGGAGTCTGCATTAGAATTTAGAAGAAGGGCTGAAAGTTTTAGATCCAGACGAGCAACTCTCCTTTCATTAGCTAATGCCTTTTATTTAGCAATAAATAAATAAATAAATTACAAATCCCTCCTTTTTGGTCTTTCTGCCTCATATGCCTGTGTCACAGCCTTTTTTCCATATAATTAATCAGCCCATATCTCTCATGCAGCTCTGCTTGTCAGCAGGGATTAAAGCCTGGCAGTATTTAATCATCTTGTATTTCATAGAAGACTAACAGTCTCCCTTTGCTTCCTCTTCCCTCCTTTCCCTTTCATTTCCTTCTCTTTTCTGGGTATGTAGCACAGTGTCTGCTCTGTCTGAAGTTTCTATACAGGGAGTGACAGGTATAAAATTCCTTTCTTGGCTTTTTTCTTCTGTGACCCACGTAATTTCCTCATGGGATCATTTGCTGTGACATTTTGGGTGTACTGTGACCTACCCTGTTAGCACAGAGGCCCACCACACACTGAGGCTGTAGGAGTAGGTATTGAATCATATTTTACTGTTATTTTTTTCCCCCAGGAATTAGAGTAAAGCTGTGAGCCAAGTGGGCTGAATAACTAAACCAATTATTATTTCATGTTTCTGGGGCGATTTAGCTGTTTGTTTTGAATATATGTGAGTAGCTTGGATACTGACTGTGATTCATTTTATTAATTTAGGTATCTCATTAAATTATGGATCTCAGTGTTTGACCTATTCACAGAGATCCCCTTCATAATCAAGGGGTGGAAATGGATCCTTCCTTTAGGCACAAAACTTCTATTTCAAGGTATAAATCCCCATGGAGAGATGACTCATCTCCTCGAAGGGCTTCTTTGTCTCCATTGATGTTAAAATAACTTGTCCAAATAGAGATATTTTCATTACAGATGTAGAGGGAGATGAGCTGCACAATGAATCTTAAATCTTTGTCACTGCCACAGGAGGTCTGTCCATTTCTGTCCCACTGTGGGGTGGGGTGGGACACTGAGGGACCTGTCCATGCTCCCATTCCCTGGATTTGGAGGAGTTCCAAGGGACTCTCTGATCTGAGTGCTGTGACACACAGAGGGATGAACCTGAGGGGTTGGCTCTCTGCAGAGAACATGCTCTGTCTCCTTTTTCCCAGAGTATGGATTGCTAGTTCCTCAGACTTAAAACAATCACTCTCTTAATTTAATTAGACGCCCCTTTTAGCATGGATGATGTCAGATATTGTAAGGTCTGTAAATCGAATGGATTGAACGTATTCTGTTTAATTTTAATTTATAGGTTAAGGCCAGTTGACCCTGGCTAGCTTTTATATGGGAGACTCCCAAGAAATCCCAAGTACCATCAATGCAAATGGCATTTTGCTTCCCCCACAGCAGGTATCATGCCACTGAAATGTGTTTGCTTTCTGCTGCTTTTCTGACATTGCTGTATCGATGGCTGAAAATTGGAGGTGGAAAGGAAAGGGAGAGAGAGACTTATAACAGTTTAAAAAGCCAATTTTTTTCATGTCCTAGGTAAATGTTTTCTTGCAGCAGAAGAAAGTTCTATTTATAACAGGGTTCAGGTGCTGAGAGAGGTCACAGGAGGTAGCAGGGTAAAACCTTTGGCAGATGCTGTTGAATCCTAGAATATTCTTTTTCCTAATTCAGTTAAGAAGACTTCACCTTCACTAATTCTTGCTGTAGGAGGCAGCTTATTGTCTTTGGCCTCTTTTAAAATCAAATGGTGGATGAAATGTTTGGTTACAGTTTTGACAGCAAAAGTAGAAGAATAAATCACAATCATTGCTGAGAATTAGGTGTTTTTCTTCATTGACTCAAGTGGTACAGTGGTGCAGTGAAAACAGAAAGAACAAACAGATCAAAAGACAGTGAAGAATGTAATATTTGCTGGTTTCTTTTAGTTCTAACATGGACAACTGCAGATCAGCAGACTGAAAATCCATACCTAAAAGCAGCCAAGTGGCTCTTAAATGGAATTTGCACATGCCAGAAATCCCAGGGACAAATGTTTGTTTTGTGTTGAATGGGCTGTCAAACTAATGATCAGAATAGATCTTTTGGGCCTCAAACCTTTTTATCAATACAGATTCTTCATTTTTCTTCCAAGGCTGGCTGAATGGATGTTTATATTTTATGGGAACTAGAAAAACCAGCAGGTTAAAGTAAAAGCCAACAACAGTACCAGAAGTTGGGGCTTTTTAAAAGGGAGGATTTATGATGTTTAAGCCTTGATTTATTTTTTTTAAAAAAAGAGCATGAGGAGTGGTTTTTAAGCACATTTGCCAAGGAAAAAGAGGTAGAAAACTGCAAAATAAAAGTTAGGAAGTGATAAAAAAAAAAGAGCATGAGGAGTGGTTTTTAAGCACATTTGCCAAGGAAAAAGAGGTAGAAAACTGCAAAATAAAAGTTAGGAAGTGATAAAAAAAAAAGAGCATGAGGAGTGGTTTTTAAGCACATTTGCCAAGGAAAAAGAGGTAGAAAACTGCAAAATAAAAGTTAGGAAGTGATAAATGCAGACATCACTTAATGAAGAAAATTAATTCTACAAGCAGAGTGATACAGAAAGGAAACATCCGTTACCGAGGAAGGGGCATTGAGGCAGAGGACATTTGTCATCTCAAGTGACAATTAGATGAGCTCCAAACAGAGCAGGGTAAAGAAGGTAAAAATATGCAAGGGAAGAAAATGAGGCGAGGAGAATTGGAGGAATACAGAGCAGACTTTTTCAGGTCTGTTGGCCTGATTTATGCTTTTACACCCTCCTTAGCATACAAACATCCCTGAAACGAAGAGCCTGTTTTGCTCTCATTACTGTACAGTCCTGCGAGCACCGCGTTGGGTAAATCTGCTTGGCAGCAGCACCTGAGAGCAGCTGTGGCACTGAGCAGAAGGTGGTTCAGCAGCTGGGAGGTGAACCATGGGGGATGCCTTGTTCCCTGCCCGCTTCCAGAGGGCTGTGGAGGAGGCAGCAGCAGCCAAGTGAGCAACGTGCTCTGCCCTGAGCTGGGGTCATGCTCAAATCCGTGCTGGGCAGAGCAAAACCTTTGCAAAGGCTCCAGAACACCGTGGTCTGTCCCACTGTATTGAGCTCCACTCAGCACCCCCACCATGACTTGCCCTACTACAAAAATCAGGCTCCATTTCCTGAGTGCAGATGAGAAAATATTGGTTCTGTTGGGGGAAATTCCTCTTCACAAGTTATTTCCTCTCTATGTCTCTGCATTTGGGTAATACAAGATCTTCCCTGCACCCCACGGGTGTTGTTTCTGCAGGGGTCTCAGGGTATTGGGTGTCGTAATTTTGCTTCTGCCCAAATATTCGTGTTTAGACAAGAGAGAGATTTATATTTTTGCTCTCATATTTTGCATTGGCAAAAGAAATTGGTGGCCTGGTTTGAAATAGAAGTTGTGACAAAATGGGCGAGTTTTCTGTTGTTGACGCAATTCAGATGGTCTTGATGGCTTCTGTCATCAAGGGGCTCTTGCAATCCCCCACTTCCCATGGACTTCAGATGTCGCCTGTGTTCACTGCCAGATCTTTTCCATTGCCAGAGCCCTTCTGGCCTGTTTCTGTATGGCTTATGTCAAAGAGTAGCCCCCAGCAGAAACTTCCAGCAGTCCCTTTGCACAGAGCTCCTGTTCTGGGGGCCTGCTCATTTAGTCCAGAACGAATAATTCAAACACAGGTTGGGCAGGGTGTGCCAGCCAGGCTCTTGTTTCTGCAGCTCCCTTGGAAGATGGGATATCTGCCTGATAATCAAACCTGACACAGGAACGGGGATGTCATGGTGAAGTGGGACAGGGGGGCATCAGTGCTCCCCAGGTGTGCAGTCATGTCTCAGGTACTCAGTCCTGCACAGGGACCAGTACTTGAAAAGAAATCTTTAGCTACTCTGTAGAAAATCAGGCAGGGGCATCACCCATGGGTCTGTTTCAGCTTCTAGAAATTTAGTCTGTTTTAAAGATTTTGTTGAGAGTTACAAGTGGAAGCAGATTCCTTCAAGATGAACATCAGCTGTTTGTGCATATTTTTTTAGAGCTTGCTTCTTGTTCTTGGTGGGTTTGGAGTGGTTTTTTTGAGTGTTGTATGAGTAAACTGATAATGGTGCATCTGTGTATAACACCGTTTCAAGTGGCTGAGTTTGGCAGAAATTGAATGTTCTTCAGAAAAAGGGGCTGTTCAGTCCCAGGTCAAGTAGGGTTTTAAGCTACAAAAGCTGAGTGATCTTGTGTCAAATACTGTGCCTGTGGTTTTGATCCAGCTTTTAGCAGCTCTGTACCTGTGATTAGGGCTATAAAAGAGACAGGAAAGTTGGAACTTGTGTGGTTTTGCAAAAAGTAAAACTTGGCCCAACACAACACGATTCACTTACAGCCCTTGGGGCTGGGCTCTTAGAAACATGAACTTCTCAGGATTGCAAGCCATGGACTTTCCTCTTCTTTTGGGATTAATATACTTAAACCTTTTGCACATGAAATACTAGAAAAGTGAAGTTATTCATTATTTACTTCTTTGTCATTATCTTTTATTCTGCCTATCTTAGTAAAAAAATAACTAACAAATAAAAAAACCTCCACCAAAAACAGTTGCTAAAGCAACTATTGTACAGTAGGATATATTCAGTCTTGAAGTCAGCAGCTGCTAACTGTGATTGTCCTGTATAGAATGGTTACAGGGAAGACCTGTGTGCTGGTGTTACCCAGGACAGCTTCCATTTTTCTGGCAAGTGACAATTTCATTGTCTCTTCTCTGTCTAGCATTTCTAAATAAAAGAAAACAATCTTTTTGAGCTGCTAGACTGGAGTTGGTCTCCTCTCTGTGATACACACCGGAGGTGAAGATTCTGTGGTCTGTGGCTCTGCTGTTTCAATCCTGTTTATACATCATTTATTTCAAATTAGTGAGACTTAGCAGGAATCCAGAAATTTGCATCTGCTCCAGCATCAGGGCGAAATAGGCAAAAATGGAGCAAAGCCACAAGGACTGCTAAGAATCTGGGCAGTATTGGTTAAATGCCATTGCTGCCTTCAGGGAATGCCTTTATTCCACTTGTCTGTACCAACCCTGTGGCCAGGCACACAGGAAGAGTGTGCTCAGATGGGAGCTGCCTTTGGGCAGTAGGGAGAGGGATTTTCAGCCCTGGGGGTTGTTCCAGAGCTGTGCTGGGTTACAGCCACCTCCTGAGGATCAGCTCACTGGCTCTGTGTCATGCCAGGAGCTGCCTGAACAAGGCATTAATTATCCATTCCTGTGCATTCCTGGTTCATATTAATTTACAAGCTTAATCTTTCAGTTTGGTTATGCAATTTGCTCCATGAAATATCGCTTGCATTCTTTCTAGTAATGAAAACCCACAAATAATCCCCGGGCCCTAAGTACCTGTCCCGATTATCTAGCGCGTTCATAAGCGCTGCTTGCAGAATTATTTTGCCTGGTTAATGTTTGATTTTGTATTTATCCTAATTGCCAGTGTTGCTATTTTAGAAGTTGCCAACCCATTGGTGGATATTCTGGTTTAATCCTTTTTGCCATCCCCTAGCAAGCTCCACTTTGCCTGTTTTACAAAGCCATTCTGAGTTCCTGTGCAGACACAACTGCTCACTGGGGCTGGCCCCTGCTTCCATATGGTGCCCATTAATCACAATTCAGCTGTGTAAACACAAACTCGCATTTCATGCTGCACACAGTTGCCCAGCTGAGGTTGAATGAAAGATTTCATTTTTGTAAGTCATATAAACACACCTGAGACTCCGAACACAATGTAACGTGACTCTCTGTTCTATAGAACACATCAGTTTGCTAATTAAAAATCTGCTCTTGTGGTTGATTCTTGTTTCTTTTTATGAAGCCCTGGAATGCTATTAAGCAGGTCTGGAATGGTGATGTGTGGTTTATTGTTTCTTCTGAAAATTGTTCCCTACCTATTTTGTCTGTGATTTTGTTGTGTTGAGGAGTCACTCTTTGCTTTTCATTTATGGTTTTCATAGAGTAAATCTGCAAGTATTGTTTATAGTTGAAATGTTCTCAGTTGTATATTTTCTGAACAGCTTGCGTTTAATAGCTGGTTTATGTTTGGAATAAACAAGTTTTAAAAAAAAAGTAAAGGGCCATGGATCAACCAAAGGAAAATAAAAACAAAGTCTTCAGAGAAGTAAGTAACAAGGCTGTATACCTTTTAACCCAGAAAATTCATCAATCCTTTTGCCCATGTGTACATTCATGTTATCATTTTGCTTTGATTCATGTGTACTTCAGGGACTTTGATGCTTGCTCTGGGTGGGAACTATCAATAGAGCTATTACAACAAGACAGAAGAAACACAGCCTGTCTCAAGTATTCAGCTATTTGGGTTTTTTTCTAAAATATTGCCAGTAGATAAACTGCAGCATGTTACTTAGGGATAAAGTTACCCAGATTTTATAAGAGCAGGGTTTAGAATAAAAGAACATATTACGCTGCAAAAGCAACATTTAATACTCATTTAGCAGGGAATGTGTGGTTACAGGGAAGGGAGAGAACCATAGGGCATTATGTCTCTTATAGATAATTATTAATGAAGAACAGCTTGAGAATTCAACATACACAAATACATAGCTTCTGATGTGTCTTTCTATACTGATACCATTTATAAGATTTGCTGTGACCAAGAGAGACTCGACTTTCAGCAATTCTTATGTGTAAGCACACGAAAAACCTGGTTTCAATCAATAGTTTTTGTGGTAAAATCCATAAAACAAAACAGACCCTTTATACAACTCAGAACAAATAATTTAGACTGCGAGCCCTGAGACGATTTCTGTTTAAGCATGGCTGGAGGATGATGCTCCAACATGCAAAGTGGAGGTGTATTGCACTGACATTTAAATATAATCATAGGAGTGGATGGTTGAGAGTCCAGCAAGTGCCACGAGCAACTGAGTAAGTTGCTGGCAGAGGAGCTGATGGGAAGGACTGCAGTGATTGCAAATGAGGCCTGACCAGGAGGTAATGTGATTAGTGTTCTCTAAGAGCAAAGTGCGTTGCAGAAATTAAATGAAGCCTAGAGTGAGGTGGAGGTGGGGGAGAAATCACATAATTCCTCCAGTTTCATCTCATAAGAGCTTTATCATTTTCAGTTGTGGGTTGTTGGTGGGTTTTTTTCTTCCCCAAGCCTTGTGCTGAGGTTGTTTGAGAGTTATTGTGAGATTTGAAAGAATGCTGAGGTTTTGATCTTGTCACGACTGAAAGTCCTTTATAAATGTCAGAGTTGGTGCCTGAAAATCTGGGACACTGCTTGGCTGCTTCTCTTGCGAGAGCGCGGCTAATGAGGCCACCAGAGAGCCACTGCCGAGCAGCCCGGGGTGGTGGCCCTGCTGCATCGAGCCTCTGGAGAGGGAGGAGGCATCTGAGATGTGATGGCCAACAAACTGCCAGCCCTAATTAATAGCAATGTCTGGCATTCCCATCACGGGGAGGTTTTTGTGGTGCACAGCAGAGTTGTGGTCACCCCTTTGTGTCCTGACTCTCAGGACATGGGGATGATGTCTTGAGGTTTCGCTGGTTGTCCTGCCTGCTGCATTCACTCTTCATCAGAGCAGGGTGAGATTACCAGAGCAAGGCACCTGGAGGGGCCGTGTGGGCACTGCAGCTGGGGCAGAAGCTTTGTTGGCTTTTTTGAAGCTTTGTGAAGGTTTTAATCTGAGTTAAACCACGTAAGCAATGTGACACCAGCACACATTTGACATCTGCAGTCACCAAAACCGTGAAGTGCCTAAATTCACATGAAATGTGATAAGTTTTCCTGGACAACTTTTTTTTGAAGTTTCATAAACATGCAGCTCTTTTAAGGCTCACTAAGGAGTTTGCTTTTTTAAGAGCGGTGATTAAAAATTTCCACAGTGTATTTAAGAGGAACGGGAGGGTTGTTACAGGAGATCCCACCAGCTGCCATTCACATGCCTGAGTAACTGATTTGCATTGGAGTCTGGCAAAACTGTTTTGTTGAAGATACTGAACAAGAATAGTAACTTTTTCCTGGTGTGCCACAGGCATATATTCATGATAAGTTTCTTCCCTCCAAACTACAGCTGTGAAAGGGCCAAGCAGTTTCCTGGTTCAGCAGCACACAGAAGCCCAAGTCTTAACTTGGCACACAAATAATTCCCTTGAGTTCAAAAACACTTCACATGTGCTTTAATTTATCTGCTTAAAAGGTTTTGGGCTGAGTTGTGGTCAGTGGTGACACCAATGTCCAGCTCCCCAAACCTCTGCTGACATCTGTCTCCACTGATCCCGAGAAGCTCAGAAGAAACAGCCTGTGTTTGAAGGGAACATAAAGGGTCCTCTACAGCAATTCAGATGTGCAGATTGGGAAACCACTTTTCTTGAGCCCTAGAATGCCACTTTTCACTGCCTAGAAATTGGGTGCTTATGTTCTTCACGGATTTTGGAAATGACAGGTGTCAAACAGAAACTCTGCTGGTGCTGTTACTAAAACATGCTTTCCCCAAGAGAAAACAGGACTTTGCTGAGTGCTTGCTGTGCAAGGCATAGGTGTGGTTTAGACAGGAGGTTCACTCTAGGAAACAGCAGCACAAATGGGTTTGTGTCTCACAAGTGTCACCTTGTGAATGTGACAGTGGCCATGCAACTCTTTGTAAACCTATTAAAATGTCTGGAGACCTCACTGTAAGACAAGAATGTGCAAATACCCATGAGCTGTGTATAAACCAGCAAGAATATTTTTACTAACTGAATAATAAGACATGCCTTTGCCCTGGCCTGCTTGATCTGTACTCTGTCACTTCAGGTAAATCAGCTTGATCTAAAGTACACAAGCAGGACTTTCTAGAGTCTGTCCTGCTTTGTAAAATTAGGTCTCTGGCTGGTTGATTCATTAAATGGTGGTGCATGGCTTTGTTTTGGAATTTCATGACACTTTGTAGCACTTTAACACCACATCAGTTTTGAGGTGTAATTTAATGTAGTATCTGCTGAGAGAGCCTCACCCAGGATGTGTCTGCTGGCCTTTGCTGGGCAGATTTGTTCAGTTGGGGTTTTGGGGACTGGAAAATAAAGCCAGGGTAGTTAGACAACAGCAGCCCTATTAAACAATTGAGATCTGACATTGTGGCTCTGGAATCCCCAGAGGATCAAGAATTTGGGGGAAAGAATGGGATTCAATCACTCTGGCACCAGCTCTTGTGTCTCTCACGGTGAAGGAGCACACAAAGAGTGATTTGTAATTTGTTTCCACCACAAAATGGATCCTTGATCCCAAGGCAATAAACAGTAAAAGAGCAAGCAGCAAAGAGTCAAATATTACAGAAGCTCATGCTAAAACAAAACCTGAGATTTCTGTTGGGAATTTTGTATGGCTTTTCATCAGCAGAATCTGGGATGCATAGAACACTCGCAGTATGATATTTTTAACAATTAGAAGTCCAAATATGTGCAATTACCAGCAGTAGGAATTCTGTCAGGAATGACTGCACCAAGCTTAATTTAATGTACTCAGCCTTGTAATTGTTTTTTTTAATCTTGCTGTGCCAATGACAGCATTTTTTTTGCTTCATAGTTTTTGTTTTATATCCTCCACAAATCACACATCTAAGACAGTTTTGTTTTGCAACATCTCTGAAATGCTGGCTTATTAGCAAGCCAGTCCACGCCAGATTATTTTAATATTGATAGACCGTATCAGCAGCTGAGTTTAAGATTCGTTCCTCATGCTGTTTTGTTAGGTTTAGTGGGACTAAATCACAAAACATTGCTTTGCTTGGAAATTGAATTGAAAAGATCCGTCTACAGTAGGATTACTTGTTTAGAGAAAGCTGCTCTTGCATTCTGAAAATTTTGGTGGTTTTCACTTGTAGTTTGGGTGCCTGAACAATACCAGGCAAATTTGAAATGCCTCAGTGCTCCAGCACTCTGCTGAACTGGGTTCTTGCTTACAAAGGATATTTTCATCTCCGCTTCCCAAAGCTCTGTCTTTGTCATAAATAAATAGGAGCTACGAAAGCAAACTCGAATTTAGAGTTATATGTAACATTAATTTTCTATGCAATATAACCATGAGTTGCTAGACCTGCTGGTGACAAATGATGTTGGTGCCTGTGTGTTCTTACTCAATCTTTTGAGGTTGCACACGATTATAAGGATTAGTCCTGCAAACAGGGGTATTTTCTTTTTCAGCTTTTTACTTGCTTTGCACTGAAACACTTGCATGTGCGTTCAGGATATTGCTTATTTCATTCTGGCACTTTTAATATGAAACTCGTCAGATTTTTATCCTGAGCTTGATGGATGATTACCTGTGGGATGAGGACAGCCAGTGTGCCAGGGTTTTGTGCTGTGATGGTGGAAGTGCCTTTCAGCCTTGTGCACCTGGACCTCCAGCAGCTTCTGCTCCCTCATAGGGGATTACAGAACGTAAGTAGGGAAAACAAGGCTTCTCTCAGGATTTCTGAGTACAATCCTTTGGTCTGCACTTTCTGGGGAAATTTTGTAGGGTTTTGTCAGGCAAATCAGGTTGATCACTACTGACTGTGGCTTCTTTTGTGGAGCAGATTACAGGGTATTTCAGCGTGTAGCATGTTACAGTGCTTGAAGTTAGCTGGCTAATGATCTGCATAATCTCATATATACGCTTTTAGCAGAGATGCAGCTGCACACCTTTAGCTGGGGTTGCTCAATACATAACTCTCTGTATGCTCAGTCACTAAAAAATAAAAATTCACTGTGATAAAAAATTGAGTAACTCCTGGAATCTGGAATAAGAAGAAGAATTGTTGCACATACCTTGCAGGCTGTGTTTCAGAATTTAGGAAAAGCCTGGTTTATTGTCTTTCGTGCTGTATGTCAGGCCTCTGACATTAATCCTTTATGTCTCCTGGCAAGTATTTCACATTCAAAAAGGCTTATATGCCTAGGGGAAAAAAAAAAAGAAAAAAGAAAGAATGAGGAAAAAAGACAATTGCAGTGACACAGATTAAACTAATAAAGAGTAGGGCTTAGAGAAGGTGTGGAAGTGTTTACCCTTCTGTGTGGCAGTGATTCCTGCCTGGACTATGGCCCATTGGATCAATATTGCTGTTCTTCAGCAGATTTCCCCTCCCAGCTGTGTGCACACCCAGGTGCTGAATTCCTCTGCACATCCCTTGTTGCGACTGGGACAGCTCAGAACTTCACCCTTCTGGATGGAAATGAAAACCCCAACGTGCCCACTTCTGCTGTGTTTCATCCCCACTGGCTGTTCGTGCCCTTAGAAATTGTGGGACATCCCTGGTTACAAACTGGTCATCCAGGGGCAACAAACCTGGCTGAGGGACTGCTCCTTCCTGCAGCTGTGGGCAGAGATGCAGCTGAGGTGGCCAAAAACCTGCATGACCTTGCCTGCAAAGGACTTGAGCCTTGCTCCCCTGCTCTTAAGGGTTTCTTGGTTAAACTCTTGGGGTTTTTATACTGTTGTCTTCTGGAGTAATTTTCTGTGCTCCTTAATTTTCCTTTAAAGCAGCCAGGGAAATGTTCTTCTTTGGAGCAGTGAATTTATCCATTTTCCCTGATCTGGTAACTGCCCACTGAGGGTCTTCTTTGTGGATGGAGGCATTCACATCTGCACTGAGAAATCCCAATGGCTGTGTTTGGCCCATGGCAGGAGATGTATTTGGAAGGCTCATCTTGAACAGCAGAACCAGTTATGTTTAGGTGTGCTGTGCCTCAGTGGGAGAAGCTTTGTTAAATCTTTACGAGATGATTTGTCCAGCTGGGCTTTTAAAAACAGGTTTTCTTGCATTCTTTTGGCAAAAGAAAAATGTTTTTTGTCAAAATGAGGCTTGTGGCCTTATTTTGAGTCCTCAAGCACAGGTGTGCTCACGAACATTCCATGACATAGACAGTGGCCAATTTCTTCAATGTACATTGACTGTATTCCTCCGTTGTTAATGGAGGGAATTTTTTGAGGCAGAGTGAAAGTGTGTGCTTTGACTGATGTCATCCAGCAGTGGTATTGGCTCTCAGGAGGCAGGAAGAAATTCCCAACCCATTTGATATTCTGGTACCTGCTCGTATTTAGCTGTTACCTGTTAGTTACTGAGTGTCATTGCAGCAGGGTGCAGGACCCTCAGTCTTTAACGCCTGGACATAAAAGTCTCCAAGAAACACGGACTGCACTTTTTCTAAGCTGTAGGTCCATGCCCCCAGTGTGTATTTCTGTGTGAATTATAATCAAAGGCTAAGAACTGGCCAGTGTTTTGCTACCTTCTGCTGACAGCTTTTGGCTTTTTTGGAAATATTTTAGCTGCACGCATACTGTAGCTGTCGCTGTGATTCAGAGCCTTTGGAAGCAGAGCTTCCTCTTGTGTTTGTTATTTGCTTAGCAGAGCTTTGACTTTATGGCTATGTATTTCAGAATCTTTTATGCCAGGGAATCATTTATATTTCAGAGATACGGGAAGGCACCTTGGAGCTTGCTGCATGTCTTGTTTTTTAACCTTAGCCCAGTGTGATATTCTCTCTGAAGAATATTCTCACGTAATCCTGCAGGGAAGGATAAAGGTAACACAGTTGCCTGGCATTAAAACTGTAAATCAGAGGTACATAATGACAAGTCTGAGAAATGTACTAAAAATAATAATAAGACAGGCTTGTCTCTGAACACTAAATGCCATTAAACTTTGCTTTGAATTCTGACTTCCATCCAAAATCTGCACCCACAACCCTCAGCTGTGTGTCAAGGGGCTGTTTGCTTGTTTTGTACTTCAGAGGAGCTGACTTAACTTTATGTGCTGGTCCAGATATGACTCTCCCTGGGGGCATTCCGTGGCCAGGCTGTAGAAGGATGTTTCTGAGAACCCAAAGAGAGATACAAAGCTGAAAACCTGGCCAACACTGCCTCAGGGGCATTCCTTTCCCTGGGAGAAAAGCTGGGACTGGGGAGGGACGGTTGCCCATTTTGTATGACTGAGAGCAGGAGGGTGACATTTTTACAAGCAGGAAAGTTTGATGGAGCCTGAGCTGCTTCTTAAGCCCATCTTACATGGACAAGTGTGGTTGTGAAGTGATTACAGTGAGGATTTCTGGGGGAAAGCTCGGCAATGAGGCTTTCTCAAGGATTTTGGAAGCCCTGTGTATAGTTGTGATTTCCTTCTGGAGGTCTTTGTAGGGCTCTGTACCACCTTGGCAGACATTTTGGAGATACAGGAGAGGCTCACCTGGGCCTAAGCAGGGCAGTTAGGGTGGGAATTGGGTGTAGCCTTCTTCCCTGGGTGCTGGAGAGTGGGGCAGGGGGTCTTTCCTGGGGGAGAGGTGTGGGCTGCGCATTGCATTATACTTCAAGGTCGTGCCATTTGTCTAGGGGGAAGGGACATAAATGCCTAATTTATGACCTCATTAGTGGTGCTTGAATCACATTTGCATTCAGGGGCTCTGAGAAGAAAATGTTTGCATTTAAATCTTCTGCGAGATTTGAAATTAAAGATATGTGAAATTGCCAGAGAATCCCTTTAAAGATGTAAGGGTGAAGCATACATTAAAATAAAGATCCTGCAGTCGCTGACATGGGGAGTAGATGTTCTATTCAGGACACTGGGGCTTCTCCTGACCCTGCTGTGCAATGCAGAACCAGCCCAAAGCAATCCATTCCCTGGCAGCTCGGATAAAGACAGCACACGGTCCTGCTGTATGGCAGGGGCCCCACAAAAGCACAGGCAGATTCAGGACTTGGTATGGGCTGTGGAGCGTGGTTTTCTCAGGGATCCTGGCAGTCAGAAAGGTAGAAAGGTGGGGACAACACCTGCTTCAAGCTCCTGTAATAAATATCTTTGCTTTGGACGAACCTGGTGAGGGGGTTCAGTCTGAATAGGTGTAGTTTGTATCTAGAAAGCTGCCTTGGAGTGATCATGGGAAGTTACACACACCATCCTCCCCCCAATCTTGCTTTTTTTTTTCCTCTTCGATGTGAGTGTTGAAGTGTTCCAAGTCCGTGGCCATTCTGAGGATGAGAAAGCAAGAAAATGATCAAAGCAGATGCTGGAAATGATGATAATGTACTATGGTCCTAAAAAATCAGTGCTAAATAAAGTGATAACTTTGACTGCTCCAAGAGGAGAGCTGCCCCAGCTCTCTCTCAAAGCCTCAAAGGCAGGCTGGCTCATTTAACCATGAGCATAATCAACTGGTTCCTTCTAATTACCATGAAGGAGTGACTGTCTAAAAACTGCTTCTTTCATATGAATCCTTCTCTTTTGGCAACTTCTCTCTAGTGCCTGGTGATCTAAAACAGGAGACCAGGTTGGCTTGTTGGGACAGTCCTTGCCAGCCTCTCTAGCCTCTGTATGCTTAATTTCCACGTGACCATGATTAGGAGGTGGCCACAAATAACAGGTTGAATGTATTCCTCAGGGAAACTGGGTAGAAAATGCCAAGTTTTGAGCAGCTTCCACCCATGCTTCAGGAGAGGCTTGCTGACAGAGCAGCTCATGGCGTGGAGGTTTTAATTGCCATCCAGAGCTGATGATTCATCGGTTTCTGTCTTCCCATCCCCTTTTCCTTGGCAGATCCTGGATGTCCTGTTGACAACTGAAGCCAACAGCTCAAACCCTGAGCTCTTATCTATCCTTCAAAACCCTCCCAGCCGCCTCCTTCTCCCGTTGATGTTGACAGCTCCAGCACCACGCCGTGTCCCACAGGCTCGCAGCAGTGGTGGCACTTCTCGCTCTCCTCCCTCTCTGAGGTTTTGTGAAACGCTTGTGCTCGTTTGTGCAGCATCTCTGAATGTACCTTCTCTCCTTTGTTTCTGCCACTGACACAAACTTCAGCATCCACGTCTGCAGCTTTCCTGACTCTGCATTGTCTCTCCTTAGGTGAAGTTGGGAAGATCTACCCCAACCTGCATTTCCCCTCTCCTTTCCACATTTCTGCACACCATGAACTGGTGCTGGGTAAATGGAGAAACAGGCAGTGAGGAAAAAGGGAACTGATTTTCATTTCCGAAGACCACAATACTCTTGTTGTTACGCCCAGAGGAGCACAGACTTTTGTATTAATCCAAACATGAGATTTCCTGGGTTCTTCATGCTTTTGTTTCACCTCAGTGACAGACACTGATAAATTGGTGCAGGTTTTTAGCAGAATACGGGAGATAGGGAAATGTGAGTTGCTCTAAGTTTGTCCTGAAGTTCACAAATGGCTATTGCTGCCTGCTGGGGGGGCTTGAAGGGTTTGTGTGGATGAATCAATTAATCTTTGAGATATTTAAGTAAAAAAAACCCAAAAAACCAAAAACAAACTGGGAGTATTTCTGCCCTCAATTACACACATAAAACATATTCAAATAGCCATAGCATATTCAATTCAAATGCTACCTTATTCCTACAGCCTTAGGCCACCATATTTATGTCAAGGATTTCCCACAGAGACATGTGCAGTGCTCAGTGTAATGTCTGCAGAGAAAGTGCAGAGTTTCTGGGGTGCATTTATTTGCTACTCTTGGTCAACCATAATTTGCATAACGGCATCCATATTGCACTCTTGCATGAGTGTGCATTGGGTAGCACGTGTTGTTTATTTAGAAGTATCTAAATACATTTTTTTTATATAAATGAGAGACAGAAAAATCAGCTTTTTATGTTTCATAGGGTTGCCAGGGTAGCAGTAGTAAAATATAGCAAATCAACAGTGAGATCTGCAAGGATGAATACAGACTGTGCCCAGAGGCTATGGAAGGCACCAAGACATATTTCAGGCTTTATCAGGAATGAGGCAAACATTTGCACGGCCCTGAAAGAGCTGCTGGCTTCGCAGTGAACTGCCACAGAATGGTGTAATTAAAAGTTACATTCTGTTTGAGCCTTGTCTCACACTCAGTAATCAAACTCCATAATCAGAACGAATTATTGCATTTGTATTCTGCCACCCACTGAAGAAGATGCATTGCTTGGCTTATAGCCTGGTCTTGATTTATTAGGTCTAATTTCAGATACTGGCACAAAAAGTGAGTCGGGTTCCTGCAGGGCCTGTTGCACAGAGGCACTGGTACCTTTAAGCTGCATGTGGGGTGTTTTTTTTTGGTTTTTTTTGTGAGCTTCTCATTGCTTAGAACAAAATTCCAGGTTGTTTTTTAAAGCTGCTTAGAGTGTGCAGACAAGATGAAGGTTAAGCTGAGGAAGGGTTGATCAGGACATGGACATGCACAGGTCACTGAGGTTGGCAGCTCCAAGTCTGATGTGACCCCCAGGTGCTGTGGATGAAACCACAGGATTAGTAACAAGGCACATGCCGAGCTGAGTCTCCTCTAACGAGACAGAGAAGGGAACAGAATTTCTATTCAGGGCATCAAAATCAACCCTTGAAGCATAGCATTGCTTGTTGATTGGGAATAATGGAGCTGCAAAAATGATTTCTGCACAGGAATGTACTGTTTGGCTGTGTTGCAAACTATTTTCTGTAGCCACTGCAATACAAAGCTGGGATGTGATGACCATGAATTATTTTGTTTGGTATACGTAGGAGTTTTCTGAAAAAAAATAGGAAAATGGAAATAGAAATCCAGAGCTAATGTTTTTATGTAAAAATTATGCTTATATGAAAAAGTAAATGGTGAATAATCCAGCAAACTTTCAGGATATCTGGTAAAGCAGCAGTCCCACTTTGTCCTTTCTGAAGGACGCACTGTGGCATGCACTGGAATTCATCAGTATCCAGAAATGACCAGGAAGATGTAGGCAGTCATGTGTTTCCAAGTGTTTTTCAATAGATGCGAGACATTCAAATAAAAATAAACCATTCAAAAAAGTGGCAAGTGTGCTGCAACTGTTGGAAATGTGTGAGAGTAATAGTCTGCAGCAGGCACTACAAACAGTTGGCAAAATAAACAGTGTCAGGCTGTGGCTGATGAATTTGTGATTAACAGCTGCCAGTTGTTTGAACAAAGGTCACTTTTCCACCAAAGTCTTGCCAGACCTTTGGGGAGGGCTTTCTTACTTGGTTCTGAGTTTACTTTTCTGCCTGATTTCTGTTCAAAACAGTCTGGAGGGCTGAATTCATAAATCAAAGCCTAAAACTGTAGGTCAGATCCAAAGTGCTGGGACTCCAGTGGAGAAGAGGGAGTTTCTGAAGAGGATTGAGAGCCTTCTTGGGTTGTCTCTCTCCATGATCCTCCCTCACACCTAACCACAACCTCCGTTTCCAGCTCCAGGAGCAGAGGTGTGCCTCTGTAGCCCCCGCTCTGATCAGATTAGCACAGGTTAACGAGCTCCAGCCTCTCAAAACAGCAGCCTCCTGACTTTTGGTGACTCCAGCTGCTTCGCTGGTGCCTCTTTTCCTTTCTTCTTTGTCACTTTACCCTGCCTGGCTTGTCAATTTGAAGCAATGTGAGCCCCTCTGAGGAGGTACAGAGTAAACTTATTGGATGCTCAGCCCAGGGGCTGTGATTTATTTGTCCCCTTGTGTTTATTAAATGGAAAATTGCCTCGCTTTTCTCAGCATGTTCAATGCCCACGTACTTTGTTTCCTGCCAACATTTCAATGCTGGGACTTGGCAAGCACACCCAGCTTCTTAAAATGTAGGCCTTGGAGGCAAAAGTTTTTTGAAACTAACAGGTGCCTCTGAACTTTGATTTAAACTTGTAACTGTCACCAGGGTTTTGACAGATGGGTAATGAAAGATCAAGACAAATGCTGGTAGGAGTCTTTTGAGATGTGCTGCTATTAGCATTTGCTCTGAGCACATTTTAAAGGGAACATAAGACTAACAATTTAATGTCTGTTAGTCATCTCACACTGGAGAACTCCTGCCAAGAAGGTGAAATGTCTAACTTAGAACTGATGACAGGGGATTGGTAGTAAAGAAGAGGCAAAGGGAGGCACCAAAAGACCAGCTGTAACCCTGGACCAGGAAAGGAATGGAAACAAAGAGACAGATCAAGTCTGAGTTCTCAGATTTGGGGCTGTGTCAGTCAAATCTGAGATTCCCAGGGTATGGGCTGGGAAAAAAACACCTGTAATGAAGTCTCTGCTGGATGTGGTATTAGCTAGAGATGCTTGGGACACAGTGGAGGAAATAAGATGTTTCCTTAGAGTGACTGTTAAAGTTGTCAGTGGAGAGTGGTGCAGAATAATGCAGATAAGCTTCTTAAGCCACTCCTGGATGGCAGCTTAGTGGTATCTCTGCTTACCCTGGATCTGGCTTTTTACATATTCTTTAATATAATACTTCCAGAAGGGCTCAGAGTGTGATATTTTATCACGCTGTGATAGCCCCGTGTTCCGTCAGTAATGAAGTGCCAGTGGAGTCGGAGGGATTGTCTTTAGAGGAGGGAGTCACTGCACACAACCCGCTCTTCTCTGCAGTTGGATTTCACTGCATTTCCCTTCCACGGCACTGGAAGGGAAGTCTTATAAGCTGCTAAACTCCAGCCCTAAACAAGCCAAGTAATTCCTTGTTGTGCCAATCTGTGTGTGTCACCGATAACGTAAATCCCCGTGTGCCACGGTGATCTGTGCCCAGATGTGGGAGGGAGCGAGCCAAGGGATTGATACTGTGCAGTGCTCTGCTTTTTTCCCCTTCAAAAACCTGCACTGCCCTTTTTTACCCAGAGAATGGAAAGAAAGGGACAGGGGGACTGTGCTGAATTGTGTGCTCCTCCTCTCCAAAGCCTGCCAGAGACCCGTTGGAAAACCCTGAGGAAGAGAAGGCTCAAAGCAACACCAGCTCCTGCTGTGGGGGCATTCTCAGTCCCTAGGAGAGCGCATGAGCCCCTCTACTGAATCCCCTTTCTCCCTCCAATGAGCTTTTGTGTCTTTAAAAGGATCCAAAGCAATGACAAATTTAACCACAATAATTTTGCAAAGGACACACAGGTTTTTCAGTTCTCCCCTCCTTCAGAGTTTCCTGACATCTGTCAGTGTATTTTCTAACACAGTGTCTGTCATAAAATAACAGATCAGGGTGTGAAAACCTTCAGACCCTGGGAGAAGTATTGGAGGTCACAGGGTCCCCTCTTCGGGGCTATCAACATAAGTCAGAGCCAGTGACACCCACAGATTAATTGCCCTTTTATTGATTCTGAATTGACTTCCTTAATTAAGGAGAGTGCCACTTACTTGCATGATTGCTTTTTTTTCATTTTCAAATTATTAAACCGAAAGCTTGGAAGTTACATCTTTTGCTGTGTATAAGCTCTTCCCTGGAAAATATTCTGCTGTGTTTAACAGACTTCCCTGCCTGAAGTTTGTATTTCCTTACAGAGTTTAGATTAATTGGTGTGATTATTTTGATGTAAAGGGCACTGAGAGGACTTGCAGCATCTGGGGCTATTGAAGCAGCAAGGGGCCCTGTCTGTGTGGGATATTGTGATAGAGATGCTTTCCTCGGAGGAACCAAAATAACTGGAAACTTGGAGAAAAACCTTCCCTTTTCACACAGCTTGTCAATATGGTCAGTGCTCTGGAGACAGTGCTTTTGTGCTTCTGCAGACATTAAATCCTCTGCGTTTCCTGGGCTGTGACAGTCCTGTTTTCAAATGTTTTAAGCATGCATTGTGCTCAGGATGATGGACCCAGTGGTGGAAACTCTGCTGGAGGGATAGTGGTGGTGCTAGAAGGAGGAGAGTGAAGTGTTTTCCTGGAATACCAGCCTTTGGTCTTTCCCTCGGGCTGTTCTTTGCACAGAGGCTTTAACCATAAAGCAAACCCAAGAGCTTTGGAAAGGGGAGATAAAACACATGGGTAAAAATTTGAAAATTCCCATCTAGTTTTTCCTGGTTCTTCCCACCAAATGTGAGGTGGTGGCAGTTTGGGTTGATTCTCATATGGGATTTTCCTCTCCTTTTCCACCAAGCACACAAGGAAGGAGGTTATGTTGAAGTGAATGCTGTTAGTTCTGAGGCTGCAAGGCTGATGGGGATTTTGTTCTTTTGAAAGGTTTTGAGCAAGCTGGAGAGGGGAAAAAACACAGGAGTATCCTCCAGACTGCTCTCATGGACATCTCCCATGCAACGACAACAAAGTCAAAAAACTGCAGCTCTGGCAGGATGAAGGGGCAGTTCTTGGGGCAAACTTGAGGTCTGGGGTAAACGTGGAGCTCTGTGAAGCTGCTCTTAAGGGAAGCAAGAAAAAAAAGAGGGAAAACCAAGACAAAGAACCTGTCATTGCATATCTGCTCCTGGCACTTCTGAGCACGCAGTACCCCCAGGACCTCCGACTCACGTGGCATAAGACTTTCTTTTGCTTACCTTCTCTCTTCACCCTGCTGCTGCTGGCATCCTCCTGCCTCTTGTTGCTGGATCTTCCACGTGCTCCAGCTCCTCGGTACAAATAATTGGTATGGGAAGAGCACGGTGCAGGATAAAGCTGTCCAGGGTCACCTTCCAATATATTGTAGCTGCCTTAGAGACTGTAACTAAGGAGAGTAACTCGAGGTTCTGCAAGATAACGTGGAGCAGGTTGGACATAGCGGTTCACTGGGAAGTTTTAGGAAAGCCATCGCTGCAGGTGATGTGGAATTGGGTGGTTTTTTGTCTCCCCATCTGCAGGATTTAACATCAGAACAGCAATTTACTCTCTGGGGACAGATCAGGTGCAATCCCTGCTGCTTACTTTTTGTCAGAAGCAAAG
The DNA here is from genome assembly GCA_013398055.1 of Ifrita kowaldi. Lineage (NCBI taxonomy): Eukaryota > Metazoa > Chordata > Aves > Passeriformes > Cinclosomatidae > Ifrita > Ifrita kowaldi. The sequence continues at coordinate 447,638 of VZRS01006245.1, forward strand.
TGTAATATTCCTGCTTTGAAAGTAAAAAGTATCTTGCAAATGTAGTATTCATTTTTAAGAGATAAATGTAGAAGCTAAAGAAATAAGCGTAGTGCAAATATTTTCAAGTGTATTTCCATATACATAATAGCTTTCTGAGTGTGTATATACACATGTTCTCCACAGTAAATATATATTCCGGTTAAAATTAATTTGTATAGTCATAATGGGGCTATTGTGGTAATAGGTGATTTGCTTCTTTAATGGTTTGAGTTCTAGTAAGGTTAGAAAAGCATGGGTTTGATCTTCAGTGAGTTGGTGTAGTTGTACATTGTTGTCATTCTAGACTCGATATTCCAGAGTGAATCTGATGGCAAAACAGCATCAAGAGCATGTACTGAGCCAGAGGGAACAGCTCAGGTCACCATCCCTGGCTTTTGCCATGGGGTCTTTTCAGGAAAGCGTGGGCTGGATGCCCAGGGTTAACTGGAATTTAACCCAGTCTGAGGAGGAAGAGAGCTGCAAAAAAAAAATGCCCAGTGGCTGCCATCACCTTTAACAGCATCTCAGAACTGCAGCCATGACTCGAAAAAGCCCAGTTCTAATTCTGGGGGTTTTTTGAGGCTCCTCTCTCCCCAGCTCAGAATTCTGTCATAAACTTGCCAAAAATCCTTGCTGAATTTTTTTTTCCTCTGAAGATATCTTGTAGAGAACACAGAGTACAATCCACTTGCTGCAAAAATTCCTTGAGGTTATACTGCATTGATGGCATGATCCATCCCACTGCAGCATCTTCCAGAGGAAACCCAGCAAGACCAGCCTGTGTCTGAGAGATTTATGCAGAGGAAACTGTGAGGGAGTGCAACTGGACCAAGAATCCTCAAGAGGGAAACAAATCCCAGCTAGAGACAGCACAGCTGGCTCTTAAAAAAAAGACAATCTTCTCCATATTTATATATTTTCCTAAACTTACCAGTGTCAAACACAGGTGAAGGTCATTACTTGGTTGAAAGAGTGAGGACAGAAATTGTATGCACCTATTGGGTATAATGCAATGAGAATGTGCCTTTTTCCTTCCATGGTGGCTGAGCTGTAAAAGAGGATCAGCATTCCACAGCTGTTAGCCAAAAATTGTACCTTTGGGTTAAACAAGAAGAACTCTTGCTTTTAGGCTTTGGTTCCATAAATTATTGAGTCTCTTGGATAAATCCATGTGAATTCAGTCAGGTGCTTAAGTACAACTTTGCCATTAGGCACATTAATGAGCCTTAGGCAAACATCTCAAAGCAGATGTGGCTTTATGGGTCCAGGTTAAAGGGTCTTCTCCCCCTTCTGCCGTTAGGGGAACATCTCGCAGGCAGCTCTCTCTCCTCAAACACTTGGTGTTGATGTGTGGGGTTGGCCTCGTGGCACTGTCCCACATCCTGGCTGCTGTTTGGCTCTCTGGAACACCCACTAACCTGCTCTGTTCATGGAGGGATTATTCCTAGAGGCATAAGAGCTGTAGTGCCAGTCTGGATAAAGTGCAGAACGTTTCTACTTCATCTGTTGCTGGTAGACGATGCTGACATATGAGCAGCAAGCAGGATGGATGGAGTGATCCATCCCAAGCCATATGCTCCTCATTTCTGACAGTTTGTACTTTGCAAAGACTTTCTGAGCCAGCAGTCCTGTTCAGACCACCACGGACCTGCCCTATAATATTGTGTTTAACTCCCTTTGAAAACCATTTAAACTTTCAATAGTTCATGAGTTTGAGAAACATCCGCTGGGATGATGGCTTTGCTAATTACAATGGTCGCTTCGTTTTAAACCAGCACAGTTGCTTTTGTAGCCAGCCAGAGATTGGAGGCTGAACGCAGGTAGGAGAAATGCAGGGCTTTGCCATCTGCTCCTGCTGAAGTCTGTTGTTTTGGGTAAGTGGCCGTTCAGTGCATTAATGGCCCCTCGTAGCAGCACAATACCTGGCGGTCCTGGCGTCCATTTCTGGCTAATAGAAAATGTCACAGTGTAAGCACCGTGTTCTAATTGCATTGGCCCATTTCCATCACAAGCATTAATTTAGTGTAATGCTGTTTGGGAATCTCAGTGAATAGCTGACGTGGGGCTCGCCAGCTGCTGGAGGTACTGCAGTTCTTCTCCCCGTGTTGGTGTGGCTGTGCTGCTTGAGCAGGAGCAGTACAAGGGCTGAACTGAAGCAACTGAAAGCGTTTAAAAATAGCAGACAGGTTATTTTTACAAGTGGAGCCAGGGCAGGAAGAAGCAGTGCCAGTGTGCAGTGGGAGAGAGAGCAAAAACCAGAGGGTTTTGAACATTTTCCAAAGCTGCAACAGTTCTAGTGCAAGCTGACGCTAATTCTGGTGTAAGCCGTGCAAACGCCTGCAGATCCTATGTGTTGCACCGACATCAAAAGTGGCAGAGCTGCATGGAAGGAGGGATGATTTACAATCAAACAACAGCAATTATACCAGGGGTACAGATTACTTTATAATGAGACTGAGCCAAGGCCACATGTCAGTGCATTAGGCTTCTAGTTCACGTCTAATCATAAATCTCCAGTATGAAGGTTATAAAACTCTTTTCACCAATATTTGTCTGCCTGAAAAATCTATGAAGCATTAGCAGCAGCTTGAAGCTATGAAGAGGAACCACTCAGCTTAATTTACATGTAAAATATATACAGTACAAGCTGCAAAAAAGATCTCTTGATGTTTTCCCATGATATAAATATTTGATGTTGTTTAGATTCTTTTCCTGTTCTTTTATGGAGGGTTTTCTACTCAATTAGAGTTGGGTGGAAACACATTTTCTGCCCAGTTTTGTACCAGAATCATGGAGAATGATCAAAATGAACAGATTTAAAAATTAAATTTGTTATTGCAAATGAGATTTATAGATATTTTCTCTTTGGGGAATATGTTGCTATATTGATTTCTTCAAAATAACAAATAATGATATGGACTATTAGAAGCTGTAAGGTGGTGAATCCAATTCCTGACAATTTTATTATTCCATCACTCTGAAAAGAATTTGTTCAGCTAATTCTTGTTCTTGCTGATACAAAGTAAAGATGAAAGCCGCTGTAACTTGCTGGTTGAATTGACATCTTCATTCATTAAGCCGTAACAGAATGGACACCACAAAATTCTCTCTGAAAAGATTTTTTTTTTTTTTTAATGGAAAAGCAATCTCAGGTTTGCCTGATTTTTAGGTACGGAAGAGCAGCTGTGCTGGGTCCAACAGTTGGGCTGTCGTGAAAATTCTGAAGAAACAAATCTGATGCAATATTTCAGGGCCCAGCCCTGAGTTGTGCAGACATATTTGCAATAAGACAATATCTGATTTTACTTTATATGGGAATCAGTAAAGAGAAATTTGCTGAGGGTAGATGTATGACACTCATGTGAACCTGATCACTGCATAGTTTACCATGATGTTTGGTTGAAAAAGAAGCAAAGAAATAGGGTTGTAGGGTGAAATCCTCCTCACACAGCTCTTAAGGGAAGTTTTATGGACCACAGAAGTATTTATATGACATAAGAGAGTAAATTTGGCCTCTTATTCCCATCCCTAGTACTACAATTGAGGTGGAGTACTTGTAATTTGTATATTTTAATGGAGGTAGAATAGCATAGTTATTGCCTGGTGGAAATCCCTGCTTTCATGGTCATAATTCAATGACTTTTAATATACATACCATATTTATGCAATGCACAGAAGAGAGAAATTCCTGAGTGTGTGGTACAGTCAAAATCAGCTGTGCAACAGCGCAAGCCTGGTTCCTGTTTTTGCACATTCCTTGTAATGATCCAGCAGACTCCAGGAAAAAAAAAATCCCATTGCAAAGAAACAGAGATAAAAACAAAAAGGAGTTGAAATCACTGATACCTAGCAATTATATCCAAATAATGATGATTCAAGTAACAAGCATATAACTACATTTCCTGGCACCAGCATTTCCACTACGGCAAAACAACACTTTAACAGCGTTCCTAATCAGCATGTGCAACAAAACAGAACCTCAGCTCCATGCTACTTAACTGGATGCTTTTTTTTTTCCCACAGTGTTTCATAAATATCTTTAGGAAGTGAATCTGATGATAATAATTATACTGCTGCTGTATGCAGCTAAAGACTTCTCCCAGAATAACAAATAACCTGTTAGAAAATCTCTAAGAGCTCCCCATGCCTGCCTACACTAATAATACAGTAGTGCTTTGTGTGTACATAGGCTTTTGAAAGGCACTTTCATGTTAATTATCTAATTAAGCCTTACAATTCTCTTTGAAAGTAAGTAAGTATGATTATACCTATTTTATGAAGGTGGAAACTGAAAAATAAAAGCTTGATGTCATTTCAGCTGATGTTCTTTGACCTTCCCTGACTTTCTTTGACATTGATTTGATTGATTGGAAGGTTTAGGTGGGAGCACAGGCACCCAAAATTCCCCTTGAGGGAGCAGAGGAGGTGATTTAACCCACATGAGCTCCGTGAAGAGCTGCCCTGGGATCACTCATGGGAGCACTGGGATGTTAGGTCTGATCTCACTGTCACCACTGCCTAAAATTTGGGAGGGAGAAAAAACCTAAAGTCAAATCAGCAAAGCTCCCAAACTTGTTTCTAGCAGTAGTCCAGTGTCCAAGTTGTCTTTAGCATCCTTCTCAGCTGGAAAAGGTCCCAGCATCTGCAGGGTCCACTCTCTGTGCAGGTGATGTGCCTGGTTAGGAGTGCAGCCATCGCACCCAGGGGTTTGTCAGGGGCCTGTGACAGGGCTCCTCATCCACTGCAGCATTGTGGGGCTGCATCTTGAGTCCTTCAGTGTAGTGAGAACGAGGAGATGGGAAGAGAGAATTCTCTCACTCCTTGCTCTCTGGAGTGCCAGCATTTCTGTGCCTGTCAGCTGGGATCTGGCTGTGAGCAGCAAAGGATCCCTGTGGGTGCCACAGGTCTTGTTCATTGTACAGTTCATGCTGCAGTCCCTGGGCTGGCTTCAGCCCATGTGGAGAAGCTGTTTTTCAGTCAGGAATCTCAGGCAGTGCTGTGGTGGGTTTTTGGTGGCACAGAGTTTGGCATCTCCAGCCCTCCTCTCCTGCCTGGCAAGCAGCACCCGCCCTACCCAGCTTGCTGCACTGCTTGCAGTGTTTTGAAACAACTTGTGCAAGCATCTGTGGAAGTGTTATGTGTGTAGCTGCTGATGTACTTTCCAAATGAGCATAAAAACCCCTGAGAACAGAAATGCTTATCATAAGAGAAGAAATAGGTTTGGGAGATGATAGTTTATAGTGGTGTCTCCTCAGTGGAGTGGTCTGCAACCTTTGGGCCATGGGTATGTGATACTGAAGGAGCAAACACCACAGGCAGGATCAGACTTCGCCTTTCTTTACTCTTTTGGTGGAAACTTCTTGATTTCCCCAGGCTGCTGGTAGCACTGGAAGATCTTACAGGCAAAGTACAGGTTGTGGGCTCCTGCCTTAATAGCTGTATTTCCTCTGACTTTCCTGCGCAAATTCGGTAAATAATTCATGAAGTGATTGAGGCTGATAGAACTTCCTTCTGTGCTTGCAATGGTTCAGACATCACTTTTATCTTTTCTTAGTCCTAATGCATAGTTGGCGAGTGACGTCACTACTTCACAGGGAGCCAAACTGCTGGAAATTTAAGGCTTGGATGCTTAAGCAAAAATCATAACAAACTCAGTCAGGCTGTGACTGACTCCCTTTGCAGTGATGGAGGAGATCCAGAGTCACGTCTGTGTGTGACCAGGGAGAACCACTGTAAGTGGGAGTCAGGCTCTGAGCAGTGGTGACCCCATCCACCGAGAAGTCCCCACTGGGCTGTTTGTCCCTCTGGCAGGTGGCTTTGAGGCAGTAGTGATTTTCTGCTGCTAAATCTACGTGTGGAGATGAATCAGTGCCCTTCACTACCCCCCACGGTTGCAGCAGTGCTGCCAGGAGAACTGTGCCGTGGTTGGATGGGAGGAAAGTTGTCCATTAAAACTCTGCATTCCATAACGAAATGGGGCATTTAACAGCACTGCTTGAACCTGCCAAGTGTATTTATTGACTTCTATCCACATTGAACTGTTTCCAGTAATGAAAAAGAGAATATGGTCATGAAGTTATGTTTCAGAAAAGCAGGTAAGTCTTAGAGGAGGGGTCTCTCACAGGAGTTGTTAGTATTTGCTGTTCCCCTGAAAACCTCAAAGGAGGCACGTGCCAAGCTGAAAAGAGAGCAGAGCTTTTCAGTTTCCTTTCAAGTGCTGGCTGGAGGGGAAACCACAAGGACTTTCCTCTTATGTTGACTGCTGTAATGATGTGCTGTACTATTGAATTTCCAGGTCTAACTGATGTGGATCAATTATTTGAGTTTGATGGGCCACCTGCTTGGGAAACTTCTGTAGTATTTATAAAAGACCTGGCAGTGCTCTCCTGGCAGGAGATACTTTTATATTCGCTCTTGTGGAAGTGCTGTCCAGGTTGAATTATAAAATGAATCAATGCCATGCTGGCAACAGGATGTTATTTGGGTTTTCAAGTTCCACAGTAGGAATTCCTCAGTGTTCCTCAGTGTGTAGTGCAGGATAGATAATTAGCTTAAATTACGTGCCAAAACTTGAGACCAATTATATGTTGCACATCAAGGCTCCTTTGTGTGAGAAGCACTCGAGTCTGTGTCAGTGCAGGGTAAGTGCATTGCAGGGTGTCACCCAGAGATGGTGGGTGGTGGTGTCAGCTGGGAGAGTTGTGTTTTTGCAATAACCCAGCCAGCTTTTATCAACACACTTCCCATGGGAAATACCATCCCTGCTGCTCAGCAGCAAACCACTCCTGCTCCTGCTGAGCCCTGGCTGCACCTGCTGCTCCTTTCCAGGTGTGTCCCTGCCAGTCTTTGGGTGTGCAGAAAGGGAAGGTGCAGCACACTCCTTTCTTAACAAAGGAGATGATTTTGGGTCTGTTTAGTTATGCTTCCTGTGTGGGCAATGTGATGAGCAGAAGTAAAAAGTGCAGAATTGTTCTTACACGGGTTTTTTATTCTCTGTTTAATAGCTGGGGCAGAATTTCTTACAGTTTCCCAACATGTGAGGCATCTGCAGTTTCTCCCAGCTCTGAAATTCTTCAGCACTTTTCTTGCTGTGACAAAGATTTGATGGCCATTCTTTCCCCACAGAGTATTTCTGACAACAGCATAGGAATATTTTAAATATTTTATTTGGAAACATCTGGTTGCTTTAACCAAAAGAGAGATTTCTTTGGGATTAGGTTCATGAATTTAAATAAAAGCTATTAGTTGTTGTCATTTGGTTTTGGTTTTTTTGTTGGCTAAAAAAATAGTCTGACAGTATACAATCACCTTTTCTGAGTGTGCCTGCTTTGTTCTTCCTGTCCTTTGAACATTCTATCATGTCAAATACTGTGTTTTGATTCCCATGAGCAGCCTTATGACTGGAGGACTCTCTTTTCAGAGTATCTTCCTGCACAAGTTGCAGTTACAGGTGTGGAATAATCCTTGAATTTTGAAGTTCTCTCATTAAATGGGATCTTTGCACTCCTGAAGTTCCAGCATGTGGAGATCAGACTCCTTTAAAACACAGAAGTGGAAATATTTATAGGTTTAGATGGGTTTTTTTAGTTTGTTCACCTTCAAAGAAATTGAAGGGTGTGTAATGTATATATTGCTGGTTGTTATTTTCCTGGAGGAATAAAAGAATGTGACCAGATTCCATTTTGGCTGTTAAATCAGTGCAGCCCTGAAACCACGTTAGCATTCCTGACACTTCATCAAAGCCCTGATTTGGCAGCTCCTGACATTTGGATCAGTGACTAAACTTGTTTCCTTGTTGATAGCAAGTCATCTGCAGTTCGAGCAAAACATGGCTCCTAGACCTGACAGATCTTCCTTTGCCTTGAAAATAAATCCTAACATTGCAAGGTCATTTGAGAGCTCTCACTGGAAAAAAGATTCTGCTCTTAACCCTTATCTGGGTCAGTACTTCTTTACATTTCCATGGTCTTTACTGGAGGATCAGAAAGTGCTTTATAAATATTAGATAGTCTTTCTGCTGAGTTTGATAAAGCAGTATTTCCTTAATTCCAGACTTTAGGCTCGGAGTAGTTAAATGACTTGCCCAAAGGAGTTTGTGGTAGAGCTCTGGATAAAATTTATGCTGATACCAAGTTGGCCTTTCTGTACTGTGGTATTTTATTCAAAGGGTACCTTAACTGGCTCTACTGATTCAAGTGAAAATAGAATATAATATGCTTTATAAACAAGTTCAGGAACTGACAGGAGGGAGAGAAAATTATTATTTAAGCTAGAGCACAGTACATTATTTCTTTGCAGAATAAAGCAGAAGGGGTAAGAACATCTGGCTGCTCTCCTTGCCTCCCTAGCACTGGGACTGAGTGCAGATGTGAGCAGGGCCCTGGTTAGTTATGGATATTAAGTGATGTTATAATCCCTTTTTGCCACACCAGGTAGTGTAGTCCTAATCCAGGCACACATCTGAGGCATTTCTGGAAAGCCTGAGGATTGACATTTCACTGTTACACTACTAAACTCTTTTTAGGATTGTTTTTTTTTATTTTTGGTACAGAGGCAGAAGAAGATCCTGTAAAAGCCAACTTTATTAATCGTGTGATTCTGATCTCACATACAACAGTGTACATAACAGTTAATTCCATGTACCCTGTTCTTCTGGCTTCACCTTAATCAGCCTCCTTATTGATGCTTGATTGGCAATTTATTGATGAGGGATGGAATTTAGCTCAGCACGGGATCGTCGACCTGGAGTGAATGGCTCCTCTCAGCCTGGGTGTATTTTTTCTGTAATTTATCACTTTTGCATCAGTGGTTCTCTACATGACCTCCCTGCTTTTGATTTCCTATTTGCAATATCAGCTTTTTCAGACAAAATCAATGATGAGCGGTATAATTAATTTTTACATGTTTTAATTAAGTTTTCAGCTGCTCCAATGCTTTTCATTATCTTAGCATGATCTGTTGCTGCTGCCGAACATTACAATGAAAAAAACCTGTTGATTAAATAAAATATTATTTAAAAAGTCCCCTGCAAGTTGTCAAAGTAATTAAAGTTCAGCGACACAAAGTGAATATAATACCTACTGCACAAAGAAATGTCAGGTAGAGCAAGGTATTTAAAAGGTCTCAGGAACCTGCAACAGCTTGGGGCAGGTTCTGCCAACTCTGCAATGGTTTGTGGCATCTCATGATCCTTCTGACATCTGATGCCATTTATGTTACCCCAGTCATGAGGCTGAAGGACCCACTGATGTCTCCAGGAGCTGAATTTGCAATTTGCAAGTTGAACAGAGATCACCAGCATTAATATGGGATGATACAGAAAGGTTTGAGTTCTTGACAACTTTTGAAACTCTGCTTTGCAGAAAAAACACAATATTTAACCTGCTGCTAGATAGGAAAGAAACTGATGGTGCCTTGTCTCTCAGGGGTTTATTTTTAGAGGAATTCATCTTACTCTATTTCAGTGGTAAATTAATCTGTTCATTGGGTTCTTGGGTAGAAGACAGACATTGCTTGGCTGTTGCCTGCTTAATTATACCCTGTAATTTTGATTGACAGTGGAATGTGCATTGAAAAGTAGCTGGAAGTGTCTGTCAACTAGTTTAGAAACTGGTGAGGAATCTCTGCCTCCTGCAGTAGCTGCTTGTTGTGCTAACCTAGGCCAAGTGAGAGGTTGGTGGATGGTTGGGGGGCAAAAGCAGGCAGCCACCACTCTGTTCTGAACAGTCAAAAATTAGATGTTTAAAGTTTTCCACAGCTACTTTCAGCAAACACTGAGGTCCCACTTAAAATCTGAGGGTTAAGCATGAAGAGCTTGTGTTTCTGTGTAAGGCATTAATTGGGATTTCTCTCTGCTGGAGTGCCTGTGAGGATGCTTTTGCTGTGTTAACTTGCGATTCTTTTAGTGTGTTTGGCTTTTATGTGTGGCTTTTATAACTGATGCTCAGTATTTCAGTAAATTGCGTGAGACTCCAAATCATTAAGGTAAAGGTACTTTCAGTGACTTTGGGGGGGGTACAGTGTGGGAACGGGGGGAAATAGGATGAACACATTTAGTTGAAAGCTGTGAGTTGTAAAAGGAAAAATACTGAACATTAATGACACTGTGTGAAGTTTGAAGCCATTAAAATGGCTGGGAGAGAGTTTGTGCAGGGACAGGCTGGTGCTTTCAAGGCCTTTTGCAGCTATGTGGTATTTGCCTTGTCTGCATCCCCCATTCTTCTGTCCACGATGCTCTGCTTGCATCCCCCATTCTTCTGTCCACGATGCTCTGCTGCTGCTGCATCACTGTTCTGCCTCCTCTTGATCACACCACTGTTGTGGGGGAGAAGGAGAATGAAGAGACTGTCAAAACTGTAATATTTTTGCCAGCAGCCTCCATTTCCTTATTCTGGGAGTTTCATCCCAGGGCAGTCTTCCCAGTGGTGAAAGCAGGGCATTTTTGCATTTTTCCATGTTTGTCGAGGAGCCATGAGCCAGTGAGTGGTGAAAGAACACCAGATGGAAATGAAAAGCCGGGGAGAGCCCTAGAGAATGTCACCAGCTGAGCAGACTTGCCCAGGCCAAGGTACTACAAGCAGTGGTCCCTTCTTTGGTCAGCATTATTTCGAGGTTTGTTGCCAAAAGGGACCTGGAGAGGGAGTGGGTGTCCATTTGTTGGGGTGCTGTCGTCAGGCCTGGTGCAGCAGGGAAAGGAGGATGTGGGCTATGGGGACAGCCCTGGGGCCAGTTCCATGAAGTTCTCTCTGCAGCCAGGTCACAGCTCTAGCTCTGACTGCAGCTCTGCTTCTCACAACTTCTAAATGGGCATAAAGTGCCACACAAAATAAGCAGGGTTCTCCATTCAAAACAAGGACTGTGGCTTACCAAGTGGTTTAAAAAACTGTTCTTTCAGACAGTCTATGCAACATGACTTGACTGATTTACCTTATAATGGCCCAAAGCCAAGAGCATAATGAAATTGTGAGCAGAAGAAATTACTCTGGTGCTTTTCCCCTTTTGCTATCTGCTGATTTATTGGAAATGCCTTTTATTCAAATAACTGCCCCATAAACCCACGTGCTGCCAGAACTCTGGGAAAGAAAAGACAGGTAAAACAGAGGCAGTGACTGCTCTGTAAGAGAGGACAGCCAACAAGTTTAAGCATTGTTGCACTGTGTGTTTGCAATTTTGGAGGCAGAGGGAAGAAAAGTTCATGGTTTCAAGCGTAACTGTTACTCTGGGAAACTGGAAGCTTAAAAGCCCCATGGATAGCGGATAAAAATTTTGTGATGGCATGTCTCAGCTCTTCTGACATGGGCTATTTAAATCCTAGGCTTGTATTGCAATAATAATGAGATATTCCTCCCCAGTATTGATCCTCTGCCCAGCTTGGGACTGTGTGTGCGTCCTCTCTCTGCGGTTCAGGAACCTGGGTCTGGATCTTCAAGGCTGAATTTCCTGAGTGTCAGGCAGGCTCTTAAAGCTGTAGGGATGGGGCTGAGAACCAGCAGCACGTTGGTGTGGCTTTGGGGTGCCTTGTGGCTGTGATCTCGCAGAAAGCAAAGAGCAGAAGGAGGAGGGGAACTGAGAGCTGGCAGGGTGGCTTCCAGCTTGGCTGCCTCCAGTCCTTCCTGTGAGAGGCAGAAAATGAATTGCTGCTGTTGTACATTTTATTTGCACTCACAAGAATATTCATCCAAGGAGCAAAGAAAGCACCAGAGGAGTGTGATGAGGGCTCGTATTTTCTTAGCAAGCCAGTAGGAAATAATGCCAGAATCAGACACGGCGGAAGATTTTTGACAACATGGAAATTCCTCTTTGTGCATTACCAGCTAGCTCCAGCTCGGTGCAATTCCTCTCACCTTGAGTCAACAGCAGCTCCTAGAACTGCTGCAATTTCTTAATCAGTGGCTATTCAGTGTGGCTTCATCACTGGACCTTTCCATTGTAGACACAGACCAAGTGTAGCAGCTAAACAGCTTTTGTTTCTGCCCTTCTGGAAGAACAGAAGGAGACAAATACTGGCAGAGTTTCTGGATAGTGCCTCTGTTAGTTGGTATCTGTAAATACTTCTGAAAACTATGGCGTTTTTTTTCGAGGAGGGAAAAGAAAAGCTGAAGTTGGTGCAAAGAGGTGTTTTTGATCTGAATACATTTAAACAGAAAATTAGAGTCTTTCCAATTGTCAGAATTTCTGGAATATTTTCCTGAAGAGTTATTAGGGACTGAAAGGAGGACAAATTTTGTTAGTTTGGGGTAAGTTTAGGTAGAAGTTTGGGGTAGGTTGTAGATCAGTTGAGGGAGAAATGAGGTTTTGTCTGAAAGAACAAAGACATATATAGATGATGTTCTTTTTGAAATGGAAGTGTTGTTGAGTCTCTCAAAATGGCTCAGGTCCACATCGTGCTCTGCTGCTTTCAGATATTGCTTTATCTGTCTCCTGCTTTCTGCATCAGCAGATGGACACTGTGTCCATGGCATGGCAGTGGCAGATTTTGCAACTGCATCTGTTTTTCAGTTTTGAGACTGAGCAGTGCTGTTTATTTCTGGTGGATATCCAAAAGGAACATTGATGGATGCTGGTAAAACCTGAGCTTTGGGCTCGAAAAGTGACAGTGGAAAACTTTCTCCTAGAAAAGCAACCATGTTGTTAAAAGCTTGGCACAGCTCCTTGGGCTGTGTTTTGGGACTGGCTATAAATCAGGGGCCATTTGGGACAAGAAGAGAAGTAGAAACCCCTTTACAGTTACCAAGCAATCCTTGGAAACTGGTCTCCACATGAAGACTGGGATTAAATTATCAGTGTAACCACCTGTAAAGCTCTTTCAGTTTGGAGTCACTGATCAAGACAGAGCAGGCTGAAGAGGCCCTGAGACAATGTGGAATTTGACACAAAATAAGGGATTTTTTTCATTGCATAACAGAACATCAGCTTGCAAGAGGAGAATAATGATAGCTCGAAGTTGTGTAGATAAATATTGTGCCTCAAAGTTGTGTTGGAAGGGGAATTTCAAAGATTTTTCTGCAGCCTTGTCAATTAAAAGAAATGATAAATATTTGCATTCATGGATGCCCTGGAGTCCTTTCTCTAAGAAAGAAAAAAAAAACGTAGAACAAGGTTTGGAATTCAGTACTTGCTAAGAAAATAATGACCTGGGGCTGTGCACAAGTGCTTAATCCTTGTTGTATTTGTGGGTTTTTTGACACTTCTTTCTGCTACTTCCACTGATGTCTGGTAGATGGCATTAGCGTATAACAAATTTCTGAAGTTCTTTTCTTGTTGGAGGGGGTTTATTTTTCATCCATTTTACAGATAATGCTGTCTTTTTCTGGCTAAGCAGTTTTAAAGCATTTTTTTCCCCTCAATGTTTCAGTTATGATTTGACTAAATGCTTATATTATTCAACATGCCTTTTTTCCTCCTCCTTGTGCCATATAATTATTATTTCTTCTAGAGGGCATCAATCACTGAGAAGGAAAAACTTGATATCTTCGGCTGACTCTGAATTTAGAAGCTCTGTTACATTGTGCACTGTTTATATGCAGTACCATATTTATTTCATATTCTCCTGGCTTAGAAAGGGGGATGGTGCTCTGAAGGAAGAAGAAAAATTTCTCAGAGAGAAAAAATGCAGATACTCAGAGTAGTAAATAGAGGTGCTTATATATAGGGTTTAAGACATATTTGACTGCTCTGCAGAGAAAGAAGCTCCATAAATATCTTTTGTCTTTTTTAGTCCACATAAGCATTTTTAGCTAATTTTGTGTGCTCTAAGAAAATTAACAGGGCTTCCATGACACAAGCGCCATTTTGCATAGGAAAAGTCAATTGCTTATTAGCTCCTCAGGATTTTCTCTATCTGGACCAGGAGAAAGAAGTTTCATCCACAAGTAAACTTTGGCAATAGGGTTTATGGGTCTGCCAGTAGCTTTATCTTCATCAGCGCTCCCTGGGTAAGACATCTTTTGTGCTGAGATGTACATATTCATCCTTGCTTTTAGATTCAAGAAGCAGGTAGCATTTTGAGCACATGTTTTGGCTAAATGCTGTTTGAGAGACATTTGGAGCAGTGGGACACTGCCTTTTTTATTTTTCCCCCCCAATAGTCTCCCACCATAGAAACAAGACTTATCACCTTCATAAATAACCATGCTTCCAACAAAAATCACCAGTTCCATAATTGGTTTCTTCTCAGAACAAGTTAAAATCTGCAGTTCTCCAAGCTTTGCATGTGGATAGCAGAAGGGAAAAGTGGAGCGCTGGGGGAACAGTTTTGTGGGCAAAGTAATGATTTAAAGTAATCCTCAAGAGGTATCTGTTCATGAAGATGATCCTTTCCAGATCAGATGTACTTGATAGCAAAGGACTAAAAAAATGATAGAGATATCTTTGAGGTTAATTTTATATACAGACTATATAAATGCAAAACATGCTAAGCACCAGGTTTTATTGGATCTATCTAATTATGAGCAACTAATCAGCATAATTTTCCTTCATTTTCAACCACATTTCCTTGAGATTGAAGTATTTAAGGCAATTATGAAGAAATGCCAACACCTAATTGTGACAAATTTTATCTTTAAGGAATCCTTGTATTTGTCTTTATATAGAAATGCAAGTAATTTAGGACAGGCAAAGCTGAGCTCTCTCTGGGTCCTGGTGTAAGAGGCATTATTGTGGTGCAGACTCAACTGCAGTGAGTGAGGAGCTGAACACACGTGTCCTGGTGATGTCTTTTCGTGGTCTTAAAATCAAGAATCAAACACAGTTAGAAGGGAAAAGGGATTTTACCTTGGTATTTATTTTAAGGATCCTTAGGTGCACCACGTCCAGGTTGAATGCACCCCAGTGCCCACCGCAATGCAAACCTCCGAAAGATCTGGTATCACATTATAGGTGTTACTAATTAGCAAATCTGTCATAAATTCCCCAATGAGAGGCTCGAATGAGCCCCCCCTCCCAAAGGAACCTTCCCCTGGATGGTTCTATCTTAGTTTACAAAATGTGTTCTGGAGAGGAGCTTGGTGTCTGGGGCACACTGATCCCTAACTGCAAAGCTTCTAAGATGTTGAGTCTCCTAGCTTGAGAAATAAGTCTAAGAACGTAGGCTAAAAAACACTAAGAATACAAAAGTTATAAAAAGGTGTATAAAAGGGGTATAAAAGAAAAGGCAAAAAATCATCATGGCATCACTGGTAGCCAGCTTATTTTTCTTTTCTTTTTAATAGCTTCTAAAATGTGTTGGTAGAGATGTTTCAGTGCCTGCGAGCATTGCTTGCTTCGAAACTCAAGGCCAGCTTCAACATCCGGCGGATGAGGAAAGTGTGTGGGTGCATTTCTCTCCTTTTGCTTGCAACAACCTGTAACTTCCAGCATTAAGGTGTTGTTTCTCTTAGGTGAACACCAGCAGGGCTTCCTCTCAAAGAAAGTTGGACTAATTTCACACTAATTCCACCATCTGTCTGAAATGTGCTGACCTGCTGTAGCACAGCAACATTCCTTTGGTTCCCCGGGCTTTAGCAGGTGGAGGTGTCCTTGCTGGGGTTTCTCTGAATCTCCCTGGTGTGTTATTTCCCCTCTCTGCCATCCCATCTTTATGGTGGTCTTCTACTATTATTTGCAGGCAGGTTGTCTTACAACTGTTATTGCACCTTTCCTTGGCCCCTGTCATCTCTCACAGTTACTGAAATAGTGTTGGTTGTGGACTGCTCCCCAGTACAGAAATAGCAAGTTGTTGTAACGTAGAGCATTAAAATTCATAGACTGTAGCCCATCTGTTTCTTGCACTTTCTGGACAGGCCTGTTAACCTTTGAGAGATTTGCCGTTCAGATCTTGCTGTACAATAATAAAAACAGGGAAGTGAAAAGGAGCCCTGCTGGGAGAAAGTTTATGTGTTGGGATGATGAACCCATAAAACTCTGTGACTGTTCCAGACTGTGCTCCCAACATGTGTTCCCCCACCTGCTCCCATTCAAGCCAAGTAACTACCTGGGTGATTTAGGTTAAAAGAAAGGCTCTGGCTGTGCTGTTGTGCTGCAGGGAGATCTGTTTAACCTCACACAGGATGGAGACTTGAGTGCCACCGTGCTAAGCTGCTCCCAGATTTGTGTGATGATGATGATAAATAGCTGCAGGGGTGAGAGGAGGAGGCTCTGCTCAGCAGCGCTGATGTGAACACAGCCCAGTGCTGCTCCGGCCAGATGCTCTGGAACTGGGAAACAGTTGCTACAGAATTCACAGCTAACCCCACTGCTACAATGCATTTCTTGTGACTTAAATATCACACTTCTCAAATACGTGTATATGTTTTCACAGACAGTTTGGAGTAAATGCTCTGTGTTAATTTCTCTTGTGCTGGTCTCCTGTGAGGTGGGGCGGTTACAAAAACACCCAGCCATTGATTAGAACCATAGAATCACAGAATATCCTGAGTTGTATGGGACCCACAAGGATCATCGAGGTCCAACTCCTGGCCCTGCACAGGACAATCCCAAAAAATCCCAGCCCGTGCTGGAGAGCGCTGTCCAAACGCTCCTGGAGCTCTGGCAGCCTCGGGGCCGTGCTCATTCCCTGGAGAGCCTGGGCAGTGCCCAGCACCCTCTGGGGAAGAACCTTTCCCTGAAACCCAGCCTGACCTTCCCCTGACACAGCTCCGGCCGTTCCCTGGTCCTGTCACTGTCACACAGAGCAGAGCTCGGAGCTGTCCTTCTGCTGCCCCTCGGGAGGAGCTGCAGACCCCGATGAGCTCTGCCCTCAGTCTCCTGTTCTCCAGGCTGACCAGACCAAGTGACCTCAGCCGCTCCTCCTGTGGCTTCCCCTCTACACCCTTGTCTTTGCATTTGGAAAGAGGTTTTGTAGCAAAGGGACTTTTCACTTTGCATGTTTCCTGCTGTTGTGGAGGGAGAGTTTACCCCAGCTTGAGCATGTCCCTAACCCACAGAAATGGAGAAGGCAGGACAGATCTGGAAAATGAGAATAAGACACAAGGGCACTTCAAAAAAAAGCAGAAGCAAATAAACTTTTTTTAGTTACCAGTTAGTGACTTCATAGAGTTAAACTGCAATTGTAAATGTATCTCTGAGTGAGGCATAACATGAAAGCTCTTCTACTCCTTGAGAAGCATCCACATAAACTTTTGTCATAACCTGGGGAGAAATGTGGGCAGGTAAAATCCCTCACATTTTTGGAACATCTCTTACCTCCCTGACAGCTACTTTGTCCAAAAAGAAAGTCTGGATGAAAGACAAAAAGCACCTCTCTCTCCTTTCCTCTTCTTGCACTCTCTCCCTTTGTGATTCTCATTGGATAATATCAGGAAATCCAGGAAGGTATTTTTAGCCTGAGCGAACAGAGAATTTAGGGCAGAAATGATGTTGACATTAATCACAGCAGTGATGAAATTCCACTTCAAAATATACGAATGTGGCAAGGTTTTCCCTGTGTCCTACTAATGAAAAGAAGATCCTGCTGCTGCCAAACCACAGGATGTTTTGCTCACGCAGAGGAGTCACAAAATGAGCCTCTTATTTTTCTGCCGTGTGGAAATGAGTATTGCAGGAGAAACTTCATTCCATTCCTCTACTTCTGCAGTGAAGATTTCTGCAGTGCCATGCTGGTGGAGGCTGCTGGGGTCAGTGTGCTCACAAGTAATCCAAGACCATAGCTACAAGGTTAAAGATACAGTGCTAGGTACCAAATTGTATGCTGGCTCTGTGGAGGAAGGGACAGGACATTTGATTCTCTCTTCTACACTCTAATGGGGCCAAACATTGTTATAGCCATTCTTAGCATGACTCTTGGGGTCACAGAGAGATTGGGAGCAGCAGCAGCCAGCCCTCTCTGACGCTGCAGTGAGGGTTAAACCTACCAGCTGCTGAATCAGATAAATATTTGGAAGAGGAGAGCAGACCAAGTGCAGATGGTCTCAGCAACTTTCTTGGACGTTGCAGGCTTTATGGATGCTGTTGAACACACAGGAAATCCCCCTAGCCTAGGCTCCAAAACCTGGCTAGGTATAGGAAAGCACAAGCAGTCCTCTCAGAAATTGAGAGGCAATAGCTACAGAAATAAAGGGATTTACCAATTAAATGGCTTTTTACCCTTTGCAACATCCTGCCGATAACTGAAGCAGAGATGCTGAGATTGAGAGGCCCTTGAGTGTGTCTCTGTAGATAAATCCAGGTCTGGAATTTTTGTACAATGGCCTTTTCATGGTTCTTGGAGTAAATATCCTCACGAATATGCCCCTCCCACACTGAGTTCTCTGGCAAAGGTCAGCTGTGATTACTGACATACAAACATGAATTTATTTCTCAAGCCATTGCATCTTTTTTCCTTGCCTCTGACACAATCTTGCTGTAGCCTAATTTTCCTATCAATTTGCTTTTTAAACCTTCCCCAGTATTCTCTGTTGAAACTTAAAATATATATGTGTGTGCATTTGTTGATATATCAGCATAATCATTCTTTAATGTGCTACAGCTCCAAGTATCTGCATTCTGTCAGGAGCTGCTTTACCAACAGCACATGCCTTAGCACCTCTTGCAGAATATAAACAGAGAGAAAGGATTTGCAAAATTTGGGCAAAGATTTCTCACCATTTTGGCTACCAGATCTGTTGTCTCCTTGCTGCTTATCCCACGGCGGATGTTGTTCATCAGGTTTTAGAATCACAGGATGGTTTGGGTTGGGAGGAACCTTTTAAGGTCATCTGGGCCATCCCCCCTGCAACGATCAGGGGCATCTTCAACTAGATCAGGTTGGTTAAAATCCTGTCCAATGTGGCCTTGAATGTTTGCAGGGACCTCTCTGGGCAGCATGTTCTGGTGCCTCATCACCCTCATTGAAAAAAATGTCTTCAGCTCTGTCTAGTGTGATCTGGGTAGTTTTAGCCTGATGGTGAGAGCCTAATGCTGCCACGGGAGGAGGAAGGCAAGGGTCAGCTATTATGGATGAAGGTCACTGCTGCTCATCTCAGGAGTCTCACAGGATCATGCAGAAGTGTTGCTGTCCAGAGTGACACCCCAGAGCTCGTTAAAGCAGATGGCCGTGTTCAGGGCTGCTGACGGACTGACAGGCCGCCTCGTTAGCGTTCTGCGAGAGTCCTGCTAATTGCTTTGAGAAAATACAGATCTGCTGCCTACGGAAATTGTTCTGCGGAGCCAAATTTGGGTGCATTGGGTGGTGTTAAACTTCGTGATATAATAGGATACCTAAGTGTAAGAACAAGCAGAGCTACTTTCTTGACAGAATAAAAATAGTCGGGAGTGGAAAGGGAAAGGCTGTGATGAGCACACACTGCTGAACAGCTCTGCCTGACCAGAAACTGCTCTGCATCAAATGTAAGGGTGGCATGTCCATAACCAAAAACTCTCCACCACAACTGACCCAGCACAGAAACTGAAATGTTCCCCCAGAAGATGATTGTTGCAGGCTGAGGTGACGATATGTCATGGTCAGGGCACATATTTAAGCAAAGCTCAGAGAGCAGCTCTGTGCCTTGAACCTGATTTCTGAAAGAACCAAGGCTGAGGCTGCTCAGATAAGAGTAATGAATTTGGATACTGTTAAGACTTTAATAGAAGAACAATTATTGGCCTTGCCAACTGAATATTTGCTCTCATATCTGTATGGAATTAATCTTTGCAGTGGTTTTTTTTCCCCCCCTTGCATTTCTTATGCCAGAGGGGTAGAAGCCAGATCTTTTTTGTAGATGGCAGATCTTTTTGCCTGGTGACACTCATCCTGCTCCCTTGTCGTGCTGCAAATGAAGAGACCCTGTTGTTTGTAAATGAAGACCTTTCTGATTATTGATAAATAACCTCTGGATGGGAAGTATGACACATGCTGGCTGGAAGAACAGGGCTCTGTAATAGTAATATTGCCTTGAAATTACAGCCTACGTAGTTTAAGAATTATTCAGGATAATTACATTAATGTTGCCAGAGAAATGAAAAGGAACACTTTCCATTCTACCTATTAACAAGCTCTGCTGGCCTTAAATTATTCCTGAGAAGAGCCTGAAAATGGATGAAATCATCAAAATAATTACAAAGCAGCAGTTGGGGTAGAGGGGTGGGCTGGGAGAGGTCCTGGCTGTGGCTTTTTGGCTGACAGGTAAACACTGCTGCAGCTTTTGTGGGGAAAGGAGCACAGCACAGAGCTTTTGAGTTGGGAACACTGTAATCTGCAAATGGGCTCAGGGAGTCTGCAGGTTTGGACCCTAAGGAGAAAAGAGCCTTAGGAGAAGGCTGCTCTCAGTGTCGGTGTTGCACATCAGTGTATGCACAGGTAAGCGTGAGCCTGCTGTTGCTCTGGCGTGCTGGGTGCTTCCATCCTCCACCCTCCCTTGCCTACAGCTCTCCTGAGCCTGTGCAGTGGAAAGTGCCTTTGGTGATGACTTTTTGCCACTTTGATCCTTGTCTCACAGCAGCAGCAGAGATGTGAATGTTTCTGAACTCCGGACCCTGAGCAGCAGCTCTCCGAGTCTGGCCTCTCATAAAAGCTCAGTCCTTCACTTGAACTCACGTTGTGGTTTTGGCCTTGTGCAAGCAACACTGGCTCCTGCCCTGACCTGCTGTTGCCCAGCTCACCTGTAACATTACCATGAAACCAGGACCTTTTTGTTGTGTTTCCTTTGATTGGTTTATGTTATTGTACTGTTTGCAAAGTCTGGGATGAATAGAAGGGGGAAATTTAGTACTCAGATCTAAATAATTCACTGTCATGTGAATCAAGGTGTCCAGGGTCACCTCTGCTGTTCCTGGAATTTCTCATCTGCATGAAATTCAGAGCATCCTTGGAACGCCTCTCTATGAGAGCAGCTCTGCCCCTCTTTCTCTTTAGTCTCCAAGAATTAGCAGATCTTGCATCTCATGACCGGCCCTATATTTATACTTCTTCCTAGAATGTAGCCACATTTATCTCCTGTGAAGAAACTGGAGCAGTGGGTGAGGATCTGAGGGGATGTGGGCACTGCAGGTCTAGCTGCTTCCAGCACACACATACACACACACACATTTCATTTTCTCCCATTTCCTTTTCACTTGTCCGACAAGTCCATCTCAGCCCTGTGTGATCATTTGATGACTTCTGTGCCTTCAGCACTCCCAGCACTTAAACAGGATTTCACTCCCTATTTGAAGTCAGACCTTCCCTCCCTGCACACACACACACACACAGGGAAGGGTTTTCTCCCTTCACTGAAGCATTCTGCCCCTACAACTACTGCCACTACCTGCAAAAGTTTGGGGAACCCCCTCCTTGTCTCATTACACTGCCCTTCATCCTCTCGGGATGCTCAGGGCTGGGTGAATCCATCAGGAATGCCAACTGCTGCCTTCCCTCAGCTTGCTGTTCCTGACCCAAAAACGTTAACTTTCTAATCCATCAGCTCCCTCAATTCTGCATTTAAGGAGATGGAGCTGAAATGAGTCTTGGCTTCTCCCTTTGCACACGGGTACTCAAGAGATCTCTTAAAAGACTCTGAGGCTGAGGGCGATTTAAAATAATAATTTGGCAGATGATTTCTTTTAGTTGAGACATTAAAAATATTTAAACATTTATATTTATTCTATTGTGATACTTCAAGAGATGTAATGGATTTTAAAAGAAGCCATTTGGAGGGAAAGCTCAAACCAAGGGATTGCTTAATTATTTCAGATAATAGAATTTTCATTTTGACTTCTTCCTCCACTCCAGGTGCACCCACACCTGCGTTTACATGCTGATTTTTCTGCATATTTGGTTTGCCCTGAATTTTTTAGGAAGGTTTGGGGAATGCTTGAGTGAGTTCCTGGAAATCTACACACAGCATGAAAATCCCAAGTTTCATTTTGTATGCAAATAGGTATTATTTGTTAAATGAAATTAATTATGAATATTGATAATTCAGCAGTAAATACTAAATAAATTTCAGCTGCTTCTAGAAAATGCTGTCAAAAGTCAGGGCAGGTATAAATGGTAGAGAAGGAACTTTCCTTCCTGTCTTTTGTAGGTCTCTTCTTAATGCAGAAATTCATGGTTCGAGGTGGATTGGATCTCCTGCCCAAAATGGAAGTTCCTACACGTTGCAGTCTCCAGCTGCAAAGATACTGAAGCTTTGAGGGGGGTTAATGTGTTTTCATCTTCACAAAGAGCTCTAGTAGGTTTTTTTAATCCCCATAACCCTGCCAGTTCTGAGGAATAATAGCAGTTAGGCAGATAGTTATGTCGACATCAACTTAAGGTTTATGCTTGCAAGGTTCATATATTTTTGGTAGCGCTGGCACTAATACAAATGATAGCTCAATAACAGAAAAATAGAACAGTCCCTGAGCCACAGTTCTGATGCTTGAAGCATCTTTAAACCCTGCACCCAAATGAGAAAGAGATAAAAACAACCTACTCAAAGTGGCTTAGCTTGAAGGAGCATTTTATGTGTTACTTGATGACAAAATAGTGAGGCATTAATGCAGTTTACAGTAAGACACCCCTGAAGTTATCAGTGAGGTTGGTGTGATGCCTGACAGATTTAATGTAAATATTTATAGACTTGGCCTACTAATTATGCCAGTGGAAAAAATGTAGTATTAATGCCGTCACCTCCCCATGTCTCTACCTGCCAGCGTGCTGCTAGCTCGCATAAATATTCTGAAGATAGAAAGTACATCACATAAACAGAAGAGATCATTTAGATTTTTAATAAGGGATTAAGTTATCTCCAGCAGCGGTTTCCAGCCTGTGGTCCACAGACATATGGGAGGCCTGGGGACTATTCCCAAGGGAAAAATGACAAGTAAAGAGAGGTTTTTGTAAGGTATGTAGGAATCTCTCTCTGTGAAATGACTACAGGGGTATGCACCGCCTTTGTCAAGTATTTAGGGGTCCACACAGTGAGAAAAATTTGAAACCCGCTGATTTACCGTATTTGTGTAAAGAACTGAGTAATCTCAAAGTGCTGTACTGCCATGTTTTAAATGATTTGACTAATGATCCTGCCGCAGCCAGGCTGCAATAAAAGGTCCTGGAGCACAAAGCACTAAAGCATGTGCTTAACTCAAAACACACGGTGATCCACTGAAGTTACCGCCTGTCCCATCCATAACTGCTTTGCTGAATAAAGACCACGGGGAAATTTGAGACAGAAGGCACGGACTGCTATCATCTTGCAAACAGCCCTGCAGATGCCTGATTGTCTTGTACAACTGAAAATCTAATTATGTGAGTCTGCAGTTCATATTTTTCTGTTTCAGCCTATTTATACCAAGAGACTCTGAAGGTTTTAGGCGCCTTTGGTTTCAGCTGTTACTGGTTGCCAACCCAAAGAGTATTATCCTGGCTGTGGCAGCTCCTTGAGGAGACTCTCAGCTGCACGGACAGTTCTTCTGATATGTGATCCACAGGCCTGTGGTTTCTGTTCTGGCACAAACTGACTCGTCACAAGCTGTGCAAATAGATGTGAAATGCTATCACCAGTGGTTTGTGTGTGTGTGTGTGCTTGCCTTTTGTTTGAAACTCTTGCAAACTGAGGCAGGATGAACGTGTGGTTTCATCCTGTGCTGTCTTCTGCAAAATGGCATCATAGTCTGGATCCATCCCCACTGATGTCAGTGTGGGGGGCTGGTCCAGGCTGCCCACATCTGGCCTGTGCCTGTGGGCAGTGCTGCTGACCAATGTGTGGCTCTGTGCAGGAGGAAGGAAGGAGCATTTTGGCAACAGGGCAAAGTGCAGGGGAGAGCCTCACATGGTGTGGCCACAGCAGCTCTCACAAGAGGTTGGATGGATGAACTGCAGGCTTCCCATACGGGCATCCCACGTGGGGTTTGTAAGATCTCCCTGCTGATGGGTGGAAGGCAGATCTCGCATTCCTGTGGGCGACTGAGTCCTTGCCATGGACGGAAGCCACAGCCCATGGAAGGCAGCAGGCTTCCTGTGCCTTCAAAGAGCACTGGATCAGGGCTCTCATTGCTTCTGATCACCGCTGCATTTATCCCTTGTAAACACTTCACCTGCCCACCACACCTCTGCAAACCACACAACAGAAGTACCCCCGAGAAGTGGAGTGCGCGGTTTGAAAAGGAGCATTAGGAGCGAAAAATATCTCTCTCTCTCTTTAAAATGTCTCTTTTCTATATTGTTACCTTGACAACTCTGCTGCTGTGTTTCATCTTTGGTGGGACTCAGCCGTGGTGGAATCAGGGGGACATCCATGTGCGTTTCCACATCTACTCCAGCTCTGCTTTGCAGGCTCACGCCAGGCATGGGGCATCCCCAGCTGCAGAGCCCACGGCTGCTGCCTTGACCCATGGTACTGCCTGGAAATGATTACAGACATTAAGAACTGGGACCCGTTCTGATTAAAGGTATAACATTATATCTTCTGTTTCTTTTGCTTAAGCCAGCGCCAGAGTGGTGTTAATGCTCTTTAAAAAGAGATGCAAGGTGCTTAAAATATTTTGGGTTATAAGGGTTAGGACAGCTGGCAAGGAGAGAGGGATGAAAGTACTCAAAAATAGTTGTATTATTTTTAGTAGAAGCAGATACAGGAGTATGTGTCAAGATTAGGATACAGTTCTGATGTGTTGAACTGAGTCTAGAGATGCTAAAAATATGTTTCTTTTTCTCACAGTTTTAGACGAGACAGAGGCAAAGGTAAGAGGAGAGTAGTGGTGAACTGAAATTTTAATTCCTGTGCTCCCTTGCTTGCTGGGGTTTGGCAAAGCTGACTGTTAACCTGGGCACCCATGACCCGCTGACACTGGCAGAGCACAGGAGGCAGGGCGAGGTGTTATCCATGGGAATGGGATCCCTCCCACCCCATTTCTCCTTCTCCCAAAGAAAACCAACATAATCCTTTTATTCCTTTTAACCGAAATGGCTGGCTCTGGAGCAGCCACGGCAAGGCAGGCAGGCTCCAGGGCTGGGTGCGGACGGGGGTGTCTGTGTCTGAATGTGTGCAGGGAGAAGGGGGCTTTTAATGCAAAACACATGTGTTTTCAATTGCTTTCTGGAGCCAGCCCAGTAGCTGTAACTTGGCCTGACAAAGCCTTATTGAAGTACAGACAGTGTGGTTTCAAAGCAGTTAGAAAAAGAACGGGAATGCTGTTCAGGAAATTCTTCAGGCATGGGCAGGGACTTGGCTGCAGTTCTGCTGTTGGAAAATCTGACAGGGGCAGCTCATGAGCACAGGCCAGGCCTCGTGCTGCTCTGAACGCTGAGCTGCATCTTCCCCAGCCTCCTGCACCCTCTGGGCGTTCATCCATCGCCAAGGGAAAGGTAAGAGCTGCCCTGCTCCGTCCCATCGCGTGGATTTGCCTTCCTTTTGTGCCTCTGCAAAGGGGCTTCTTGCTTTCAGGCTGCTGCTTAGAGCAAAAAAAAAAAGTCAAGAATGGGAAGTTGTGGCATATTTGCGAAGGTTTGGGAGCAGCCTGAGGCTGGGTGGTGGTTTCTGGCTGAATTTGTGTCGATAGTAAAGCTGCAGGCAAAGCAACGCCCGCGCCGCGTCTCTGGCTGAGGGAACGCTGCACCCAAATTATCCCCAACTTTTTCATTTTGGGGAGTAAGTACATGTATAACAAGCTACTGAAAGGTTGGCTCTGGACCACGTGTCACTCAGAGATTTGGATGAAAAATGCGACTCAGTCACAGTAAATACATTTATAAGTGCATTGTATTGTAGTTGTTCAATGAGTTGAAAGCATTTTTGTCTGGGGGTTGTTTGCCAGTTCCTGGTACAGCGAGCTTGTGAAGAGAGGCAGTAACTCAGTAATAATCATTGCCTTGTGATTTGTCTGCGTATTTTTTTCCTGTATTTTGTAAAGCATGAGCAAACTGCAACAGACAGCACGGTCAGGAGCCACGTAGAGCAGATTAGAAGGAAAAACATTAATTGAGGGGCTCTTCTATCTGCAACTTCTCTTCCGATTTGCGTTTCTTTCCCCAAATAACGGAAGAAACATGTATGATGAAAAGCTGCCTCTCTCTTTAGGGACCTGCCAGATTTAGGCAATGTTCTCTCATCCTTTTAGTTGCAGCATTAAAGCTTGTCTTGCCTTTGCAGAGATATCAGCACCTTATATGGCAGGCTTGGGCTCGGGATTCGGGAACGCGCGTTCGTCAAGGGATGGAGGTGTCAGGAGGAGTCCGCCTTGCGTCGCTTCACAAACTTCCCTGCCTCTGCCTTGGCTTCTCAGAGCAATGTTACTTGATGTGTTGAAAATGCTTTTTAGCTGTGTTTTATGGTGGTGGTGGTGGTTTGTTTTTTTTTTTCTTTCAGCAAGGAATGAATTAAGGATATTAAATTATACAGTGGGACGGTGCTAAGAATGTCTGACCTGTTCATGGGAGCTTTGCCTGCATCCAGCAGGGCTGCACACACAGGGCTCAAACAGCCACTCATCTTGGCAACCCAAAAATTCAGGGACAAGGGGAGGTTTCCCACCAAAGGGCAATAGACCCAGAATGTGGCAGGACCAGAGCTTTCTCCCAGTGGTGGTGCTGCTGAAGAGTGTGAAGTTGGTTTGAGTCCAGTGGAGACTTTGTGGGTTTGGAGTGCAGGAAGGGCATCCTACAGGAGGCATGGATGTCCTGTGGCTTCCTGGAGGCTGATGGGGGCAAAGGGAATGACAGGAAGAACCGAGATGAGCTGTGGAAGGAGGAGGCATGTGATGAAAACGAAGAGGCTTGATAAGCTCAGAATTTGCTTTGCATAAAATACACCTGCAGTGAAAATGCTGTGTGAAATGAAGGTCTTATGTGGTCTGCGAACTTCTTGAGCCTTCACAGGCTGCCATCTTACCCTGCAGACTTGGAGCTCTATTGCTTTCCTCAGCAGTTGTTAATTTAGGCAACCTGTCAGCCTATGATCTTCTTCACTCTAGTTGTAAGCTTATTTAAAAATAAAATAAGATAAAACTCAAGTTCCTGCCTCTGCTCATGCAGCATCCACCCTCCCAAATCTGATTGTCAGTGTTGAAGAGGTAGGGATATGAAGAGGGTGGAATATGTCCATCTTAGCCAGCAGCAGCCAGGGCCATGGGAGTTGGTGTTTCCTCCCTAACTTTGGCAGCTCCTCCTGAGCCTCCTCAGTGACCTTTGTGCAGCTCCACCTGGGTCAAGCATTCAAGCTTTGAATCCAGCAGGACTGAAGAATGTGTGGGCAGAGTGGAGAGAACCTCTTGATTTTGGAAGCAGATAGATAGGAGAGCCATTAGCACACCCTAAATACGGGTATTCCTTCTCCTGGTCCTTCCCAACAGCAAAGCAGAGAGCAGGTGAGTCTGTGCTGAAGAACAAATGGATCAGCACAGAAGGCACATTGTGTGGAGGGAAGATGGTAGAGGGAAGGTGCACTAGAACAAATTTTAACTTGTGAGCAGGATCACTGCAGAGACTGCACTCTGGATCCTGGCACATGCTCAAGCCCTCCGTTCTCCATTTGTGCCGCGCTGGTTGGGTTCCAGCTGTATAAATCCATATTACGATCCTGCTTTGCACATTCCTACGAGCCATATCTCTTTTCTTGGTGCCGTGGGGTGAGAATGTGCTGGGGCAGGAGTGTGCAAAGTGTCACCTCCTGTGGCTTGCTTTCTGATTCGAGCTCAGTTGATTATATCCCTCTTGCTGTTCCCACAGCCTCCTGCAGTCACACCTGCTGCTGGCTATTTGGGTGTAGTTCTCGTATTTGTTCATCCTGCTTTGAGACACTCTGGTGGGAAAGAGCTTTTCTAAACTTGGCACCGATGGACAGAGGCTTGTGAGTGCTTCCCAGCATCTGAGTGGTGCAAAGGAAGCGGCGTGTGAATGCGGCAAAGCTGGTGTGGTGTTTGCATGCAGCGTGAATTTATCACCACAAATGGTGGGGCATTTTGTGTAAGACATTCTCTGTTGACTAGCTTGATATATAAAAGGACTCACTGCAGAGGCTTTCTTCCTTGCTAGCTTTCCATTTTCTTCTTAATTCTGAAAAAAGTACTGAGACAAGGTGACTACCAGCTAAAAAGTGTAAAATTGAGAAGCAACTGTCGCAGATAAGAAAGCAGATGTGTTTCTGTCCTTCTCAGAGAAGAGAAGCAGTAGTGACACCACATTGCACACAGATCCTTACAGCATAATAAAATACCACTTTTGGATTAGGAAATAGTATTCAGAGATGGAGCTGCCTGTTACTGTGGTTTGTTCTGGCAAATGCTGATAGGTTTAGAGTTTCACTGTGAGTGCTCCTTGAACGCAGAGAAGGGGCAGGACAGTCCCATGTTCAGCTTTTGGTTGAGTCCATCTGCTCCAAGCTATTGGTTTCTAAACTGAGGTTCTTGCAGTGCACTTATCCTCAAGCACATTTGTTGTTGAAATGCTGCCGGCCCAAACAGCTGGGGAAATTACGAGAGCTTTCGAAGTGTTAGAGGTGGGGAGTAGCCTGGAGCATTGAGGGAGCTGAATGAGATGCTTTACCAGGAGATGAATCCCCAAGGTCTCCCCAGCTGCCTGTGCTGAGTCCAACTTCCACAAGATAGGAGAGGGAAGAGAGGTGTTTTCCAGTGGACTGGGCAGAATATGCCCTGATGGAGTACAGATCAAAAAAAGCTTCTTGATGTGATTATGATTGCCAAAATCAGGCCAGGTGTTTGAATAACACTACATGTGGTGTACCCTACTGATAGAGACCACTCAGGAAAGAACATTCCTTAGGATGTTTCCTTTCACTTTTTGTCCCTCTGGCCATGTATCAGATAGCAGTGATACCTGAGAAATGGGCATTGAGTGGTGATGGTGTTCCCAACTCATGCAAGCGCTGCTACCCATAGGAGGGATAGGCACTGTTGACAGAAAAGAGGGACAAGCAGAGAGCAAAGAATTTGAGATTTGGGGACACCAATAACAGTCACAGAGGCCAAGTTCGTGGCTTAGATGGTCCTGGAGAAAAGTGCTGTGAGATTTAAGGATCCCAGCAAGTATTTCATCCCGTGGGCTGTTTCCCAGTACTCAGCCCTTGCTGGCCATGCTGCAAGTGAGAAGTCATTTTCCAGAGCCTGATCCTTTTTATGGGGACCCAGGCTGTGGTCTGACCCATGTGAAGGGCCATAAATCAATTTTGGGTCATGCTGCTGGTGGATTAACAGACCTGGGGGTGTCAAACTTGAGAGAATTTTATGGGGAGCGGAGATGCAAAATGTCTTGTTGATAGATGGCTCAAAACACTCTTCTTCACGCCAGGTTTTGTTCTCAGTCATGCTCCAGAAATGTCTGTTCTTTTGAACCTGGTGGATACTGTGCACTTAAAAGAAAGAGAAATTAAAGAGGATGAATCTGCAGAGCATTTACAGCTGGTGAATACAAGTACAGTGCCTTCCAGTGATATGGCAGAGAGCACCTCTGAAGGTTTTTAGGGCTTTTTTTCCCCTCATTTCAGCCCAAAAGGAAAGGTTTTTATTTCAGAAAACAAAGAGATGGAGAAGAGGATGTTGGTGATATGGACAAAAAGAGAGGGCAGCTGTGGGAGATGTAGGTCCAAGACATGAGGGAATTTGAATCCCTCTCTCATCTCTGGAAGCGTGTTCCCATCACCGTGCTTCGGGTCAGCCTGGGCTCAGATGCTCCTGGTTTTTCTGATGAGGCTGTTACACCTCAGTTACATGCAGGCAGGCAGGGAGGGGAGGTGCTGTGTTGGCTGTGCAAGGCTCAGGGCCGTTCCTGCTGCAATGAGCTGATTCCACGAGCTCCAGGACATTCCCAGCAGCAAATTTCAAGAGGGCCTGTAAGACAGAAGCCGCCTCCCCAGACCGCATCCTCTTTCAGCTTGAAATTGTTCTGTTACTAAACATACATCATTCAAGCGCTGATCAAAGAAACCCCCACGGCAGAACAGCATTATTGATTCCTTATGTAATACCTCACCCTACTCATGGCCCTCACTGAGCCTACGAAGACAGCGTGGCCAGGGAATGTTACAGCACCAGTGTTTGTGTGGGAAAGGTGTTAATTCACCCCTGTGCATGTAAAACACTTTCCTGCCTGAGGAATTGTTAATGTGGGTTGCACACCCTGAGTGAGGAACTTGCTGCCAGGACAGAAGGACGGGGTGGAAGGAGGGACAGAGGCATGGAGTGAAGATTTGCCCTAAATGGTGCGGTCTGGTGTGAATTTTGAAAGCTCAGAGCCAGTTCTGCTTTGTGGTGCCTTTCAGCTGAGCCTGGTTTCAGCTCTGCTGGAGGGAAGTGCTGAAGCTTCTTTGCAGGAGCACTCTGCGAGCAGCCTGTGCGGATCAGTGGGCGGGGTGACAGGGCTCTTCCAGTGCTCTTAAAAAACCAAATTTTTCTTGTCATGGGCCATATCTCTAAGGTATGCTAAAGCAACAGGATGAATAGCTTTTCTAAGTGGACTGGATTTTGTCTCAGGCCCTGTTTGCAGTGTTGGTGTATGTAAGGACTTTGTGTGCAGCTCTTGTGCAAAAACTTACTACTTTTTCTACCTTTTTTTTTTTTTCTTTTTTGTGCAGTACCAAGAAATCTTTGGAGAAATACCCAAGTTCTAAGCTATACTTTTGCAGTCATGGTCATGCTGTCTGTGGCTAAATAACAAAGATTTGGCAGCTGCATTTTTTTTCTATTGTAGGTGGGATTGTCCATGCACTGGTGGTGATCCAGTGCTGTGCACTTGTGTCTTTAAGCCCTCCCAGGTCAGGCAGGCACTTTAAAGTTTGACCTTTGGAAGGCGTGCTTCTTTTCCAGTTTCTGTGTTTGTTTCAGTATTATCTTTTCTCCATTGTTACAGAATTGAGTGGTGGTTCCTAATATTTTCCTAAAGAAGAAGTGAAAAATCCTATTCAGCAGCAGCAGCCTTTCCCCTTAGTTCAGTAATTGAAAGGGGGGAGGTGTCACCAGCAAGTGTAGCCACTGGATATTCTTTCACAGCAGTACTTTTTTTTTCTGGTGCCTTAATTTTTCTTTTACTGTTTGAGTCAGGAAAAGTTGCCAAAATGTAGATTATGACTAGCATACTTTTCCCTCCCACACAGTACAGATTATTGATAGTGGGTACAGCTGGTTCCAAGTGTGGTTGCCTTGCAGACCTTCTTATTCTGCTCATTTAACACACCTCAGCACTCTGTGTCCATCATTCTCTCTTCTCTTCCTGGAGAACTACAGACATGAGCAATTTTTTTGGCAGTATTTACATTTTGGGGGGAAACACCAGCTAGAAACCATATATTGCTTAAGTGTGGCTGTGTGAGAGTTTGTATGTAAAGAACATGCTATCTACACTTGCCATGTTATTTTGTTGCTGTGAATTTATACTGTATTACTGAGTCTTGCTTGTCACACATGCTGTAGTACTTTAGTTGCTCTATCTCTGTTAGGGCAGCTGTGAGTTAAATATTTTATCAGAACTAGAGAAATTCTCAAAACCAGGCTACTGTACGGATGCAGGTTGCTCTTTGTGGTTGTGTTCTGTTGCTATAAATTCTTTTGATGTTTGTAAAGTTTTGCCCCAGCTGGATATGCTATTTTCTCCATCCTAGAAATTGCAAGTAAAGAAAAAAAACCAGTGAGAGCAGCAAAGAGATACAGTGAATAAACAAGTTTTGCAATAAAGGGGTATTTTTAGCTGGGTATTTCATATTGTTTCTCCTTGGTCAAACCTCTTCCATAGTTTGAGAGGGTTAGCAATGCAATTTATTCGTTTTCTCCAAGGGAGAGGCTGCATTTAATATGTGCTCTCCAGGATACCCTGTTAAAATATTAGGCAATAAAATCCTTGACTGTACAGTAGTTGCGGTTATAATTTCCCCCAGGTAGTAGAAACTCTGTAATTTATTGTTGCTCAGGTTGTCCCTTTGTACAGATTGGCGTGGTTATAGCAGTGTAAAAACCTCTGCTTTGCTCCAAGTCCGTGTGTTTGTTGGTGACCCAGCTCCCCTCCCTGACGAGCATCTCATCCCTGCCACTGCCTCATTCCAGACTCCCACAGAGGAGCTCACACTGTTCCCTCCTGGGATGGAAATTTTGTAATTCACTGCATACAAACATCAGTGCCAGCAACCCTGAGGAAGACACTCATGGCATTGAATCAGTAGTGCAAGAACATGTTTGGTGGCTTCTTACCTGTCTAGCATCTAAAATGCAAAACGTTCAGCAGACTCTGTGTTACTAGAGATGTTCTCCTCAGTCTGTGCGTCAAAATAGGCTGAAAACCTAAGAAACTGATCCCTGGGGAAGCCCGTGAAAGTGGCTTTCCTCAACCTGAATATGAAGGGTGAGAACATGAATACTTTCATTCCTGTGGCAGCAAATACCTCCACGATCCCCTCCTGTGTGCACACAGCCCCCAAGGGGGTGGCTGTGCTCCAGACCCCTGTCCCAGCTGGTTGGGATGCCCTTTAAAAGCTTTCATCTCTTTGCATCCTTGGTGGGGGCAGCCAAATCCCTGACTGCCCAGAGCCAGCTGGGTACCAGGGTGTCTTGGGGTGACTCCATCATGTATATCCCCTATCACGGCTTTATGCCAAACAA